>JBBPDA010000132.1:26222511-26239651 GCA_037974385.1 Arnoldichthys spilopterus
TCTCTCTCTCTCTCTCTCTCTCTCTCTCTCTCTCTCTCTCTCTCTCTCTCTCTCTCTCTCTCTCTCTCTCTCAGGTATTACTGTGTGGAATGAAGTTGCTCCCAGCCACGCCGCTGATAATAGACACATGTGCTGATAGGAAGAAGGCCCCTAGGGGTGTTGTGCAGCTTGTAGGGGGGACGCACACACTTGCACAAGCACTTACACACTAGAACACTCGCAGCCTAGCCTTTAGCGACTGGTTTACTGCCTCGGCCACTGCTGAGATTAGGTTGGTGTGCAATTAATAAGACCTTGACTCTGCCCTCTGCCTTTTTTTTAATAATAAATCCAAACCCTTATTTAATTCTGTGCGCCCGAGTGATGTGCATGAAATCGATTCTGTTGACATCACTGCAGATGTGCTTGTGGTGTGGGGGGGTTGTGACTATCAGTTGGTCTGTCAATAATGTCCTATTTCTAGTTTAAGAGCGTTCAGTAGAGCCCTAGTGAAAACAATAATCCAGCTGCTTCCTTTCTCATTCTGCGCAGTGATGCACAATAAGCTGAACGCTGTAGCTGCTGCAGATCTGTAAGAGATAGCAGGCCTGGCCAGTCTGACCATACTGATCATTTAGTTGAGAATTTACCACAGTAGAATTGATCATTTTCATGCACTTTTTTGACCAGACAAAAGAAAATATAACGGATTAAGAATAATTGGGTTTACTGCAGCGTGGCATGCAAAATGTTAAATAAAATTGGCATCACTGGTCCTTTGTTCGTCCCATATGACATTTTTATTGTTAATGTTTTTTCCCCACTTCGCCCACCCCCAAAACACTAAGGCTCAATGCTGATACCTCAACAAAGATGCGGCCGTCATTGATTATATGCCTATCCAAAGATAATCAGCACAAGACTTCATAAGTAGAAAGACGGTACATTTTAAGTGCAGGGTTAGGCTTCATTTAAATGCGAATTATTTATTTAAATAGGCTAACGCTGCATTTACTGTTCTCCCTATAGGCGAATCAGTTTGCACATGCTAATTTGAGTCGTACTGACAGAATAATTACCATTAGCATTTAAACTGATGGAGTCAAGGTTTATTCAGTGTCATAGTTGTCTATTTCTATTTGCAAACATTTTATGCAAAAAAAAATAATCATGAATGGACCAATAGAAAACGTTCAAAATTAAATGAAAGAAAATATTTTCACTTTGCCCATTTATTGGATTCTGCAATTTTTTTTATTGTCTTTTGTAGAATTACTATTACAGAGATACAAGGTTTGTTTCCGAATGTGTCCGTATGTGACCTTGAGGTGATGTAACCAATAGCACATGCTAGCAGTCATGCGCTAATGATTTATCTGTTTATTTTGTGTTTGCAGAGTTTTGTAAGATTGAATTGCGATGTTCTAGAGACTTGAACAGTAGGGGGTGCAACAATGTATCGATTTGTATCGACACATCAATCAAAATAGTGCCCAATCTAATGCATCAGTGTGGCCCATAGAAATGGATGTGTTCACTCCACAATTAATTCTCCTTCATTTTACTGTGAGCAGTGTTTTGTACTAAGAAGCTGCTTTTGCTTATGAGGTCACTGCTGCATTTGACCTTTAATAATACATTGTTCACATTGTGTTTGCACTTGTGAGATGTTGGACATGTCGCTGACCGTGCGAAATTTCATACTGTACGCAGACCCCAGTGTCGAACCAATAAAATCGAGTCGAATCACTGCAAGTTTTGAGGCATGAGAAATGTATCAGGGCCTTTGGCTCCAATAATCGGACCTGATGGAATCGGGATGAAACGTGATTTACACCCCTACTGAACTCCACAATGGACGTCTGAAGAGCTAGTTACCCTTATTTCCTTATTTCCTTTGGGAAGACGGAGATAATCGTAGTACATCAATACTGTCGGTTTTAAAATCTCCTGTTCCCTCCTCGATCCACACATTCTCTCCTTACATGGAAACTAAATGCTTATATTTGGCAAATTTTCATAATGCTATAAAAATCAACATGTGTATCAGTCTATTTAGCATACAGCCCTTATGTGGGCCTTGTTTGGACTGACTTTTGAATTAGGAACGATGAGGACCGCCAATCAGAACAAAGCTCATTTACATATTCAAGGCATATAAACAAAAACTGTCTGTTTAATTATGTGATTTTCTAAAGCCAGATGTTTTTTATATGTAACCACATGTGTTCATAACTAGTTCTCAGGGGGAAAAAGTGAATTGTCATATTTTTCCATAGTGTCGTTTTAGCATCAAGAACCGTTATCAGTGTTGAAGTTGCGCGTCTGTTACCGTTGCAGCCCTCTGCGCCGGCGTTGTGGTGGCCTTGTTTATGAATCAGACCGTAGATAAGCTGCAGCCAATCCTGTCCACTGCTCCGTGTATACTGTAAATAAGGAAAGGTCAGGAGTTCACGTGCGTGCGCACCAACACGCATTGTTTGTATAACGCCGGAGAGTGTGTGTGGTTTCTGGTGGGGGTTGGGCCTGGTGGTGAAAAGCTCCCGACAGCTCCTCAGAAAAGCTCATTGAAGGAGTCCAGCCAGTCCTGTGAGGCCAAACTTGATGGCTGATTGCATGCATGGAGTGCTCCATGCCGCAGAATAGGCCTTGAGAGGTTTCTGTAGCGGAGAATCATGGAAATGGGCTGTAGTGTTAATGTTTAAAATGCTTAGTATTGAGCGTAGTGTGCAGTAAAAACTGATCCCTTTGTGTGTGGGGTGGGATGGGGGGGGCACTCTACATGGTCTACTACCAAGGCCACATCAAAGTCATTCATAAGTAGCACTGAGTAATTGTTGGAAAAGTGCATAACTGGCCTTGAACTCTGAGATCTGTTCTATCCTGAGTCTTCCTGTTCGTTTTGTCAGATAAAGGCTTTGTGATATGGACGAATACGTGTATCCACTAAAACTTGCAGACTGGCTTTCAACACCTGAGCCTTTGGTTTGAAACATGGGCTGGGAAAGTGTTGCTTAAAGCGGTGAAGATTTTTTTTTTATGCCGTATGAGCTGCTCTCTAGACATATGGAATAAGAAGCACAGTGAGTCATAGTGTTGCACAATAGAGGAGGGGGATGTTAGCTTGCCTGCTGGGTGGTAAGTAGTGAAGTGGTGCTATTGTTTCCCTTTCCATTGGATTCGAAGGACTGGGCGGGAGGTCGGGTGTGTGTGTGTTTGGGGGGGGGGGGGGGGGTGTTCCTTTCTGCCGGACCCTTTCTTTAGTTTATTGTAATTGTAGTTCTTCCCCCGATGGGAATCAAATTCATTACAGCTGTGTTTTATGCCGTCGTTGTTGTAGGCTATGCAAGGCAAATTGAATATAGACTTTTGTCTGATAAATGTGAGTTAACCATGTTGCAGATAATGCTGTGTTTTGAGGCTAATCTCGCTTTCATAAAATGTAGCCTAATCATATGAGAGAGTATTTTTCAGCCTTCAATCCTTCCGCAAAGCTCGTCCTAATCCTTGCCAGTCATACTTCTGCCGTCTCATAATGCTCTGATTGAAAACTCATTTGTTGCATCTGGGATCACCAAATGATTTGCATACATTATGCCGAGCCGCGGAGCCCGACTTTTTAGATGTGCGCCCGTCTGGGGGGGTGGGGGTGGGGGGGAATGAGCGAACGCTGTCGACAAGATGGCGGCGTACCCTACGTTTTTGTGTGCGTTTTTGCCTCAACATCGCATGCGGGGGGTGCTGGTCTGCAGGAGTAACGTGAGCGTGATTTGGGATGAATAAAACATGGTGCTGTGAAAGAGTAATGTTGAAAAAGGAGTGTGTTTGGTAATAGAGCCCTGCTGCGCGCCCATTGTGAGGTGATGTGTTAATAGTGCGAGAGCCACTGGGTGGCTAGGAGGCCGAGGTGGTTTAATTTCTCCGCCGCTCTGAAGGAGAAGCGTATTTTTATTTAAAACCTCCTGGCTCACACCCCTTGACTTCATTGCAGTAATGGAAATGGTAAAATAGGTGCTGTTGGCTGAGCCCCTGAAGCCTTTTCACTGGCTTTCACAAATGGCTGGTTTTGCACCGTCTCTCTGTCTCTCCTCCTTTTCCCTCTCCCTCTCTCTCTCTCTCCTCCACTCTCTCTCTCTCTCTCTCTCTCTCCTCCTCTCTCTCTCTCCCTCTCTCTCCTCCACTCTCTCTCTCTCTCTCTCTCTCTCCTCCACTCTCTCTCTCTCTCTCTCCCTCCCTCCCTCCCTTTTCCATTAAGACAGCTGGTATCTTTCAAAAGGTCCTGCACCGCTGATTGATGTGTAATGGCTTCAAGCCTCACCTGCCCCTCAGCATGTTATTCATCTGTGAGCTCCATGCAGGGGAGGACTGCTTACTGCGTAATTGGTGCTGGTCAAAATTCAGGCTGCAGATGAACCAGCGCGAGTGGTATTGTCACCGCCATGTGTGTGAAAGCAGCCTCGTAGCCATGCGTGTGAACACATTTGTGTGATGGCCTAGAACATTTTGGTAGCTAAAGTCCATTTGCGAGCGAATGTGTTTCAGACCCTTGACTTAAATAGTCTTTTTTGGGGCTTTTCCTTTGTAACGAAGCAAGAGAAACGTGCACGTCTATTGTTGCGTTTGTCTAGTTCTTCATTGCACACATGCTCAAGGACCAGCTGCTCCTGTTCAGATCTTTATCTTGGCCATTAATGAAACTGGACAGGGTAAAAATTGGGCTCAGTTAGTAAGAAAGAACATCCGCGCTGAGCAGTACAGGCCGGCTAAACATTTCTAATAAAGAAATGAGCAGCCAGAGGCAGATGAAAGGCTAGACAGATTCAGGCTGTGTGTTGTGGAGCAGTTATTGGTCTCGTTTAGCCTTTGCTGCCATGACGTATAGGCCAAAGTATTGAGGTTCAATACGTCTGTGCTGCCAGCCCAGTTCCTTTAGTACTACAGGATACATGACCGTTCATGCCATTCACTACCATATTTGAGTACCTAAGTAGTCTGATCATGCTGATTGGCTGTCCAGATTACCCAAATTGTTCACGTCAGCGGCTTTTTATTACTCTGCAATCCCTGTGTGGTCTGTAAGTACTAGGGGTGTAAAAAATAAATCTGCCTGTATCGAGGCATCGACCAAAGTAGCACACAATCCCACGTATCGATGTAACTCAAAAAATCAGTTGTGCTGAGAAGCTGCCTTTATGACGACACTGCTCTATTTGATCTTGCAATAGTAAAATATTCACATTATAATTTGTTTGCATGTGTGAGTTGATGGAAATGTAGCCGATTGTGTGAAATTTGTATCAAACGAATGACGTTGCTGCAAGTTTTGAGGCATCGGATCGTTGGCTAAAATAATCAGATCGAATCGCAATGATTTACACCTCCTAGTACGTAAACCCGCTTCCAACATCTTCCAGTCATGTCTGGTTTAAACCATGCCCATGTGTGGCAACGGTTGTTTAGTAATTTAAAAGAAGGCATCGAAACATTTCTCAAAGTTAAGGATCATTTTTCATCGTCTTCACTCACAACTCAAGTTACAGTAGTTCACTGAAGCTGCATCAGCTGTCGTAGCCTAAACCCCAGTACAATCTAACATTGTTGAGCTAGTAAGAGTTTTAAGGTAGAACCCTTTTAGTGAGGAGTGTAGTTTTTGATGATTTCTGATTTAATGACACTTTTTTTGATTGATTTTAGCCATCCTGAGACAACCCCACACAGTAAACGTAGACAGAAGAACCAAAAAAACAGAGAGAACTGCGTTAACAAAATGAATTGCACAACAGTAATGAACAGATCGAACCCCTGGTCCAGTCTTTCCTATCCCTTCCTCCACCCACAGTTGTAGCCACTCCAGTGCAACATCCCCAAACCGAGGTGCACTTTAGATAGGCACAGTTACAGTGAAGGTTCAGTGCAATGTTGCAGTTATGACAAATTTGTATTATATCCTTAAAATAATTAAATTAATTCCATAAATAAGTAAATAAACAAACAAACAAAAAAATGAAATATATAAAATTAAAATCATTGGGGGGGGGGGGGTTCTGCTTTTTTGTCTCGTAAGCTCTCGAGAGTTGTGGTACTTGCAGAAGCGCCTGTTCTGAAATTGTGCTGTTTATGCACCGCTTACTTAATCTGTGAAGATTGCAGCGCAGCGAGACCGCAGTGCATCTCATTTGCTCATTCGCATCTCAGGTCCTTCCTCCTGCAGCCTCAACGTTGTAGTATCACTTTCTATGTGATGTGTGGAGAGGGAGGGGTGTCTGTGGTTAAGGTGTGTGTGTGTTTGCGTGTTGGCAGCCCAGCGGTCAGTGCGGTAACTCATCATTAGGTGATTAATAGGGCAGTGACGCAGACGCTCCATAATCAGCTGCTAGTGTTTGTATTGAGGCTGACGAGGAGAGCAGCTGCCCTGTCAGTTGGTGTCTACTCAGAAGATGACAGGCTGCCGTTGACGAGCCGAGTTGTCAACTGCGCCACTGTGCCTGCCAAAACCCATTTCTCTTTCCTTTTTCACCTCCGCTGTAACGCACGTCTGATTCTGACAAACCGCCCAAATCCACCTCTCGTCTCCCCACATTGTTGGTGGTAATCAGGTTTTAGCTGCACCAAAGGCTACAATCAGCCTCCAGTTTATCTAAAGAGAAAGCGGGGGGAAAGCAGATTTGAGAAAGGGCTCAGATCTTTGCGGCCGTTTTTATGAGCTGGTTTGTTTTCCTTTTTCAGTTACTTTATTTATTTTTGATGATTGATCTTTATTTTCACGAGGGTTGACTTAAAAGGGGGGGAAAGAAGTGGCGAGCATTTCAGTAAGGCTTGTAAAAACAGGATTTGGTCCAAAGCTGTTTTCTGCCTGCAGTTTGCAGCCAGGTTCTCCCCTCCATGCCTGTCTGTTCTGATTTGCAGCGCTAAGTGCTACGCTAACTCAAGCAACTGGGTTCTGGCTAGGCTGGGCTTGACTGGGCTGGGCCTGATCCAACCCACACATGTGTGGGGGAAAAAAAAACAAAAAAACACTAGGCCTGTAGCGCGCTGGGGTCTGCATTCCAGCTCAGGCCCTGCCTCAAAGCCTTTGCTGGTTTAATGCAGTATTGTTATACAGGGCAGCGCAATCCAGCAGTGCTTGAATGCAGTGATATTGAGAAGGTCTTTGCGTCTAATATCCTGTAAGATGTTCGGCGGAGGCTGTTTGAAGACGGTGCTGCAGGGAGCCCTCTTTAGGTCACTGTGTGGGAAAACATTTGGCCGCCTCTCACTGCTCAGCGAAATGAACTGAGGAATAGAGCAGGCAGCTTGAAGTTTGTGTTCTTTTGATATAGCTTTGCTCGGAGCTCTCCCGAGGCCAGGCACTGCTGCTGCGGAGGAGATTGCCCATTGATGTTCTTCTCTGTGCCGAGCAGCTGCGCTGCTTAGTGCCTCTGATTGATTCAGCTGATTGCATGTATATTAATAAGCCTTTTTTCTTACCAACTGTAGCTTGTAAGAGAATTTCCTGGTAATGGAGAGGGTGACATTAGTCAACAACAATATACTGCCATCTTTTTTCAAGTCCTATTAAGGCAGGGGTTTCCAGTCATGGTCCTGAAGTTGGTTAGAATTGCTAGAAGAGGGAAAACACTCAAATCTGCATGGCAAGCATATTCCAGGGGCAGTTTTTACCAAGATGTCCAAGATCAAGTTTGCTGCGTACCTCACAGACCTTTGACTATAGTCTTGGATTAGGGCCCATTGATGTCATGATGTCCCGCACTCTGAAACCCCCTAATCATGTCTTTTTGTCTTTGCTCTTTTGCAGCTCTTCTGAAGCACTGGGGTTGTTGGTGTGGCCAAATTTTCCCTGGATTTGCTTGGTAAATTCAGAAGACTGAAGCCCAGGCTCACAGTCTACCTTTCACGGAGGCCCAGCCGTGAGAGGACAGAGGAAGGCACGTGGCGAATCATGACTGCCGACAAAGAGAAGGACAAAGAGAGGGAGAGGGACCGGGACCGGGACAGAGAGCGGGACAAGCGGGAGAAGGCGCGCGAGAGCGAGAGCTCGCGGCCCCGGCGCAGCTGCACGCTGGAGGGTGGTGCCAAGAATTACGCCGAGAGCGAGCACAGCGAGGACGAGGAGAACGAGGCGGCCGGAGGCGCCACGGCCGAGGAGGCCACCAAGAAGAGCAAGAAGAAGCTGCCCAAGAAGAAGTCGCGTTACGAGCGCACGGAGAACGGAGAGATCACCTCCTTCGTCACAGAGGACGACGTCGTTTACAGACCTGGCGGTGAGCTGTCAAACCGTTCTGCTAGTGTCGCCTCACACGTCTCTTGTCTGTTCCCGCCGCTGACATTTTAGCCCTGTAGGACCTCGATCTGGGAGAGAACTCCACAGTAACGTTTACAGAGTGCTCTCAACTTCATTAAGAATTTTCACACTTCATGCTAGACGGCACGTTTCCAGCTAATTACACGTCTGTCTGTTGTCAAGGTAACTTGCTGGCCGGGGCGAATGCGTTCCCGTTTTGGTTTTGAAGGAGAGCGAGCGAAATGGTTTGGCTTGGCTCGGCGTAGGGTGAGAGTGTATTCAATAATATTATGCTAACATAACTAATATCGTTGCATTAGCATACCACAAGTGGATCGCCCTCACGTCAGCGGCCATTGGTCTTATAGCTGTCGTTTAAAGGAAATGGAATGCGTTTGTATTGGCTACCAGCGCAGACGAAGTGAATTTGTCGGAATAGTTGTGATGAAAGCACAAAAGATGTTGCCACAGTGACATTTAAGATGGTTGTGAGAATGTGTTTCTCAGTTTTTTTTTGTTTTTTTTTTGAGCCTCCTATTGCCAGTGCTTGGAGGAGTCACAGTCTCCTCTCTCTCTCTCTCTCTTTCTCTCTCTCTCTCTCTCTCGCTGATGTTTTTGTCCCCTTTGTTTTATTTCTGAAATGTGAAATGGGGCCCATTAGATCTTTATTAGGCGCTGTGATTTAGCTTAAAGTGCAACGCTAACCTTTTCCCCGCCTGTAAACACGACCTCTCTCTCACCTGCTGTTTGGAAATTGGCTGTACATGCGACTAGGGGGAAATGTCAACACTCCGGTGGAGGGCTGGGGGTCTGCAGAGCAGCCGTTGTCTTCTGTGTGTGCGTGTGTTAGTTGCTTGCGCGCGCGCGTGTGTGTGTGTCCATCCGTCGGTAGGCCTAAATCATCTCTGCCATGTCTTTCATTTATCTAGCAGCAACGAAAGGTCAAGTAGGAACGCGCTGGCAGTGCATAGTTATTTAATGTGAAGACACTGAAAATTATAGCCAATGTGTAATTTCAGCCCTTCCCCCTGCCTCCACCCTCTCCCCAGTGCTTAAGGGAATTGTATTACTAGAGAGAGAGAGAGAGAGAGGGAGAGGTGCATGCAGAGAGCTCCAAACACCCCCCCCCCCCCCTTCCCTCCCCTCCAGCATAATATACTCAGAGGCATTATCTGTGCAAGGTCCTTGAAAGCGCTGTCTGCCCTAATGAAGCCTTGTTTCTGACAGTGACCCCACAGCCTGTCTCTTCTGTGTTTGCTAGACTAAACCAGAGTGGCTGCTTCTCTTCTCCCCAGCAGACAAGTCTTTTAAAATTCACTCTGTTCGCCCTGTGTGTTCTTATTGGTAGCATGAGGATGTAAGAAGACATGATGTCATATGTTTGAGAGCAGCAGCTCTGTGGTGTGGTTTAGCAGATGCTATTGGTTTTGTCGCGTGTAGGGAAACGAGGCCCGTCTCCGGAAAATGGGGCCCATCTTGATTTTATAATGCAATCTACGCTTAAAGAATTTGCATTAGGTTAAATTGGATTGAATGTGCGGCGCAGTCCCCCCCCTGTACACCAGTCTCCCCTGTACACCAGTCTCCCATTTGCGCTCAATTTCCTGCCCGGGAGATCCTCTCATCTCCAGCCGCCGCCACTTTTGAGGCGTGATTTTGTGTGTTTGTGTGGACGTGCAGCGCTGTGGCAGGTATTCTGCAGTGCAGTGCTTCTAATCTGTATGTGGTCATTTGCTGCAGCCTTATTGCAATCAGATTTGATTCGGGTGGCTTAAGAAGGCACAAAGCCTGCGCTGGATTAAGCTCTGCTAAATGTTAAATCCTTTTATATTCGTCTGGTGACACACAATATGTAAAACTGACCACCCTTGGAGAGCGTATTAAGCAGGCAGAGAGGCAGACGAGGGTTTAAGAGATGGGGTGGGGGGGTGAGGAGAGAGAGAGAGAGAGAGAGAGAGAGAGAGAGAGAGAGAGAGAGATACTGGCAGAGAGACAGTAAGAGCTGAAACACAGCATTAATTGCTTTTGTTGCTGGAGAGAGCCTAACAAGCACGCATGACTCTGTGTAGATAATAGGAAACAATATTGAAGGAGTTTCCTGTCTGCTCACTCAGCTTTCTCTGTCTTTGCCTCCCAGCCTTTTTATGGCAAGAGTGCAATGACTAGGTCATCCCAAAACCCCCCAGCAGCATAACGTGCCTGATACAGGCCGTTTGAGGGTTAACCCTTTGATGTTGAGGCAGAAAAGCAGCAGCTTCTGCCCTTTAATTCCCCATGCTTTTAATAGCTTGATTTCTCAGTGCTGTCGTCACATCGGTTTTAATGGCCATCAAGAAAAAAGCAATACAAAACGTTTATTTTACATTAATTTGGGACAATAGTTGCAATAATGTTATATTTATTAGATTTATTTATTTAATGTTAGATCAACCCCATAGTTTTTTAAATATAGGTCCCAATCAAACAGTGGAGACTCCTCTTTATTATTAAACTAAATACAGAAGTAAAAATTTCTTCAAATTTGTGTTAGTGCTACAGAACCATTGGCCTTTGTCTAACGTCTGTGAGGAAACTCAGTGGACAGATTTACTAATTAGACACTGTGAAATCCAGTGGATATTTTGACTATAACTGACCTAAACCAAGTGACCGAAATTAAACGGTCAGGTTAAGTTCAGTGCGTGTTTTAAGTTCGATGTAGGGACTTCATCAATCATCTTGGGTGATGTCAGTTTTGTTTTCATTCTGTCATACTGCCCTGAAGTTGTAATGCTGTGTTTACCCACCCAAGGCATCAGCCAAACCTAGATGACCTTAATTACATTAATTACAATTACATTATTATTAATAATAATACAGGCCTTGAGAATTCAAGTTGTTTAAAGAGAAGAGTGAGTTTAAGTGAAGTGAAGTGACCGTTTGTCATTGTGAACACACTCAAGCACCACAACGAAATGTGTCCTCTGCACATGTGGAGCAGTGGGCCGCTATCAACAGCCCCCGGGGAGCAGTGTAGCGGGACGGTACCTTACTCAAGGTTACCTCAGCAGTACCCAGGCCCAGGACTCGAACCTGCAACCTTCAGGTCCCAAAGACAGCATCCTAAACACTAGGCCTCCACTGCCTTTAAAGGAAGAAGTGGCTGCTTTTTTGTAACAGCTGAACCACTTAAGGTGGATCGGCCAAAGGTTTTGTTTTTCTCAGTGTGTCCATCACTGTTAAAATGACCGTAATGTTTTGATGTTTGAGGAGCGAGACTTTTAATACCATGGTATTTTAAAAATGCAGCCAGTTTCAGTTGCTGTCCAAGGCCGACGCCATCCAACAAACCTGAAAATGTGTCTGAGTATTTTGACCAAGCAGAGGTGTCCTTGCTGTTGGACCAAAACCTCATGACTCCAAAATGGTAAACGTTCTTTCAGTGTTAATAAGGTTTTGCTACAAGTAACGGTCAACCATTTCTACATAATAACCGTCACAATGTAAAATTTTACTGATTTTTTTTTTTATTGTCAAAAACATGGAGAAATTAACAGTACACTTTACACCTGAAGTGGCAGTGCTGGTGTAACGCTTGGGGAGTTGCCCCTGTAACCTCAAGGTTGCCAGTTCAAATCCCAAACCCGTACAAGTACCACTGAGATTCTGAGCAAGGTACCGACCCCAAGCACCGCTCCCCGGGTGCTGCCCACAGCAGCTGCCCACTGCTCCTACACGGATGGGTTAAATGCAGAGGTCACATTTTGTTGTGGTGCCCTGTGTGCTGTGCTGTGTTCACAATGACATACTCACCTTTTACTCTTCGTCTGTTAGAGCAGCACTATTAAGCCTTTTGTGTGCACACACTTACTCAGCAACTGGATACATGTAACAATACAGGGAGCATTATTTACTGTAATGGTATATGGTAGCACACACTAAGGTCCTGTGCCTTTTAGTACATCATACATACACCCGCGTCTGTCCCAGTTCGTCTGGAGCCAGAATTTAAAGAAGATTAAAGGGATAAAGGCTCCGAATGTATCGGCAGTGATGCATTATTCACGATGGGTTAATGAGAGATGAGATAATTTCACTTTTTTTAAATTTCTGCATAATTCATTCAGAGTGGTTTTATGTAAAATGGTTTATTGTGGAGAAACGTACTGACTCTTCTCCACTGTGGTGGTCCTAAGATAAAGGGGGATGATGTATGAGCGAATATATCTACAGTGCAGGTAGAGATGTTTACTTTTTAACCAAAATAACGGACCCACGTGTCTCTAGAGTTTTATGTAAAGTTGTGGTAAATCTGAGGGGGATAAACATTTTCTTTGAATGTTTTGTCTTCCATTGTAAGCGAAAAGCGTTTTTGTAGGTACATTTTTGTTTGTGAAGGTATAAGCAATGTAAGGGTACCTTTACAGGTCCTCGAGTTTCAGCTTTGTACCGAAATACCTCTTTTTTCCAGGGGAAGGGGACTCATTTATACCTTTTTCATTAGCTCATGTTTTAAAGTAGAAGAGAAAAATGGAAAGTTTGGAGTCAGGACGGGGTTTACGGAGTCAGTGGAGCTGAAAGAGCACAACTCCAATGTAATATTGTCCAATTTACGTTCCCTAACTAAAGGTACTGAAGGGGTACCCATGGTAGTACCACCCCTGTGACAGTTTAGTGCCCTTTTTTTGCTGAGAATGTGCAACGTCTTGCATGTAGTGTATCACAAATTTATTTATTTATTTATTTATTTATTTTTTAATGTTACAGGCCAAAACCTGATTTCAGATCAGTCATTAAACGCTGCCTCTCGCATCAGACAGCGTCTTCATTACCATTTCATACAATAACTTCCTTTGATGCAACCTTTGGAGGCAGATGTCTGCTTCACGTTATCACTGCTGTGAGTTTTCTGCCTTGGTAGGTTTCTCTAGAATGGAGCTTTTCACAGCGGACCTACTCCCAACGACCTGGTTTACATCTTCGCCGCTTGATTATTCAGCAAGATTAAAAAATGCCTGAAACCCCCCCATTTACAGTTGCTCCAGCAGGGAGATGCGGGAGGTGAGGGTATGAGTGGAAGCTATAAGAGCATTTGTATTGCGGACAGCCTGGGTGGACTTGAGCAGGGCGGCCAGTGGAATCGATCAGCCCTTTGAGTGCTGTTCTTCTGTCCGGGCCCCCTGTAGCTTTGTGGATATTCGCTACACACAGGCAGCTTATGGATCCAGCCGGCAGATTATACACACACGAGATCAATAGCCCAGGCATATCTCGTCGGGCTCTGGCCATCTGCAGTCCCTTTTACAAACCCGGAGCTGCATGAGGGTCCTCGCCGCTTGCAGGCGAAAGTGTGCTTCTCCAGGCACTTTTTAAAATGGAGAGTTCGTCTCGCAGGCTGGGCTGTTTCTATCGCCACTCTCGCTCACTGTAATGGAGCTCTGCAGCTTAAAGCTGCGGCCATTGCCACAGGCTGTGCTGCTGGTCCTCAGCCGAAGTGTGTGCAAGAGAGACCTGTAAGATGTGTGCATCATTTGCTTTTCTCTTGAGGCGTGTGCATCTCTTAGATCACCCTCTCTAATGTCTTCTGCCTCTCTCTTTCTCCGCTCCCCTGCTCGCCTGTGGGTGTCTGGACAGCTGTCACCTAATTACGCAGCCACCCAAAGCCTGCAGTCCTGTCAGCAGGGCAGGGCCAGGCGCCTCCATGAGCCTCTGGAGTCCAAACTCATGCTCCTAGTCTTTGGCTCAGCATCGTTTCTTTTGTCCACTTGCAGCTTTAGCTTTTGCTGGTTGGTTTCTGTTTCATGTTTGTCAGTGGAAAAGGGCTGAGAGGGGCTTACAGTAGCTCTAGGCATAGCCTGCCTGGAGAAATGATGCTTGGGATGCTTCAGTGTGGAGAATAAATTCACGTTGGAGATGGGCCACAATTTTTTTCCTTCTAACGTCAAGGAAAACTGAATTATATAAGAGTTTAATCTAATATGTAAACATTTAGCTTCTGAAGCTCATTCCCCAGGTCATAAAATCCAAATTAATAAAAAATCTTTTTAATAAAATTATTTTTTGTGGCTTTTTAAAAACCTACCAGTCCTTTAGTCGGGCCAAGCCTGTGCTGGATGGCTGTAGTCTTGACGATTGTGAAGCAGTCGGAGTCCACAGTTCTGGGAGAAAATCAGCTCCCAGTATATGGATGTGATTATATCAAAAGTTCAGTCTTTCCCCAAAGCACATCATCTACTTCTATGTACTGGTTAGTGGCTCAATCTGCATGAGCAACTCAAACAGCCAATAAAAACTGTGTCTGCTTTGAAAGTATCTACAGCAAGTGGCTCGATAATGTTCTTCACTTAGCCGAACTGAACTGCTGTCAGTGATGTAATGGTGAAGGCACAGTTTCATCTCCTAACTACCACATAATCATCACATCTGACATCCGTGCCGTCACCCGAATAGGGGCCAAAGCAGCAGCGAGAAGCTGCACTACTGCCATGTTGGTTTTGCTCGTTATGGCTCCTGGTGATGGGAGAGTATGTGGTGTCACACAGGTTCACACCAGTTTGTGCTGGTTTGTTTGGTTCAGTAGCAATAATTAAGTTATGTAGCGTGTGATTGCAAGTCATTTAGCATGAGTCCCAGTATATCAGCCTCCAAAAAACATGCAGAAATTGTCTTTTTTAGCTCTTATTTCCATTTTTTCCCTTTTTTCTGTTAAGATTTCGACTTGTTTAGTATAGCCAAGGCTTAACTGATCACTGAATATACCCTTGAGCCATTAAATGGACTGTGGTGTTCATGTGACCCCACATTTTTTACAGTATGTGTTTTTAAGGGTTCTTATAATGGGATAATGAATTATCCTCACTTTTTTTTTTAATGGGAGCTCAGTTTTGCTAATTTAGTAATGCAGGGCTGTCTGAACCAAGCTGCAGCAGAAGTTCACTAATACGCTCGTCATGTCACAATATTGCGCATATCGTGGGGCCGAAGAGTGGAGACTCTGGGGCACAAATCATATGACTGAAGTCTCTTTTCTCAAACGAGGTGCAGTTTGTGTGGAGCGGGGGAGAGAAAAGACCATGTTTAGAGTCCTTTAGGCGGGACGGAGCTGTTGACCACCTGTGTGAATATTGGGGAGGTAGACGGTGCCTCCTTGCAGTCCTGCTGGAGACAGCTCAGCAGTGTTCGTGCACACAGCTTCACTTCCTTTCTCCATCCATATCTGCTGCCTCGCACACCCACTGGTGCCTGTCTTCAGAACTGAGAGAGAGAGAGAGCATGAAAGACATGGCTGCCGCCGAGGAGAGAGGCTTGTTCAGGAACAGCCTTCCCTTGTGTGTGTGCGCGCATGCATTTTTATTCATTTGCCAGGTTTTTTGGCATCACGTCTTTCTGAAAACCTCGTTGCCAATGATCTTGGTTAGTTTTCACATTAGGCATTAGGTCATCGCCGCTGTTCATGTCTGTAGAACGTCTTTCCTAACGTGTCCTTCGGATAAAATGTCTACAACGTGATGCCAGCGCTCTCTTTTTTTGTTGTTGCAGGGTTTCTCCTGAAATTCAAATACAGGCCACAGGAATCTGTACCAGGCTGATAGCCCAAAATAAAAGAGGCTGATCTATTTAGAAAAATCCCCCAGTGTGGTTGGGTATGACAGGGAGCCTGCAGAAGGCTTTTGTGTGAGCGAACCACCTGCCGATTACAAATTAGAAAGCTGCTACGTACTAAAGTCTACGCCACACGTCAAAAGGGCGTCTGTTCCTGCCCAGAGGGAGTCAGCTGTTCCAGGCTGCTATTAGGAGGGCAGTTCTTGCGAGGTTGATAGAAAGTATCTAGAGGTATTTTTGCTCTGCTCCGGCTGTGAGAAATATGCACGCCGGCGCGAGGGTGAAAATGTGTGCTTGAGTAGAGGATGAGTGTTAGAGTGCAGTTATGCAGGGGCGAAGGCCGGCCGAATTGGAGTGAATGGGAGCGAGTGCGAGAGCTTTTGGGAGAGCAGTGAATTGGAGTGTGTGCGTGTGTGTGTTGGAGTGGGTTTCCAAAGGCCACGGCTGCCTGAGCAGCAGGCCAGAGGACGTGAGCGGCGGTGTAAATTGGATGCGCCGGGTTGGGCCAGGGCACTTTTTTTTTTTCTTCTTCTTCTTCTCTCTTCCTCCTGGTTTTTTACATGGAGCTCTGGCAGCGGCCAAAGTGAGACACACTTCCCTGCAGGAAATAACACGAGCGGTGCAGGCCGACAGTTTGCTGCTTGTCGGTCATGTGGGAGGAGAGGAGTGTTAAAGCAACCCCCTCTGACATATATACACACACACACACACACACACACACACAGTTTCATTATTGCATCCCTCCTGTTCCTTTTAATTTGAGAAGCAACAGACTGCAGGTCCGACACTACTGCTGCCTGCCAAGCCAGCGCTGACAGCACAGGTGCATTGTTTTACAGTGTGTTTACAACAAAAGTACATTTACACTGCTTGAGGTTTCAAGAAATGTTCGTCAGCTCGACCATATACTGAACATGCTGAACAGTCAGTGCAGAACAGACATCACAGTGCATTTTGCCAATAGACAAAACACAACACAACTTCACACGGATGAAGATGCGGTATGAAATGAACAGTGACCAATAATATTATAATATGTTGACAACTTGGCTTTTAACAGTGTATGGTATCGGTACAGAATAAACAGTAACAGTGTAGACTATCGGTGCAGTGTAAACAGTGTCAGTGTAGACTATCGGTGCAGTGTAAACAGTAACAGTGTAGACTATCGGTGCAGTGTAAACAGTGTCAGTGTAGACTATCGGTGCAGTGTAAACAGTGTCAGTGTAGACTATCGGTGCAGTGTAAACAGTGTCAGTGTAGACTATCGGTGCAGTGTGAACAGTGTCAGTGTAGACT
>JBBPDA010000132.1:26255280-26296197 GCA_037974385.1 Arnoldichthys spilopterus
TGTCTCTGTCTCCGTGTCTCGCTCGCCCTGTCTCAGTGTCTCGCTCGCTCTGTCTCAGTGTCTCGCTCGCTCTGTCTGTCTCTCGCTCTGTCTCTGTCTCCGTGTCTCGCTCGCCCTGTCTCAGTGTCTCGCTCGCTCTGTCTCAGTGTCTCGCTCGCTCTGTCTGTCTCTCGCTCTGTCTCTGTCTCCGTGTCTCGCTCGCCCTGTCTCAGTGTCTCGCTCGCTCTGTCTCAGTGTCTCGCTCGCTCTGTCTCTCGCTCTGTCTCTGTCTCCGTGTCTCGCTCGCCCTGTCTCCGTGTCTCGCTCGCTCGGTCTTGCTCTTCTCTGTGTGCTTTGTGTTCTGTCTGTCTCTCTCTCTCTTGCTTTTGTTGTGTACCATGGATTTATGAGGTTTGACATTTTACTCAGCAGCTTTGCAAGCATAGCAACTTCTTACAGTCTGAGGGGAGGACAGGACTGTACCGTCCTGTTGGATTGTAAAGGAACTTTTTTTTTTTTTTTTTTTTTAAACCCAGTTTCCCATTTTATTCCAGGTGTCAGGTGTGTGATGGTCAGCTTTTTGGAGGCTGCCTTTAGTAAAGTTTGCCACCTGGGCAGGGGTGTGGCATCACTGTCAGCAGAACAGGTGGCTGGGCTTAGGTCTGATCTGTCTGTCTATGTTCTAGATTTTTTTGGTTGCAACACCTCTGGAAGGTTGTACATGTACATGAGTGTTACTTCTTATATGGGGCAGCAAATATGGTGATCTGGTGTACAAGAAGGAACAGGGTTTACAGGGTGTGGTGGACTGATCCTGTACTGATGGTAAGGATTTACATACTGTATCCGTACCATAACCTCACTGCTGATGAGGGTTTTTTTCTGTTTGGAGGCTACATTTGTGTATGGGATGAACAGGGTGGGTTTGCAGTGACTGTGTGATGGGACAGACCCGAAATGTTTTATTCTTGAAACATTTTGGAAACAACGTTTTGGAAAAGTGTGATGTCGTGCATCTCACATTTCATACCCCTTTTATTTACACTCTCTCTCTCTCTCTCTCTCTCTCTCTCTCTCTCTCTCTCTCTCTCTCTCTCTCTCTCTCTCTCTCTCTCTCTCTCAGCATTTTGAAATGCAATTATGGATCAGTGAGCAGCGCCATCAGTTGCACTTCTTGTTAATATTTATTGAGCGCGGTGCCAGCCACTGGCATCTTTACAACGGGGCTCCAGCTCGCAGTCATTAAGAACCTTGTGGACAGGCGAGCTTTCCACCCCCCACCCCCCCGATTGCACTGTCCACTCAGCCTGTGGAAACGAGCTGCAGATTTGCATGTATAAATATGTAAAGGTGCATTGCTCACCAGTGGCTCCTAGGTATGCTGCGTGGCTATTGTGTGATTCCTTGGTTGTGCTGAAAGCCAGCGTGCAGTGGCAGACCATGCAGGCTTCTGGATCACGTTGAACCCAAGTATGTTTTGGAGTGTGTGTGTGTGTGATGGAAAGATTGAAGTACACCTACTTGACCTCTGTCTGCAAGGTAGCCTGTTTGGAAACACAGTAGGAATACTAACCTGCTACGGAATAAACCTGGTGTTTACCGCAGACAGGGATCGCTGTAGAAGGAGACTGTGGTATTCAAGCAGACTGAAATGATGCTCAGTGCTAAATGAAACAACCAGAGTCCTTGAAACTGTGCCTTTGTGTGTTAGCTGCTAAATGATAATGTGGGTAGCCAGTATTGACTGCGTAGCGGACATTGTTTTGCTATGAATTAGGTTTTCATTGAATTAGCTTCCACTGAAAGCTCTTTCTGCTTATTTATTGCTCCGGTTTATTTGTTAAAATCTGACTCCAAAGCCCTTTAAGCGCCGGTTTCAGTGCTGAGAGTAAATCTGCTGTGAAATGCGGACTTAATGACCGCTTTTATTAATGTACACTTGAAATTCCACTGAAGGAAGCATTAATGCCGTTGGTGGTAATGACATTAGGTGCTTAGCAGCGTGCAGTCCTCCCAGTTCCTGCAGCGGCTGCTTTCGAGCGGGCGTTTTTCCAAAGCCGCGAGGAGGCAGGGATTGTATCAGTTTGCTTCTTGGTGCATTTTTAAAGACGTACATTTCCCCGGGAGTGCTTGGCCGCGTCTCTGAAGGGGGATGCGTTTTACATTTGATTGTACACATGGGTACGGCAATGAATAAGTAAAGCCGGCTAAATCACAGGCTGAAATGGCACTGTGGTCTGATAAACTCCAGTCTGTAATACAGCACAATCAGGCAGGATCTCTCTCTCGCTCTGTCTCTCTCTCTCTTTCTTTCTTTCTTTCTTTCTTTCTGTGTCTCTCTTTGCCTCTCTCTCTTGCTCTCTCTTGCTCTCTCTTGCTCTCTCTCGCTCTCTCTGTCTCTCTTTCGCTCTCTCTTTCTCTCTTTCTCTCTCTCTCTCTCTCTCTCTCTCTCTCGCTCTCTCTCTCTCTCTCGCTCTCTCTCAGCATTTATTTATTCGTTTGACTTTGATTATACCACCACCACTTCCTTCTGCCGCCTTCCACAGCTCTGTTGTAGTCAGTGGGACAAGCAGCATTCTGAGAAGCCACTGTTCGACTAGGGGACGGCACAGAGCAGGGAGGGATGGGGGGCCAGGCGATGGAGAAGAACAAGGAGCCAAATCAAAATGGAGGTGTGTGAGGTCAGCGGCAGGGTAGGGGCGCGCTGGCTGGTGATTACATTGCCAGATGGAACAGGGCTGGTGGCGCTGGGGGCTGTAGGGCTGGAGATAACATTTTCATAAGACCTGAAAGCACAATCAATAGCGGCTCCTTGACGGTGAAGCTAAATTATTAAACAGAGCCGTTCACGCTGCCTTTTCATTATCCTGGCTTTACCTTCCCTCGCCTGTTTGGCTTATGAGAGAAGCCAGAGTAGATTTCTGACTTGCTTCCTCGCAATGAACCCTGCAGACCTTGGAGGTCATCAAGGACCAGTCTGCTAACGCACATAGGAATGAAAGAAAACCGGGTGAAGCCGCGTTCACTAATGATGCGCTTCTGCTTCAGTTTTTACTACATTTACTGTTTACTTAATGATCATTTCCGTCTTACTTGTATTTTTAGGTAAAAGCCCTTTCAATTGTCTGTGTATGAAATGTACTATACAGCTGAACTGTCTTGACTTGCCTAGAGTAGCAGTAGCAGTTAGCCTGGCTTCATTAACTGTACTAATGTAAACATGAACTCATCATGAAAAGTTTTTATTGCTAGATTTGTGTTTTTCCTCCTTTTCTCATGCGTTAAGTCGAATTCTTTGGGTACTTTGTTAATTTCAGCCCCCCGTCTTGGGCCGCTGGTTTTGCAGCAGTGCCACAGTGGCGGTTTTTGGTACATCACAGGAAAATTGGCTCCTCTAATGTCTTCACTTGCATCTGAAGCACAGGACAGTTTGCCGTGGCATTCAGCTCGACTGTTTCATCTTTAAAAGGAAAGGCGGACTCCTGTATCTTTGTCTGCTTTGAGGTTGTCGGGGGTGGGGGGAGAAATGGCTGCGTGACCGATCCAGACAGGAAGGTAATATTTGCCAATTGCTGGAATTAAAAACCGCAGTAATCTCCAGGTTTTTAATTACAACCGCTAACTTCCATCACCAAATGGCGCTACGTGCTAACAAAGCCTTTGAATCGGAGGCTTCGGTTTTGAATCTGCGGCCTGTAGCATTTGTTTTGTCTGTTCTTTCGACTCATTTGCTCTTGTTAACTTAAAAAAGGAAAAAAGAAAAAAAGTTCCTCCGTGCAGTCACCCGCTCTTGTTTCAGAGTAATTCACCACGCAGTCATTAGCAGAGTTCCCCGTGTTGTGTTGGCGCAGACTGTGCTATTTATTAAACCTGTGTTCTTTTATTTTCTCCTCCTTTTTTTAAAAAAGCGTCGGCTCGGCCCCTGCCTGTGTGTAATTGGATCCTCTTCTCCTGACACCCACTAGCAGTCCTTACTCCCCTTCTGGAGTCATGACACCTTACACGGCTTCTTTTTCATCTGTCTCCTTTTCTCTCCTTTGCTGGAGAGTCTTGCTGCTGCCGCTTCTCACTCGGCCAGTGTAATTTCCAGCTTGTCCAAAGTGTGACATGCCAATAAAAAAAAAAAAAGAAGGAAAAAAAAGATACAGAGAGGAAGGAGGGAGAGAGAGAGAGAGGGAGTTGTGGAGGAAGATTTACAGTTGTATAGGGTTCACACGCCTCCGCTGAGCAGCTTTCTCCATTAAAGAACACATGTTGCAAATTACCTCCCCTGGAACCCCCACCCCCACCCCGGCGCTGGGTTAGGAGGGCGGTCCGGTCACAGGAGAAGTGAGGATGTAACAGTGTTAAACGTGCAGACGAGAGAGTTCGAGTTCCACAGCTCTGAGCAGATCTGCCTGGTGTCACTCAGCAACATCGAGCTTTTAGCTAATGCAGATGCAAAACAAAAACTTGTGCAATGTCATCACTTCCTGGATGCTTTAGACATATGGTCAGCTTGCGCATGCGAGACCGCTGTGCAGTTCTGGCATCAACTAAATTAAATTGCGGGATGTGCACAAATGTATTCTGTCTATGATGAATCTTTGGGGCTAGAGCAGGAAGGCTTAATGCAGTTTAATGGCGTTTTTGTCATTGTGAACACACTCAAGCGCCACAACCAAGCGCTCGGGGAGCAGTGTGGTGGGACGGTACCTTGCTCAAGGGAACCTAAGTGGTGCTCAGGCCGGGATTTGAACCTGCGACCTTCAGTTCACAAGGGCAAGGTTCTGGCCACTACTAAAGGGAGTCGAGATGCATGAAGTCTTGAACAAATTGACCCCATTTCCATCTGAAAAACAAGGTTTGAGGACACATGTCCAAACAAGACCTAGAAAAACTCATTTGCAGCTTCATTTCCAGGAGTAGCGCAGGCTACTGAAGAAGTCTCTTCTCGGTCCTTCCCCAGACACACTTAGCTACAGCTCGTTCAGAATGCTCCTGCTAGACCCAGAAAGATGAGCATATCACACCAGTTCTCAGGTCTGTGCACTCGCCTCCAGTGTCTCAAAGCATAGACTTCAGAACACTGTTACTGGTCTATTAAGCAGTTAGTAGTTTGGGGCCTGAGCAGATCTGTCTTCCTTCCACACTATGAAGCCTTTAGACCTTCAGACCCGTCTGCTAACTGCATTTAGGAATGAAGCAAACACGGTGAAGCCACGTTCACTTGTGATACGTTTTTACTTTCATTTCTACTAAAATCGCTGTTGACTTTGTTTTCCAGGCTTGGTTCTTCATGTCTGTTTTTAGGTGAAGCACTAAAAAACTGAATTGTTCTTGTGTATGAATCGTGCTACGTAATTGAACAGCCTTGACTTGCCTAAAGAAGCAGGAAGCATGACTTCATTATCTGTAGGAATGTGGAAACCATTTTTTTAAAACTTTTTTTTTAATGAACAAAAAATATGTATTTTTGTGTGTGTGTGTGTGTGTGTGTGTATAATGTGTATTATTTTGTTTATAAAATATTATGATGATGATGATATAAATCCTATACCTCACAGTACTGACTGTGTGCTTTTGTTTAAGCGTATAAACCCCTCCTCCGTTCTCTGCAGGCTGTATTTCTTTTTGATAACCTAGATGGTTGCTCATGATTTATTAGCAGCCGTTGGGCGTGTTGGGCCGAATGGCTGCGTTTGCGTGGCTGACATTGTTTTATGGATGTTTGATTTAAGCTTCTTTTTCATACACTGTTGTTTTACCTATAGATCTGTAGTCATGGATTCCAAGCATATTTCGGCATGGCGTGGCACGGCACTGGGTATGCTGGGAGGGAGCGGGTAGGGGCCATGTATGACTGTGTCTGCTGCTGACTGGAGCGTGCTCTGTTGGTTGCCTGTCAGAGCGGATGGATTGTGTGTGTGTGTGTGTGTGTGTGTGGTGGCGGCGGCAGCCTCGAATCACAGTGGATTTAAAGGGGGCACGGTGCAGGGCTGGAGAGTTAAAGCAGCGAAAGCACTCGCACACAGTCAGCTCTCATTATGCAGCAGTGCTAAAGTGGTGGAGACTGCGCTCCTGACCCCGCTGTTCTCTTTACCCCAGTGATCAGTCTGCTTTTACTCTCGCCTCAGCTGGAAGAAGATTTATTGGCCTTGACCGTATTAAGTTACAGTGTTGCCAAAGCATTCAGGTCGACTTTTCTTTACATATCTCTGCCTATGTAGCCTGCAGCACTTCTCTTCACCCAGTCATGGTGGTGGCGAGTGTTTCAGCCCAGACTGCCCGATACATGACCGCCAATGGGTGTTTCATTTTTGTTCCTGGGTACAAAGTGTGGGATTTTTTAATGCCTTAAATACATAGAAATGCTTCTGTGTTCAGGACAATGACATTTTGGAATGTGTCTGTTTGCAAGAACTTTAATGCTAAAATGTGTAAAATGTAGATGTTCTAATAATCTAAAATAGCTACATTAACTTGAAGGTTAAGAAAATATTTTCTTTTTAAAAAATAAAACACAAGCCTTTTTGAGAGCAGTGATTTTGTTGCCATCAGTACAAAACCATGTATCTCCATTTTTTATTTATTTTATTTTTTTGGTGAACATCGCCATGGGGTCATTGAAAGAAATGAGTTTTTCCTTCTTCTGACAAATGGCCATTTTAGATCAGAGGTATGAAATTCTGTTCCAGCAGCTATAATATACCATATTACTTCTGCATCATACGACCACTGGACGTGGGGCTGGTGTGCTTCCCTCAAGCTGTGATGGTGTTCTTGTACACATCTGCCAGCCAAAGGAGTGTTGTGCCCCTCTCCTGTATTCATTTCTCAGCAAATCAGCTGAGACTCTTCTCCTGATGCCACATAGAAGAGCTCATTTCCTCCCAAACATGACCAGCGCTTCACTACTGATCGTTGCCCCAATGCTGAATCGATTCATTCGTTTCCCTGCAGATGCACACGCAGCCTTTTAAAGGAAACGCCGTCCCATGATGAGAGACCACAGCAGTTTTGATTTCTTGCTTCCCTCTTGAACGCTGCCTTTGTTGGGGCTGTATGGGAGCGTTGGGTGGGATTTTTGTGCTGCGAGCCCTTTTCCGCACTGAGACGCCCTTTGTAAGGCCAGTCGCCGAGAAAGCAGCCCCACAGTATTACGGAGTGCGCTAATCTTAATTGATTTCTCTAAACCTTCTTTTTAGAGCACCGTTAGCCATGTTTTCATGCAAATCCAGTTGTTTGAGGAAATTAATTCACAAATCAATTACGGGCCAGTTCCAGCAGACAGGAGTGGAGGCCCTGTGTAGGGAATCTTATCAAGGACGGAATGTTTTATTTATTTTTCCTCTTCTCCCTCCGCTCGCACTGTCTCCCTCCCTGCAGTCGGCTCGGAATTCATAAACACAGTTGGACGGTGCGGTCGTGAGCCGTGGCTGGATTCATCAGCGCCCCATAAAGAACAGTGTGCGGGGCAATGGAGTGCTCGAGTGGCGAGACGCTAACCTTGGGCTATTGAACATAACATCCCGTTTATAGATTGCAGTAATGCCCTGGCCGTTTGTGGGGGAATAACTCTTTATAGCTATAAGATAAAGTAATGAGAGGGTAGAACAGATCATTTTGTGTGCTCGCCATCATATTGAGTGTTATTTTTTTTTCCCCTCCTTTTTTCTTTGTGCTTCCTTCTTTGAGAAGGCTCTGGAGCCGACCAGTTCCTTTTGATAAATCGCTAGCTGTAGGCATGCTCAGAGTGTAGGTGATGGACTCCATTTATAATCTCCATCATGCAGTGGACACACATGTCCAGGACTGACGAAAGAAGACACTTTTGCTTTCCACTGCAGGTCAAATGGGCTGATTTAATGTGCGGCTCTGCCTGGAAGGTGAAATGGAGTCTGTCTCCCAGCGTGCACGCGCTTGTGTGCGAGTGTGTGTGTGTCGCGAGACTGATTGAGACCCCAGCGTGTCTGTCGGCGTGACACGCTTGCTCTCTGCCTTCTCCGGTGCCACTCAGAAATATTTGCACTACACACAGCCTCTGTGCTTGCGAATGGTGTCGAATACAGAGCGGTAAGAGCTGCGTGGGTGAAGGAAAGCCTTCAAGGCCTCATTGGCCTGCTTTGATGCCTTCCAGTCACATGGCAGGTGGTTGCATGTCAGGAAATCCCAGGCACAGTATCAGTTCTAGATGAGATTTGGATACGAGTGAGCTGAACGCAAATGCAGTATATGGGTGAAATATTCACTCATGAACAGGGAAAATGGAACGGTCATGTCTGATCGTGTGATTACAGATGATAAATATGAATAATAACAATTACTAATGAAGGTGTAATCGATAAAACCATCTGTATCAATGTATTGGCCAAAATAGCACATGATCTGAGGCATTGATGTGCCACAAGCCGTCGTTAATTCCACAGTTACTGTTACTGTATTTACAGCGTAGGGTTTTGTACCGAGAAGCTGCTTTTGACCTTTAATTATGTTCGAGTCCATGGAAATGACGCAGATTATGTGAACTTTCCTATTTTGTACGGACTACAGACCCCAGTATCGAACGGAATCTCATCGCAGCTCCTCCTCACACATCTACACCTCTAATTACTAATGCACGCGTCATTACAAGTAAGGCTGGGTCTTTTTAGCAACTTCACGATACGGTACATGTCACCACTCGAGCGCCGCAATATGAAAGCCCTTAGACGAGACTCCTGAAGACACATGGTTCAACAGTTGATCGGGATAAAACATCTGCCCACTGCACCAACGTCACACACGTCATTCAGGAGAAAGTGTGAACACACTAAATCACACAAAGTGCACCACAACAAAATGTGACCCATGCGAATTTAACCCATCCTCACATGGAGCAGCAGGCCGCTACCAGCAGCACCCGGGGAGCAGTGTAGTGGGCTGGTGCCTCTTTTGTTCACAGGGGCAGGGTCCTAACCACTAGGCTAGGAGTGGGCGATAAGGCAAAAATATCCTCCATGATGGAACAAAGGAAAATCAAGAAAAATCAAAACATTTTTTATTCAGTGTTTTTCGCACCGCAGTACAATATGTTTACAATGTTAGCAAGACTAGTGATGCTCCTTAAAATTGTACATGATGTTTGACTTTTTTTTTTTAAAGAACTAACAATATCAAGATCTGCTCAGAAAAGCGTATTGTGACCACAGTTTATCACGATAAAGATAAATATCTTCATATTGCCCAACTCTACACTAGACCACTACTGTAATCACTATTAGTTACTGCAAGCACAGTTTCCACATGTTGGATGTGTGGACAGTGTTGTGTGTTTCTCACACACACACACACACACACACACACACTGTAAAAGTATGATATATCAGGGTATTTTGAACACAGCCCTAGTCACTAGTGTTGGATAACTCAGCCGAATGGATAAAACAGTGACTAACACTAATGGCCCATGTAAAGCAAATTGGAGGTTCAATTTTCTATCCAGGCCAGTGCAATAAGACCCTTTGGGTGAGACGGTTAGTACTGCTTTCACCTACCAGTGCAGCTTGTAGCAGTGTCTTAGCTGTATCAAATTAATCAATGATCCGTCCTCACAGTTGCACTCAGCTCTTCATATCTGGAGTAAAATGTGAAAAAGAAATGATTGCTTATTGTTATTAGCTCTGAAATTCTGTGCGTGTGTGTGTGTATATATATGTGCGTGCTGGGAGATGCTGACTGAAGGAGACTCTCATTAATAGTGCATTGATGGGGATGAGTAGGCTGACTGCTGGAGATGGAGGCGCAGAGAGCTGGGGCCTGACTGAGTGCCCTTCATCAGGTGACATCGCCATGGTGATTTATCCCCCCCCTCTCTACCGGAGATGAGACACAGCCTTTCCAAACCCAGGGAGAGAAAGCGTGAGAGAGAGAGACAGACAGAGACAGCTGGGAAACCCACTGGAAGGAATTCTAATGAATTCAGACATGATTGATTTCTCTCAGAACCTTAAGTGAGACAGGCAGAGTCTCCTTTTTTTCTCCCTTCGGTTATGAAGAGATGCAGTCACGCAGATAAGATGAATGTCGTGCTGTGTTATCTTTGAGGGTGTGTGTGTGTGTGTGTATAGATGTGTGTGGTATGATAATGCAGCCAGGTATTAGCTTGAAATATGACATTAGTGATTGTGACAGCAGGTCCCCTTTAAACACGTTCTCCTGTTGGCTTTGTTTTGTCTGTTGTGGTGTGGTGTAGACATATCGTAGACTCTGAGACTGTAGTGTTCCTGTATACCTTTGTGGCATGATCCCCGATTCCACTGTGACCATTCAGCACGGTCAGTAATTATGCAGATTTGACTGTTTTGATTTTTAATGAAGTGAGTGAAAGTGACTATGTGAGCACAGCCCATCACACACAGTGCACCACAATGAAATGTGACCTCTACATTTAACCCATCCACACATGAAGCACCTTTCCGCCGCATCCGGGGAGCAGTGTAGTACCTTGCTCAAGGGATCCTCAATGGCACCTGGGCCAGGGCTTGAACCTGCAACCCTCCAATCACAAGGGCAAGTCCCTAACTGTTAGGTTACCACTGCCCTAATTCAGTCGTCAAACCAAAATAGGCCAAAATAATCAACAAATAGCTCCAATGTCTTTGAAGACGCTCACAAAGTCTAAAATCTCTTCTTTACTGGCTGGATTTCCACAGGGCTCCAAAGCTTTAGAACACCATTGCATCAGTCTTGCCTTCGTCTCTTTAGTTGCAGACCTGTTTGTGTGTGTGGATGTGCGCTCTTACCAAAGCGAATATAAAGCACATGACTGTGTATAAAGGCGAATTGATTATGGTGAGCATGTGTACCAGCAGGGCAGGCTGTTGGTGAAGTATTTGAAGAGCAGGGGCTTTGTATGCCTGCTCAGAAGCTGGGGAGCCCTCGCTGAGATCTTCTGAGCAGTGGGCCAATTTAGTATTAAAAAGATGAGCTCTCTTTTTAGCAGCGCCGAAAGTTGAAAGGGCGTTCGGCCGCGACCCACCCTCCTGTGTGTGTGTGCAGAGGGGCTGGCCGCTACAGCTGCCTGCCCGCTGTAATTAGGTGTGAACTGTTTTGCTGCCGCAAATGGCATTTAAATGCCAAAGTGTGGCTACAGAAGCATATCGGGAGATTTTTTACATCTGCTAGCTTGACTGGAAGAATGGAAGCAGTTTCATCAGTGCTGTTAAAAGTTAAACATGCCCCTTAGATTCTTCTGAGCAATTTCTGTGAAGAACCACCATTTATATATTTTTTAGGGGGCTAATCTTGTGTTAGGACAGTGTTCCAAATTGCAAGATGGCAATATGTTGTGGGTAAACACTTGATACAGGAGAAACATCGGTACAGTGCTGTCTGTTTTGGTATAAATGGAATTACTTCTGCACATCTTGTGTGTGCGCAGTGGAAGCCGATACCATGTTCAAAGCTTAATGTGCTATAATGAGGACTTGGCTGCTCATTTGGAGAAGGAAACCTTGCACTCTGGTCCCTTTTGTGCGTTGCATGTTGAATTCGGTAGTTCAGTTGGTTTATCATCTGCCGTGTGTGTGTGAATAATATGAGTATGTGTTGAGGCAGGGGTGGGCAACTCCAGTCCTGGAGGGCCAGTTTCCATCACATTTTGGTACCTCCCCTCCTCAAACTCACTGACTAAACCTGGCAATTAGCAGGCGAGTTAAACCAGGTGTGTTTGGGCAGGGAAATCACCAAATTGTGCTGGACACCGGCCCTCCAGGAACAGAATTGCCCACCCCTGTGTCTGAACATGTGTCGTCCTTGTTGGCTGGTCTTAGTTAGGCTCATGTTCATAGTTTGTTGGGGTTTGTGTTTAACCGTTGTAAGTCGTGTGTTTGTAGTACTGTTAAGCCTTAATGGATAATGTTACGGCGTGTAATGTTGCTGCGTGTGATCTGTGCCACATAAGTGAAAACTTTGCCCTTTACTAATCATTTGAAAGTCACACGAGCAGACAGCAGTGCTTAAGGTATTAAGGTGCTATAGATATTCTATATTTCTGTGTAAATATGACCAACATAAGCAAAAACGTGTATGAAGTGAGTGAGAATGATGGTCTGTTGTGAACACACCACAGCAGAAATGTGACCTCTGCATTTAACTCCTGTGTAGGAGCAGTGGGCAGCTGACATGAGCAGTGGGAATGGTACCTTGCTCATGGGTGGTACAGTGGTACCCCCTTATGTAGCAATAACTGCAACTTTCCAGTAAAAAATCGTACAGAACAGCTTCAACCTTGGTGTGTTGGTGTGTTTCCTCACACCTTATGCATTAGTGTAGTTAGTGTGACTTTTTGGCAGACGTTGACCATAAATGTTCTATGTTTTACCTGAATTTCTCAGGTCGTAGATTTGCCACATCTGTAGCACATGGCCATTTTCCATAGCCAGTTTTGATGGCCAGCTCTGTACAGAAAACCTGTGAATATGTGGTGAGTTGGAAAATGAACGTATTCCTCTAAAGAACCATTCACTGAAAAGTTCTTTAGGGAACAAAGCTTGTTCTTCTGTGGAATCGTTCCAAAAAAGCCAAAGCATGAAGCTCTGTGGAGCGGTGGAGCTACTGTGCGAGTGCTTCTAGCTCGCTAATGATCAGGTCCACGCAAGCTCCATAACAATCAGCAGCTCCAGCAATCAACCCCCTCTCGCAGGCAAGCCATCAGAGGAGCGCAGCCCATGTAGAAAACCCCCCAGCCACCCTCAAAATGAAGCACAGCACAGCTTTAATTAGCGAGCAGCAAGACGTTCATATGGGAACATGAAGAGTAATGGTGTTCCAGGCAGTGTATTGGCAGATCCACAGGCTTGTGCAGGGTATGGTGGTAGAAGCAGGCTGGTACTGTAATGCCTGTTAGATTAGGGCTCGCTGCGGAGTGGCTGAGAGCAGGATTAAGCGAATGAGGGAAGAATAATGGAGATGATGAGTGACAGCAGCTAGAGGCGGCGCTAGATCTGCTGGATCTTGAGGATTTTTTTTTTTATTAACAAACGTAATAAAGTCTCTATTGTCTTTGCCGCTGTGACACGTTCTGAGACGACTCTGGCGCTTTGTTGATTTGTGCAGGAGCACTGTTGGCTGGATGAGAATGTCGTTTAAGACCGAGTGGGGGCAGGCGGAGGGAGCGGATGTGCCTGTGGAGCATTAAAATGTGTCTGGAGCGAGACTGTGAAGTTTCCACTCTCTCGTTATCAGGGTAATGAGAGGGCCCTGTGAGAATGGCCTCGGGACGGACAGCTGCGCGGTTGCGTGTGTGTGTGTGTGGCACAAGAAAGAAAGGAATACTATGAGCATGCAGTCTCCTCACCCTTGGTCTCTCTCAGGCGATAGGGCAGTGCTCTCAAAACTTGAAGGCATTTTGAAGACACACAGTGTGTATTATTCTAGTTTTTTGGAGGTGAAGATGTTGGGCCAGACTGTGGACGAAAAACGATGGAGTTTGTTTGTTTGTTTATTTATTTATTTATTTATTTATTTACTATTTAAACTTAGTTTTTTTTCGTTTTAAAATGTTTTCCTTTTTCATTCTAAAACAAAGTGCATTTTTAATATTTATTTTTAAATGTTTTTTGTCATTTTATACTGAATTTTTCTGTCCGGCATTGTGGTCCAGCCCTGTACATCAGCTGTTCAGTGTAGAAATATTGTTGCTGCCAGTGTTATCCTCTGAAAACCAAATTGTGATGACGTTCATCATGATGAGGATAACTTGTTGGCATCTTGTTCACTCTCACCTCACCCTCTCCTGCTCTGACTGCGGCACGCTGCTTTTGAACACTCCCACTGGGGTGCATGTCCACCTAGAGGTGTGAGCAGCATGTAATTGTTCATGCAGGGGCTGTGCGCGCACATGTGTCCCAAGCTGATGGGCGCTGTAGGGCTACAGCCAGAGGAGGATTGCGGATCTGCGATCAATATTGCAGCAGTGGGCTGGAAAACGTCCTCCGTGCATGTGCTGTGTGCTGAGGATTGGGGGCGGGGAATGGGGGAGAAGAGGAGGGGAATGGCAGAGAGGAAGAAAAAACAAATGCAGGGAGGAGCCGCAAATGGAGCAAAATCTCAGCTGGATTGCAAACAAACAGTGTGTGTGTCAGGCGAAGGGAGGCTCCTCGCATAGCGTTTCATGTCTTCCTCCATGCCCCTGGCTGCTCAGAGCTGCCTGTTAGCTAGCTGCGAGCTGATTGGCTGGTGAGCCTGAGAGTGGGTGGGATTAGAGGTGAAAGCATGACGAGTGATTTAGGGACTGCTACGTTAACGATGCAAAGCATTACAGGATCGAGCTCCATCAATAACCACGCCCCACTGCGCGTACACACACACACACACACACACACTGCCTAGAGTTAACGGCACACACTGAGCTGTCATTCCTGCTTAGTGTCCTCCTTCATTTAGATGTTCTTTTCTCTTTTGTCTCTATCCTTACTGAGCAGTATTCTGGGCCTTTTTAAGATGTTAGCTTAGCGACAGCGCCAAAAGCACTTGCCTGCCAATAGAGAGATCAGTTTACCCTGCATGTAGAAACACAACGAAAATTTCTAAATGACTGATGTCTTATGCACACATTTGGAGGAGAGTATTACAATGGGATAATAATAAAATACTAGCGATGATTTTACTGATATACTCTTTTTCAATGAAGGGTCTTAACAAACAGTTACAGATTCGACGACTCAGCCCTGATACCGGACTCTACTCACTGCAGTAGTCGCTGTTGAATTTCCTACTCCAGGAAATGTAGGTAAACATTGCTTTACTGCCTGATTCACTTCTGTTGTCACTTTTCATAAGCTCATGATGACGTAAATAATAGAAATATTGGAGTTACCCAGAATTCCTTTCTGTAGGTTTCTGATTTCAGTGATCTTGAAAAATGAATGAATCTTCAGTATTGGCCTGGCTGTAGTGTGACTGTCGGTGTATACGTGTGTGTGTGTGTGTGTCACCTTGAGGAGGATGGATGGCTATTCCACTTTTGGAGTGTGTGTGTGTGGGCGGTGTAACATGACTGAAAGATAGCTTGCTGGAAGTAAACCACATCTAGAGAGTCAGCCGTGACCCCTGACCCCTGACCAATGTGTCTTCTCCACATCTTCTCCCTCTCTCCTCTACTTCTCTCTTTCTCTCTCCTCGCTGACACTCAGCTGAGGCCACTTACATCCCCCTGTCGGCAGCCAGAGCCTTGGGCTACAGCTATTGGCTGTGTGTGTGTGTGTGATTAGTATATACTATACACACACTGCAATCTTTGATCCACTGCAGGCAGAGATGGTGCTGTTTGTGCACAGATTGCTGTGTGTAATTTAAGAGGGATGAGCAAAGAGGTGATTTTCTCTTCAGGCCTATTGAGCAGCAGTACGTCTCTGTCCCTCCACTTTCATTCTTTTGTTGTTTTTTTTTTGTCTCTGTTCCTCTTTCCTTTCAAATAGTCTCTCACTCTTTTTACTTACTGTCTCTGTCCTCTTTCCTTATGTTCTCTCTCTTTCTTTCTCTCTCTCTCTAATTAATACGCTGCGCATAGATTCTGGCTCTGTCTAAAGAAGTAGTGCTGTTTGTGGTGGTAGTGGTTTCTGTGTGTGTGTGTGTGTGTGTGTGTGTGTGTGTGTGTGTGTGTGTGTGTGTGTGCACGAGTGTTATGTCAGTGATAAATCCTCTAAGCCTTGTGTACTGTCTATGGTTTCGGGGGCAGGGCTTAGCTTGGCATAATGCTGACCGGTCAGTATACTGTCATTGTGTGGCCACACACACACACACACAGATGCACTGTGATGGATGTCAGCCTCTCTTTTTCATTCCAGTCTTTTCATTTCTTCTCGTGCTGCTGTTGGCTGCCAGGTTGTGCAAGGCGCTGTCATGCAATCAGAGCTTCTCTCTTTCAGTCTCTCCACTGCTCCTTTCCCGCTATCTCTCTTCACTTGTTGTGTGTTTTGAGTGTCAGTGCTTCATAAATATTCCCATCAGCTGTGCTTCCAGGAGAGCAAGCTTAGACATAGAGATAGCAGGACCACTAACACGCCCCACACACACACACACACACACACACAGGTTTTTATACCATGACAGGACATGCAAAGCTATATTGTGGATTCGAACATGTGTAGAGCTTGTGTGTTTTATCTATAGCCTACAGTAAACCTGATCTTCATCAGTGACTTGGCAGCTTTAAAGCAATAAAGCATCAAGCCTTTGTGTTACAGGCGCCGCGAGGCCCTTCGCTCTGACATTCTTCTCTCTGTTTGTCTCTTGTTTTCCTACAAAGTCCTGAGAAGTATGAAAACACATCCACACCCATGCGTGTGCCCACATCTGCAGCCACACAACGCTATGAGCTTTACTTCTCCCTCATCTCCCTCCCGGCGCCCACTGTGAAGCGGCCACACACTCAGCACATACTCCCTCACTCACTGCCTTTTGTGTGCTTTCTCTCTTTCTGTTGCTCACTCACTCACACCCTCATGCTCACCCCCCCTTAGTGAAAGGTGAGTGCTGTAATCAGCCCAATCAAATAATCATGATGCAAGTGAGTCACCACAGCAATTAGAGCTCGAGCAGGAAAAAGCGCCAACAACAAAGCCCATTGTCCCGGGCCTGCCACCCCCCCAGTGGCCCAGGGAAAAGGGGGGAGGGCTCTTGAGGGAGGGCCAGCTGGGGTGCAGCGAGGGGAGGGAGACTGTTTTGGCAGCAGCAGTTGATACCTTCAAGCCGTTTTCATGCAACAGCTTAGCTCACACTTGACCGAATCCACTGATCGATTAGCTAAGGCTCAACCAAGACTTTTGATTCCCTGCCTTCTGTTACCACAGACGCTACACCAGTGCTACTGTGCCCTCCAGAAAGGCGTGATTTTTAACCAAATCCGTGTGCTTTTGCCCTAATCTAGGTTCTGACATGTCCATGCATCTACTCCATTTATATTTATCACAGTCTTGACGTCTGGCCCAGCATTTTGCTCCTGGCCTGTGAATATAACCTTAAACAGAGATCTGCAGTCGTGTGTACCAACAGATTTTTTTTGGGGAAAAAAAAAAAAAACACTGTACAGCTGTTAAGTTTGGTATTTGAAAACAACTTTTAATGCACTTATTGCACTCTGAAAGATCAGAATGTGTATATGATGCTGAAGAACTGTTAATAAATGCTTTTTTTTTACATTTTAAAGTTTATAGTTTTAAAAAACTGTTATGAAAGTTATTTTTCTAATCCAGGTATATGTTCTGAATTTCTGCATTAAAAAAAGATAATACAACGTTACACAATTTTTGTTACTGACTTCTAAGTTATTTAGTTTAACTGCTTGTGTCTGAAGCCTTTGTAAAAACGGCTATATTAATCGCAAACCACACCCCTCAAAAGTTTCGCATTTATAGTGGCAAATTAGACTCATTTTTCTTCTCTGGACAGTCCCAGGAAGTTCCAGAATGTTCTAGAGAATTCTAGACAATTTTTGGAAACTTCTGGACAGTTTTCAGTTTCAGAATATTCTGGAAGTCTGCTTAGCATTTAAAGTGAATGGAGAATGTTTTCGAAAACAGAAACTTGTCGCTGTCCTGATCACAGAAGCGAAGTTTTTGTGGAACAACAGCAATTTCTGACCTGCAGCTTTATTACTGCTACTCGGTTTAGATGACCGAGGTCAAGTAATCATTTTGGTCATCAAAGTTAAGATGAACTTCTACTATATATTTTTAAAAGATCAACTAATTTCGCTATTGTGTCTTTTTTGGCTCCCCTTTCCTTCGCTGCAGCACCTGTTAAGTCTGTGTGTCAAACACATCCTGTAGTGTAATATATAAGGTAGAGCATTATAAAGCTATTACATAAATGAATATTTTATATCGTCATAGCCTTGCAGCCCTAGTTACTATAGCCATCACTCATCAGTTCATGCCGTTTTCCAGGCTCCAGACTTTACCAACCAGTAAGGCTTTAATTTACCTAAACCTTTTAAACCAAACTCTCTTACATCTGTAAAATCGGCACCCTGACCTATAGACCTGATCATTTAACTTGTTCATAAACCCACCCTGTTACCCCCACACACCTGCACAGCGCCGTTTTTCCTTTCACAGTCATATGCTTTTATGTGACTATTCTGCCTCCCTCCCCAGTCATTAGACAGCAGCACCGACTCCCTACCCTCTCATCCAGGAAGTGGTGAGAAACGTGCTGGGACACGAATAAGGGTATCAGAGACGTCTCATGGCTGCTCGGCAGCCTCCGGCGTTCCAGAAGTGTTTCGGCTGGCCTGCCTCGCCTATGTTTTGAGTTGTTTCACATTTCTGCTCACCCGTCCAGCAGCCACATGCATGTAGTCCCTGACCCCTCCGGCTGTCTGAGGCGGCCATGGGTTATGGAGTAACTGAACACCTCTGAGGTGACCCCTGGGGTCACGAACATGGAGTCGGTGCCTGAAAGCGTCCCCAGAGCTGCTCTGCAGCTCAGCGCCTTGGTACAAAAAGCTGTCCGTCAGCAGCGGTGGACAGTGAATGTGCAGATGAATGTTCACGTTTAAAGGAAGTGGTTTAGAAGAATGAGGCAGACGGTTGACCAGACCATACTCTACGCATGAATTAGTTTGTTTTGTAGCTGTTGTGTTCTTTACAGAACTGTTGGCAGAAATCTTAATCAGCCCACTGATGAATTTCTAGGCCCTTTCCGGTAACAGAATTGTCCTAAAGGTGTGAAAAACCACAGTAAACAGTTGAAGTGTTTTCCTTTTTTAATGTATGCTGCTTGGAAATTTTACTATTGCTTCCTTTATGCTGACTCTGATAGGAGTCAGAACTCAGTGCACCACAGTCCGTGCTGTTTCAGCAGCATGAGGGACCTACTCAGTATTAGGCAGGTGGTCATAATTTGGTTGGCCAACACCAGAACAAGCCTAGTATAGTTATAATGTCGTGAAATCAAACTAATGCTAGCATTGCAACAAATTCTGTGTGTGAGACGAGTCCCAGTCCAGCTCTGTGGTGTTTAATAGAGAATCTTATGTGGTGACTGTCAATCAGTTGGTGTTGTAGGAGCCTTAATGGCCTAGACCTGAGTTAGCATGCTAAATGCTTACCTACTGTAGCAAGTACTATTTTGCCCTGAATGTAATGAATTTAGTGCAACAGAAGTGGAACAGAATTGTGTACGTCACACCAGCGTTTGCCATGGTCCTATGTATCTGTTGCCACTTGGCTTAGCCTGATGCTATTCCTGATGTCCAGCTGTACCAGAGCTGAGACATGACAATGGTTTTCCCAAGGGCCCAAGCCATTTCTGATGTGTGAAACCTGATACTGTGATCTGAGGATGTGCTAAAATGCACTTTATGGCATAGGCAGCTTTTTGTGCAAGTATCTGCCCTAGACAGCTCCCTGCCTCTGAGCATGTTCATCTAGCATTTCTACAACAATCTCATCACACAATAAATGTGCTAGTAATTTAGCAACAGAACACCAGAGGTGGTGCTGTTGCGGAGAACGTCTGCTATGATTAGTCACAGGTATAAGCTAAAGCCTGGAGTCTTCTGGTGCTTTAATGGAACAATTCTACAAACTAAGGGTAAAACTACAGAAAAGAAGCCCCGACGTTATTTCAAGTGGTTCTTTTATATCTGCAGTTCTTTCTGGCAAAAACCGTTGAAGCCTTTTGCATTACGCTGTGAGCCAGGAAACTGTCACGACAGCCAAAACGCTTGCTCGGGATCAACGACGGGTTTGGAATTTGATATAGACCTGCTGTCTTACTCTTTCAGAATCTGACCGAATGAGCTGCCCTTGAGAAATTAGCGGGGTAGAAGTCATCCAATGTGTTCATGTTTTTATTTCCTAACTTATGCTAAAGTGACTAATGCTAATCAGCCATAACGTTAACACCACTGACAGCTAAAGTGAATAACATTGACGATCTAATTATTAAATTACAATGCCACTTGTTTGGGGGGGGGGGTATATTTGGCAGCAAGTGAATAGTCAGTTCTTGAAGCTGATGTGCTGGAAGCAGTAGAGTAAGGATCTAATCCACTTTGACAAGGGACTTTTTTTTGATGGCTGGACGAGTCAAAGCATCTTCAGAACGGCAGGTCTTGTTGAGTGTTCTAGGTATGCGGTAGTTAGTACCTACCAAAAGTGAATTGGCGACAGGGTCATGGGCACCCAAGGCTCACTGATGCACGTGGGGCCTGAAGGCTAGCCCATCTGCTCCAATCTCACAGAAGAGCTGTGGTTTAAGAAGGGAATGCTGACTCGCATAGAAAGTGGTCAGAACACACAGTGCAGCACGGTCAGAGCGGTTTCAGCAGTATGAGGGCACTTCTCAGTATTAGGAAGGTGGTCAGAACCACAGTATTATTATAGTAGTAATTTTGTTGTGGAATCAAGCTAACGCTAGCATTGCGGCAATTTGTGTGTGTGGTAACTGTAAATCAGTTGATGTAGCTGCTGTAATGGCCTAGACCTGAATTAGCATGCTGAATACTTGCTTACTGTAGTCTGTGGGTGTGTGTGTGTGTGTGTGTGTGCGCACGTTTTGGTAAGTGGAGAGGATGTGGAGCCCCTGCAGTGTGAGCCTCTCTGATGTCTCTGCTGTTGATGGTCTCATTGAGAAACAGATCTATTCCTGCTTCTCTCTGAATTACCCGAACAGCAGAGGAAGTCCACACTACCTCTGCCACGAGAGCAGAGAGAGAGAGAGAGAGAGAGAGAGAGAGAGAATTCCTGGTGGAGAGTGATAAGAAGTCCATTTTTAGCCTTCCCTGGAAACAATGTGGGTATCTCCTTATCAGCCTGTCCACCTTTTAATCTCCTTTTTAGCTCCTCCTTGTATGTTTCCACAGCCCTGACGTAATGACTTCTCGTTTAAGGCTCATTGAAATCATATTTACGCACGATTATTGTTTGACTTATCACGTATCTTGAGTGCAGAAGCCACACAATAGCGCTGTAGCCTAGCATCAGTGTCATTGTTAAGAAAAGCATTGTTGCGTCTGCATTGCAACACAATAACAAGGCGCTTTAAATATTAACGCCGTCCCTCAAACCCGTCGTTGCCTGGAGACTCCTGTCAATCATTTCTCCACCGACAGCCCTCCTCCCCCTTTCATTTCCAGCCTTCAGCGTTTCAGTCATTAACTGTTAAGTGTTTGAGCGCTCTGCAGGGGGGGGCTCCCTGAAAAGAGGAAGGAGGAGAGCAAGAGGTGTGGGGGGTTGGGGGGGTGGGGTGGAGAGAGTGGGTGAAAGGGGGAGGTGCATAAGAGCCCACTCACACCTGCTGTTTGGAGCAACCAAATACACCATGGCGCTCATCAGTGAGAGAGAGAGAGCTGTCTTCTCGTCTCCAGCGTCGCCCTGACCATCCTGCAGTAGGAAGCAACAGCTTATGAGAGGGATTATGTGTAGTGCACTGGCTCTTAAGCGTTTGAAGTGTTGCTGTGGCGTTGCATATGATTAGAGCAGCAGGTCTAATGGCCGCAGCCACATCTTAATTAGCATTATTTCCACGCGCGAGGCACCGCATGAGTCACCCTCCTCCATCCCCCACTGCCAGAAGGGCGGCTGCGTAAGGCAACACCTAGGGCTGCAATTAATGATTATTTCTAGAATCGATTGAATCTGTCGACCAGTATTTGCTTGATTGGCTAATCGAGCCATTATGTGCGCTTAGGTTTTCTCTACTCCTGCAATTTCGAGTTCTGTCTTTGTTTCTGCAATGGTGCCGGGAGACAATAGAGTCCATAGCGCCCCCTAAGCTTTTTCTACTGTATCACAGCCTCTCTGAATGACATTATAGCAAGGGATTCAAAGGACTGAAAGCCATATCCAGCCCACAGCCAGCAAATCAGATTTTGTTTCTGCATGTTGGTGTCGTCTTTAATGTAACGCTGTATTTTATAGGGTTGCAGATCAAGGGGGAAGATCAAAGTCATGGCAAATTTACTTCTCAACTCACATTTCAAACAATCAGCGTTGACCAAAGTGCTGAAATCTAAATCTAATTGAAATGTATATAAGAGTAATGTTTAAAAGGCAAAATAACATGAAAATATTAAACATTATTCTTAAAAACTTAAAAGCAATAAATAACATTTTAACTAAATTTTATTTTCAACATTATGCTCATGTTTAAAAAAAAAAAAAAAAATCGGGTAAAAAAATAATATATATTAATTTATATATTTTATTTCCTTTTTCCTTTCACCACATGACTCACCTAAAACACCAGTAGGAAAGTAGCTGTCAAACTGTTCAGCTATAATAAACTAATGTGTATTCAGTACATTTGCTAAAACAAGCCTTAAGCTTCCTGTTGGTGGTAAATACTATGAAATATCTTTTTAATCTTAAACGTCTGTCAAATGCTGAAAAAGTAAAAATACTCAATGTAAAATAACATGGCTACATGTAAAAAAAAAAAGAACATACAGCATTTTTATTTCTTCAGCCGATCGCCCATCCCCCTTTGGAGAGGAGGAAGTATCTGACGGATGTGTTGATGAGACTCTCGTTAAAGAGCATTATAGAGCTCTTCTGTGTTCCAGTTACATGGCCGTGGACTTTCTCCATAAACCTTTGTTGACAGCTGTTTTACTCCATTCACTGCAGCCCTAGTAACATCAGATGTGCGTCTCTCACACACACACAGAAGGTGCCATGAGACTCAGTTTAGAGTGCGCGCGTGTGGTGTGGTTGTGTGTATTTGTGTGTATTGTATCCTGGTTTTGATACACTGCAAATCTCTCACTTTGAACTGCCTAATGCTCATCAAATCCAATATAGAGCAGGGCTGACAGATGGGCAGACTGTGTTCAAAGTGAGTGGAGATTTAATATCTAAATAGCAGAGAGAGAGAGAGAGACACACACACAGACTCCCACCCTGTGTTGAGCAGCATAAAGGTCCTGACTGTTCCACCATCGCAGCTGTGACACCCCCCCCCCCCTCCTCCTCCCCCTCTCCTCCCTCCATTTGTTCTTGTTGACGGGCGGAGGAGGAGTAATCTGTACACAGGCTCTTGCAGAGAGGAAACATGTCATCAACACTTGTTTACCATTATTAGTTTGAGCCTGCTAGAGGAAGGGCAGTGCGATTGCTCTCCTGTATGGAGCGGCCCAAGCCGAGAGAGGACAGAAAAGCAATAGCAGTACTTCAGGACTTGGGCTGCGAGTAGGTGATGCACTGTTCTGCAGCTACCGGAAACTGTTGGCTATAATTGAAACTGAAATGCAGGAGACGGAAAAGGTTCGGTCGCTCAGGGCAGCGGTTTCAGCACGTTAGCCTGGAAATCTGCCGCTCACAGAGACTCTTAGCTGTGTCGTATCTGTGTATCGAGCAGGACGTCCTGTTTAGGTGGAATCAAGCCTGTATAGGAGTGTTTGGTCATTGTGCACTCTGTGTTTGCCATGAGCAGTGTTTGCTCATCTTTCATCTAAAATGAAAGTCTCTCACCACTGACGTTTTTCCCCCTTGACTCTTTATCTGCTGCCCGTCAGATTGTTTGAGCACATCTGCACAGACCAGCTCTAGAAGGAAAAAAGTTTTAACCCCTGATCTGCAGGATCATTCACTTTTCTCCTTTTTTTAACCTAAAAAACCCAACCTGCTGCTTTTGACTATTTTCAGCTAAATCGTTTTGGTGGCCAAAAATGTTGGTTCATCCTTTGATGAGGAGGAGGAGGAGGAGGATGATGATGATGATGATGATGGTTTTTATTGCACCTTCAATCCATACAATTGCACCTTAAAGTGCTTCACAGTAATATTAACGGTGTGTGGCCCAAAGAAGACGTCTTGTGTTGGGCTGACTTGCACACTGCGCTAGCTTCGCACCCTCTTTTCATGCTGTTGGTGTTGCTTCACAGCATTTGTTTATTTCAGTCTATCCCAGCACACCCAGTCGTAAATGTGCCTTTCTTTGCCTGCTCTTTTGACGAACAGAGCTGTTAGAAGACAGTGTGGGAATGTTTTTCCTCGCTCACGCGCACCCACAGCTGGGTGATGCATTGTGCACTAGGGCGCACATGGAAGAGCTTTATTCTCTGTCTCTCTCTCTGTGTGTGTGTGTGTTAGTTACACAGTGTCTGGTGTATATCTGCGAGTCAGTCAGAGAGCGTTGGGAGGAAGCAGAGTCTGAGTCACATCCATCATGTGTAAGAGTCTTCCTGCCTGCTCGCTCCTCACTAATCATATCATGTTTGGAGAGCAGATTAGCTCATAGATCTGTCCTCCTGATGCCACCGGAACAACAAGTTCTGTTCAGAGGCTGTCGCGCACACACACACACACACACACACACACACACACACACACACACACACACACACACACACACACACACACACACGCACACGGTTGCTTTTACAGCTCATTAGGGGATGCAGTCACCCATACAGTGATGTGCATATTTAATTCCCTATGTGTAACACACACTTCCCTAAACCGTAACCTCAGTAACCAGAAAATTTTGTGCTCTTTCAAAATTAACATTTTTAAATTTGGCTTCTCTTCCGGTGGGGGGTGTTAACATAAAGTCGGGACCATTTTTGTTGGTCCTGGTATTGATTTGCCACCTTTTTGTCCTGAAAATGTACAAATGTACACAGATTACACAGTGTGTTAAGTCTAATGCTTTTTCCCCAATAAGGTGGTAAACTCAACTTTAGAGTCTGCATTAGTCAACAAATGGCATATTAATATTTTTTAAGTGTTTTGTGTTCAAACAATGGCAACATTTCCTTTATTTATTTAGTTTTTTTGGCCATAGTGTCAAACATTGTAATGCAGCACTTATCACCGAGGAAAGTCAAGCTTCTGGTATCAGGGGCCTCACTCCCCGTCCAGTACAAGCTGCATTGTCTCCTCAGGTTCAGTTCACGACTCAGTGCCTGTGACCCTGTGTTTAAGCCTTTCAGATTCCTCGGATGCTTTCGCTGCAACATGATGAGGGCCTAGCATGTGCTCTGCTCTACCACTGCACTTTCCGATCCTTCCCCAGCCACCACCTACTTCAGGAAGTGGGAGATCCTGGCTTGTTCCGGCAGCCGCACTCGGCCCCGCGCTGAAACCGGAGCCTCCGAGAGCGCTCTGGAGTTTGGATCTTGGCTGCGAAAGGGAACCAGAAATGTAAACGCATGGAAAATAAACCCATATTTCCTGTTAATGCTCACTTGCTGCGTCTGGTTTTGCTTAGCCGGGTCCTGACCGTGTGTATATACGGTGAGCGGAGGGAGAGGGAGGGGCCCTCCTGTTAATGGGGGAGTCACGTGACCGTGCCGAGCGGTTCATGCTAACAGATGAGACCTGCCAGAGGAGCTGCTGCTGCGGTGGCGGCCATGTTTAATGATTACACTAAACAGACAGCGGCACTAGCTGTGTGAAATGTCAGCCAGCGGTCAGGCAGGGTCAGTGTCAGTGACAGCCCGGACTGGACCGTGCTTCTAGAGTGCTGAATGGGGGGCGCTGCAGCCACATTTCTGTTCTGGTGTTAAAGGGTGTCGTCATCTTTGTTCTCATCTTACCCAAAGACATTTTTTCCTCTCGTTACCACCACACTTGCGCGTTCTGTTGTCTGTTCTCGTGAATCCTCATGCAAGCAGGCCGTTACTCAGCAGCGCATGTTAGTGTGATTCCCTTTCATTCACACATCACCAATTAATTGCCCTCACACCTCTTTACTCAAGACTGCGGTGTGTGCCACAGTTGCGGTTGTTGTTATTATTAGAGTGAGGCTCACTGGGGGAGCTCCAGCTGCTGGCGTATTGTTTCACTCGCTGCAGGCCGCACTCTACTATCAGTCTCTTCGAAAACACTTAGTCACACAGTCGTCCCAATACAACCTGGTGTCTTAGGCGTCATTGTCACTGTAGACCATAATAAAGGTGAAAGCGAGTGATTGTGTCATTGTGAACACAGCACACAGCGCACCACAACAAAATATGACCTCTGCATATGACCCGTCCATGTAGGAGCATTGGGCAGCGCCCAGGAGCAGTGGTTGTGGATGGCACCTTGCTCACAGTACCTCAGTGGTACTTGTACCAGTCCGGGGTTTGACTCGGCAGCCTTTAGGTCACAGGGGCGACTCCTTAACCGCTACACCACCTTTTTAAAGCTGCAGTGACACCACAGGCCGAAATGCTCAATAGTCCAATTTTTTCTGATTTTTTATTTATTTATTTTTGGATACATTGAATATTTAACCATCTCTGAAGCTCCATAAGCATAACTCCCCTGCTAACTCTGCCCATACTTTGCAAATCCATCGTTTCACGGTGCTCGTTTTCCTGTAGTCTAACGACAGCACCCAAATCTGTCTGTTCTCATTGTTTGAACAGCATTCAGACAAATGGCGCATGTTTAAGGCTCATTTTATCAACATTAACTTCCCATTACATACTGGACCAAAAACCTATTCCTTCAAGACCTGCGTTCATCACATTTTCATGTTGATTTCTTACCATATTCTGAAGTCTTTAAAAGAGGAATTTTGCACAAACCTGGATTTGTTAGATTTTGTACAAATATGACCTGAAGTGTTTTATAACCACAAAATATGGTGTTTAACAACCGAACAATGAACTTAATGATCTATAAAGTTCTTTTTTCCTGGCGAGTCATTGCAATAAACTTTTATTACAGTTTTGCAATGATTCAGTATTTGTTTCCCACAGTATTGACACTGTTCATATGTACAGTACAGTTAGAACTGCAGAGACCCTCACTGTCTTCGAACGCTGACTGAAGACCCACCTCTTCACAGAGCCCTTAGGACTAACTACACGTCCCAACAGAACTACCAAACTTGCTACTGACTATACACCAAAAAAAGAAACACGGCTTTTCTGTGTAAAGGATTAGCATTAGCTCGGCTACAATCCTGGTTGACTAGCAGCTCTTGTGTTCTTAATGCTCTTAATGTTTCTTTGTAGACTATAAAGTGCCTGTTTACGTCGCTCTGTACATACGTTTGCCATATGCTGTAAATGTAAATCTGCTTTCCTCTGTGTTCTTTAACACACAAGTTCTGTAGCATCACTTGTGTGCGGGTTTTGACTAGCGGTGCGGTTTATGCTGAAATGGCTGCTGCAGCATTTGTGACCAGTCTTAGTCAATGAGGAATATAGCAGCAGTGCTGCGTGCCTGTACGTTTGATAGAAAAGCCAGTGTGCACATAATGCTTCTGAACACTTCCAGTCTCACCAAACTTTCATCCTGGTAAATGTTTATCCTGTATTTGGCTAAGAACCTTGAGGGTTAACAGCAGCTTAGCTAAGCTGAATGGCTGCTACAGTAAGACCCTTATATTCTTCTGCCATTTATTTGACTCAATAATTCAGTGAAACACAAGATAACAGTTCGTTCTTGTTCAAAACAGGCTGAAGAGGAAACATTTGGATATGTTCATCATATCAGAGACCCTGCACTTTTACCCTTTAATGGCCACACCAAGAAAAAGCGTTTGAAAGCATTGAAAATGTTTTTCTTTTAATTTTATATTTATTTGGGGCAATAATAATTAGGGTTGCAAAGGGGGGAAAATTCCCAGTAAAATTCCAGAAAATCCATGGGAATTTTAGGTCGGGCATTTTGGAAAGATTACAAATAGGAGATTATTAAGAGTGGGCAGCACAGCCAGTGGTTATGTGAGGGTCGGTTTCTTCCTCTTGTGTCCAGGCCATCTTCATGTTTGCAGCATTGTCAGTAACAAGTTCAAAAACTCAATGTGCTGTGGGCTCAAAAAAGTAGAATTAGTAGTTCAGAATTCTAGAAATCACTGTGCATGTGATGGAGGAATGCACAGTGCATGTAGGGGGTGTGGCCTGTATGTAATGTGCCTGTGATTGTGAAATAGCATAGAACTGTATTTGCTTTAAATCTGAAAATGCACTCGACCAAATAACTGAGAAACCACTAAAGGGTTAATCTGCCTTTGGTTTCAAATATTGCATCGGATATGAATTTTTTTCCTTATTGTGTTGTATCGGCCTTAAAATTTAATTATTGTAGCAACACTCGTGACAACAATTCCAATACAAAAAAATACTTGTTTTTCACTTTTTGTTTCTTAATAATGTTTTTTTATAATACTCTTGGATGTTCCACATGTCCAGATGTTACAGTACACTACATGAAATATTGATGACCTCATTTCCTGTATTGTTCTGTTGCGCCGCATGTCCAAGCGATGGAGCTTGATGGCGGTGTCAGTGGAAGATGAACTAAAGAAGGCATAATGGTTAGATTGGCCTGTTAATTGAATAATAGTCGATGGAGGAATTGGTTCTAGGACGAATTAGCAGCTCTAGACTGTATTGCAGCTCCGTAACCCTCGTTGCACTGAAACTCCTAAGCCTTTTTTTATTCTCTTTCTCTCACGCTGGTAATTATGCTTAATGGGTGGAGAGCAAATGGGTGTCATTGTGTGCAGGCAGCACTGCTCTGCTAACTGCCCTCTAAAAGCACCCCCTGCTCCGCTGGTCCTGCAACACTGCATTCCCAGCCTGGCCTGTAAAAGCCCAGCTCTGCAGCTGAGCCTGTCCCAGCCTCCAGAGAGCACTAACCTCTCCTGCACTCTCGCTGGACTTAGCATGGCTGTTCTGTAATTACTGCTCACTCTGCTTCTCCTGCTCTCTCTCTCTCTCTCTCTCTCTTTCTCTCTTCCTCCCTCCCTCCCTCCCTCCCCCATGTGCTCATACTGTCCTCCTCTTCGCCCTTTGCTTCACTGCTGTGTTCTCTCCCCCTCTGTCTCATTAGGCTGTGCTTTGTGTCGTCTGGTGTTGTGTGTATTAGTGGGCGAAGTAAGATTCTAGAGTAAGTGAGGAGTATGCAAACTTGAGGTAAAAGTACTTATTGGCTCATGTTGTGGTTTTCTTCACTTCATTTGTGTAATCTTTTATTAAGGTGAACCGAATAAAAATCATAGTGTTTTTCTATATTTTTCTCACCACTGTGTTGCTGTTCTAAAGGTTCCTGGTTCTTGGACATACAGTTTGAGGAGAAATCTCACTTTTTGTTGCGTTATGACTCGTGAACATGCCTTCAGGTGTTGCAGTAGTTCATTTTAGCACTGTCGCTCATCCCTAGCTGCGTTTGTGTGCGAGTGAACGAGGGGATGGGCCGATTGAATGAGTGCGTGAGAGATTGGGTCAAGGGGGATAATTCCTCTCTGGCACCAGTGTGTGACTCCCTGGTTTGGAGCTCAATGCTCAGACAAAGGGGGCAGCACGGCCATTAGAGAGTGAAGGAGTGTGTGTGCACAGGGGATGGAGGGGGTTCAGCCGGTGCCCGAAACCCCTTCTGCTACTCAGGAATGCCTCCACTCTATAACAGCCACCCCCAACCCCCCCACACACCCCTTAGGCACCACCAGGGCTCAAACGCCTGCCATTGTGCCCTTGCTGAAAGTATGAAGCTCAGATTTACGTCCTGCAGTGATTGGGGATGCTGAGGCAGACTGGGTGCAGGCCTGGCTGGCTCCAGTAGAAGCGGGTAAAAAGGTTCCTTTTTTGCTGGAGATCTGAGCCTGAAGCTCGGCTGTTGTAAGGTAGCCTTAAATCAGCCGTGCCTGCTCTGCAGAGTGCGTGTTGACGAGGGTACGCGGAGCCCACCGCGTCAGGAGAAAGAGCCGCAGCAGCGCGTGCAGTTTGGAATGTCACTAATCAATTCAGCTTTGTAATTGTAATGGGCTGTTCGCTGCTGCTTCCATTCTCCTTCCTGTCTGGCTGAGAGTGCTTATCTTGATAATTTGATTCTGCGCGGTGATCTGCTCTGTGTGCAACATGAAAGCGTAATTAGGGTTTAATAATGAAACAGTCATTTCCAGTGGAAGACGGGGCTAAAAGAAAGGTCACAGGTTTCAGCTTCGTTTAGGTTTGTTGGTTTTTTTTTCTTCTTTTGGCCCCTCCCCCACGAGGCAGGCTTTGTGCATGTTTACGTATTGTCAGCACTGTATTGAAATCAAGCCTCATTTTTGTTGTTCAGCATCGCGTGAACCTTTTAATGACTTATCACTTGGGGTGAAATCGTGTTAACGTACGTTAAAAGGTTTGTTTGGTTTGTGAGACGCGAGAGGCCGTCACCGCGCCGATGAACTCATGCAGAAGGAATTTGGCCGTGTGGGAGTTTGTGGATATGCATATCTGTGTTTACCTCCTAAGGCAGGGTTTTCAGCTCCTCGGCTCATGCGATTCTCTGCTTGTAGCTGACAAAGGAAGAGCAACTCTTCGCCATAAATCTGGGCTCTATCACTGCTGATGTATCTTTGAACCTGGCGGGACTGTTGGCGGAAAAGCTCTGTCCTTAGTTGCCGGGGATACTCTAGAGGATCATGGCTTGTCTCCATATCTGCAATATAACAAGCCCTGGCAGCGCCTTTGACAAACAAGTGGCCCAGTTAAAGCCTAGACTAATAAAGAGCTGGCTTTAATCTCAGCCTCAGAGACGGGTTTGTTTTTTTTTTAAGCCACCGTAGCTCTTTCATGCCTCCACATTTTTTAAACAGGTGTTTTTCTTCTCCCAGCTTGTTTGTTTGTTTGTTTGTTTATTTATTTATTTTTCAGTAGTTTGCTATAGCCTCCACTGAAAAACGGCCTAGTCAGTCTCTGTTGTGCTACCGCCTATGCTTAGAAGGGCATTTAGATTGAGTTGTGTTGTACAGGACTTTGTAGCCTCGTTCTCTGTTCAGCTCAGGCCCAGGTGGTGGAAATATACTGTTACACGCATGCAGTTCAACACTCGTTCCACTGAACCCCATGAAAGGTAGCAGGGGCCTTAGAATTTCTCAACAATGAGCTCACTCGGCTCTCTGCTGCAGTTGCAAACCCGGCCTGTGCTGAGTGAGACGGCCTGGAAAGGGGGGGAGGAAAAAAAACTGGCCCTTGCCTCTGTGATCCACCCAGGATGTTTTTTTTTTTCCAGCGGGCTTGCGAGATGGCACGCTCAGCTTTTTGTGGGCAATGTGGTAATCTGTAGTCACGTTAAAGATGGCTGTGATTTCTGGCTGCCACTCCGGAGGGCCCCCTTCGCCCGCCTTCTGCTGAGCTGCGGCTTCTTTAATGTTCTTTTAAACTGTTTGAATGGTCAGTTGGGTTTGTGTGAAGGGATAATAAATATTTCATGTCGAGGAGTAAAAACAGTGATTTTGCCCTTTTCTTCCCTCGTCCTGGCCCCTGCTTGGAAAGCACGTTGCCTCTGGGAGGTCTCAGTGACTCAGTGCTGCCGCTTGCTGGTGCGTTCAGGCAATCACAAAAGGAGGCTCCGCGTGCAGTCCCTCAAACGGACAGCGGGTGGCAGAGTTCAAAGTGCAGCCGAGAGAAAGGGAAGCTGTGTGTGTTAAGTGCTCGGCCGGATGGAGCTGGGTTTATTTTTTACAGATGTGTGTCTGGAGTTGTGTTCAGGAGTTAATCTTTCATACGCTTGGAATGGGACTTGCATTTCAGAATCACAGCGTCTTCTCAGTGCCCAGATTTCTTTCCTCCTCATCTGTTTGTCCAAAAGCACAAACGTCTTTCTGTTTGCTTTATTAAAAAATTAAATGCTTTCAATCCCTTTTTAATTGACTTGGTTCTATTGAGGGCTGTTGGCACACAATGAGAGAATCATACAGGCACATGCAGCACAGGCCTGCCTTTGCCAAGAGGCCAATTTGTGATGCTGTTAACAAACAAATGTCTGCTTATTTTATTGGATGCTTACTTTTTTCCCTCCTTTTCTTCTTTTTTTTTCTAGAGCAAACGAGACCATCTGTTAATGAGCGTGAAATGGTACTACCGCCAGTCTGAGGTACCTGACTCCGTCTACCAGCACCTAGTACAGGACCGCAACAACGAGAACGGTATGTGTGTCAAGTCAGTTTTACTTATAAAGCGCTTTTTATAGCTGATGTTCTCTCAGAATCTGGCTCTGAGCCCCTAATGAGCAAGCCAGAGGCCAGGAGAAGCTCCCCAAGCTGGAGGAAGAAACCATGGGAGGAACCAAGGCTCAAAAGTGGAACCCATCTTGCTCTGATCGACACCAGATCACAATGGCAAACAAAAGACTCAGTAGTTGGGAGACACATATGTAGCATATGCATATGGAGCCTGAAGTCCATGTTAATTGAACTAGAGTGGGGCAGGTGATGAGGGAACCTCAGTGATGGTTGTTCTGGTCATGAGAGATGAGGGGCAGCAGTTCCTAGTGTGCAGGTGGGTTGTGATGACTGTCGATCTAGTAGGTGAACTTACTTACGGGCATCTCCTCAGCAGAAATGCATTCTAGCATTAAAAACTTCATCCGGGTGTGCGGCTTCAGGATGGTCCAGACAGCAGAATAGGACCGGGTCACTGGTATCTCAGAATCGTTTGTGTATGTTCCCTTTCACCCTGAGCCAAGAACTCGTGTAAAATATGAAGCAAGTGCCGGAGCAAATAACTCGTAAAACGTGGACTAAGTGCCACAGTCTGCTCTACCATCTTATTTAGTCATGCCCAGTGATGTGTAAGCCACCCCCATGACTGGCATCTCAAATGAAAGAGCAGGCGGTTGCAAAAACACTTCTCCGCCCTTGTTTCCTTGGTAACGCTCCTTCAAACAGACAGCAGGACTGTGAAGTGCAAATAACTTTGAGTGTCATGGTCCTCGCAATCTCCCGGTCACCTGGCACATCAGCCTACAACTGGAGCCGGTGCCAACATCAAGCACTAATAACAGACTGGGGTTCTGCCTGGCTCTCTGTTGGGACTGCTTTGATTTGCAACGTGCTCTAATAAAAACAGCCAGTCGTTCCACATTCCTGCAGGCCTCGCGGACACCTTCTGACCACTCCCCTCCCTTTGCAGTCTTTAGTCTGATGTGGCAGCCATTGCCACTTGACGATATTACGGCTGGGGCCAGGTTAACATTCACCCTGCGCAGTCATTATGGAGCTTTTTTCTTTCTTTTTGGCATTGGCCCTGCAAGTTTTTCAGTGTAGCCTTTCCAGGGACAAGCTATAACATTTCCAGGGAAGAGTAATAAGCCTTATGTCTGATTTGGCTGTATTTTCACTGAGACTTGTATCAAGTTGAAGCATGGATCTCTTTGAGTGTACATGGCACAATATGGCAGCCCACAAGCAACATACACCTTTTTCACACCTGTATCTATTCCCATTTTGGGATTGTGCTAATTCTCCCCTCTGTCAAGTGTAGTAATAATAATAATAATGCAATAAAAATAATAATTTTTATTTCATTTATTTATTTTATGTGCTTTACATAAAAATATCTTTGATTTTTATTTAGTCTGTGTCACTGCCATACAGACCGTAAAAAGCCGGGAAGGCTTTGTACTTGGCTAAGGAGGAATATCACCCCAGCATCTTCCTTGTTAATGTGCTGTCTCTGTTCAACAACATGACAAGCTGCAGCCCTGTCTGGCTTCACAGACTGACACCAGTAACTGCAAAATGTACACTGGAGCATGGTTCTGCCACTCCGTTCCTAAGGACTGGTGGTGATGACTTAAATATTTTAATAGTTATACACAACTGTTCTTTTATTTAAGCCACCACCACCTCCCTTTACCCACTAGCACAATAGCCCCACCTCACTTGCTAGCTTGGTCCTTCACTTGGAGGCAATTTGTGCAGCTGACAACTCCATCCTCAGTGTAGAGAGAACCAAGGAACTCATTTCGGACTTTAAAAAGACTAAAATCTGTGACCACTCCCTTATCCACATGGATGAATCTGATGTGGAGCGTGTGTCCAACTTTTTGGGAATTCCCTTCACCAAAGACTTCACTTGGACCCAACGGCACACCACCACCTCTATTTCCTTGGCCAAGTGAAGAAGGCCCAGCTTAGACTCCTGATCACTGGCAAACATCAACCGTTTTGCACCATTGAGAGCATGCTACAGGTATGCTGAGGTACAGTGGCTGTTGTGACACCGGAAGACCCTGCAGGACATCACCAGATTCCAGCACCCCACCATTGCTGCCCTTTACCAACAAAAATGCCTGCAGAGGGAGAAGAACGTCATCAAGCACAGTTACCAGAAGGGATGGTTGATATAGACTTTTATGAGAATGTAAACGTCAGCGATATCGCCTTTATCGCGAAATGACAAGTCCTTATCATGGGGAGGTGTAGTCCCAACATATCTTGGACACTACAATATGGCACATCCTGACTTACCAGTCAACTCAGTTTTTCCTCTGTTAGGAGAGATCACAGTCTCCATACTTGGACCAGCAGTCTCAGGAAAAGTCTTTTCTGTAGCTATTCATCTACTGGCCTCTTGGATATTTACCATATTTGCTCTCTGCCTGCGGGTTTTGAACGTCTTATGTTGCACCACTGAGGTTCCCACTATATCACTATTGCTCTACACATACATATGCGTCTGTATGCACTGTCCTGTACATATTTCCTGTCTGTCTATACTGTTACTTACTTCAATGTACCATTCTTTAGTGTAGCCTAGCCCACTACATCCTCATTATTATCTTGTACATTTAGTATTTTACATTCATTTTTATTTCGTATCAACAATTGTGATTTAAAGTCTCATTTATTCTGTATAAATCTATATTGATTGCATATTAATGCTTTTTTTTTGCATTTTTGTTAAACACAGTGTATGTATGTATGATCAGTTTAGCAAGATTCAGTTCGATTCTATGGTTTGAAATGTGATGCAACATCACACAGTCGGCGACATTTCATCCATCAACTCGCACATGCAAACGAATTATGATGTGAATATTTTATTTTTTAAGGTCATATACAGCAGTGTAGTCATACGCACAAGGATATTCTCAGTACTAAACACTGCACACAGTAAATAAGGGAGAATTAATTATGGAGTGAACACACACATTGATTTTTTGGATCACATTGATAAATCAGATCGTGCGCTATTTTGGTCGATGCATCGATACAGATACATTTATTGTTACAGCCTTAATACAAATAATACAATACATTATCAATTTGTCAACATGTTTGCCTAAACATTTCCAGACCTCTGCTCTCAGAAGCCCAGTATAACTTCTAGTAGTGGTGATTAAATCCCCGGTCAGGCTTCATCAGTACTTGATTATAGAACCACGCTCTCCACAGGTGCCTAAGTACTGTGTGCATATGCACATAACACATACATTATATACACGGTATTCACATTCTACAGTGCTGTGCATAGGTTTCAGGCTTTAATGAGTATTTGCCATGTTTGACTCTCTCTGTTGCTCTTTCTCTTGCTGCAGACTCTGGTCGGGAGCTGGTCATTACTGACCCTGTGGTGAAAAGCAGAGAGCTCTTCATCTCGGACTATGTGGACACTTACCATACTGCGGCCCTCAGGTAACACACCTGCTGCATTATTACACTGGGTGATGAGTCATGTCTGCGTTTGCCTGCTGTAGGGCACTCACGCTGGCACGGTTAGTTATGCCCAGAGCGTTTCACAATGATTATGCATGCAAAACCATAACTGGAAGGTATCGCACTTTTCTTTCCCGTGGTGACACGTGCAGGACAGGCATGCTTCTTTTTAGCTGAAACCAGATCTCCTCGTCTTTTTTTCTTCGTCTGATTCGGGTTTTTTTCCCCCTTTTTTTCTTCCCCCCCCTTCACTCTTCCTTTCCAGCCCCTTAATTCGAACCATCTGGATGCAGCATAGGAAAGCACACACAAAGCCACAGCTCTGAACCACTGATTTCAGGGCAAATTAGCTGCAACTTCTGCTGCACACAGGGCCCTTTGATTTGACTTATTACAGGGCTTTCGATAAACTCCACGAATTCCCGGAGCATGGTGTAATGCCTGCTCTGAGCCCCTGGTCTCTTTCATCTCCTGAGAAAGGTATTGTGTCTGTGTAGAGCACCCAAAACCACAGCAGTGCCTATTATTTTGATAGGCCCAGGCTGGAAAACATGAAGCATAGTCATGGGACAGAATGTGAGATGTCAAGAAGCGGTTTGTAGAGGATGCTTGCTCTGGTTAGCACTTCAAAGCGTGCGTGTGTGTGGGTGGGCGGGGCCCCGTGCGGTTTCTGTTGCCACTTGTTTGACTCTCAGGATGAAAAAATGTATGTAGTGTCTGCAACAATGCACTCTGTACGTCGAATTCCTCAGTCACCGCCGCTCAGCCCGTCTCATGCACAGGGAAGGATGTTTACTCAGCAGTGAACGACTGCTCGTAGCATGCCCACCCAGATGTCTGCTTTAAGGCATGTGTAATGTAGTAGCAGAAATGTTTGTGCACATTAACATGAGACTCATGCGCGTTTGCCTGTTTTTGTGCTTTGCAGGGGGAAATGTAACATCGCCCATTTCTCTGACATTTTTGCTGCCAGGGAGTTCAAGCCACGAATCGACTCCTTTTTCTACATTTTAGGATACAACCCAGAGACTAGGTAAGTCAGACTGGTTCTGATCACATGCTGGTATTTAGCTCTAATCATGTGCCTTATGACTGCACTGCACTGTGTAAGATTCACTGTTAATGGGAACATGTCCATTAGACTAGTTAACTGTGCTTTTAAGACAAATGTCTTCTGTTCTAACTGGCTTCTCTTTATTTATGCCTTATTTATTAAGCAGGGGCGAATCTTGTACTCTTATTATTTTTCATACAATGATGCACTCGATAGGGGCGTAAACCATGTTTATCACGATTCGATCAGATCACTTTAGCCAATGATTCGATACATTTTTTCGATACCTCAAAATTTGCAGCGACGCGTTTCAGTTGATTCGGTTTGATACAGGGGTCTGCAGTCAGAATGAACTATGGTTCGTTAACTTACATATGCACACAAATTATAATGTGATTTTATTATTAAAGGTCAAATACAACAAGATTAGTCATGAGCTAAAGCAACTTCTCAGGAAAAATCACTGTTCACAGTGAAAATTCTTCTTTTTTTATGGATTACATCGATAAATCGGATTGTGTGTTATTTTGGTCAACGCCTCGATACAGATCAATCCATTCTTACACCCCTAATACTCAGAGAGAGTATAACACCTACAGCTGTTGATGTTTGTTCCTGTGCATGCTATAAACTCATAGCATGGGGGATTTGTTTCAAACCTTCCACACAGTCCAATTAACACTGCCTGTCAAACCATTCAAAGCTCTCTGTTGTCTTGATTCCCTGATGACTTTGTTTGCAGCATTTTTTTGCCAATAAATCTTTAAATAATTCCCACTTCTGTAGAAATTAACACATTTAATTGTTGCATACGTTAACATTCTGCTGCAAAATGGCTTGATATGAGGCTGTTTAGTGTTTGTGTTAATTGAGCAAAGCATGATCACTGTGTAAGACCGAACGAAGGGTCAGAAAACTGCACATCAATGGTGTAAAAGAAAGCTCTCTCTTGTGCCTAAACTGCAAGCATGCAAATCCTCGTCCCTGGATGATTTATTTTTCCTTCACATGAGCTTTTTTTCTAGAGAAAGCAGACTTTAAGCAGTTTCATTCCAAAAGATATTAGCTAACCTTGCAGTAAAGTGGAGTGTGATGAGCTGCCAGCGCTTGGATTAAAGTTCCCTCGTCACTGTCTGATATCCATACCATCAATTTTCATGATGAATGAACCAATAGAAATGATCCAGAACTGCTTGGAATGAAATCTTTTTATATCAATCAGTAAAACCTGAGCGTTTTCTCTCCTCCTGTGAAGTTGCCAGTTGATGATATGAGGTTTTAATATGATGGCGACACTATAACTATTGGTAATAGTGGTTTTTAAGTCATAAATGATGTGATTAACTGTGATAAAGGTCTTTAACCGAAGCTCACTTCACTGTAACAGTGTAAAATTGAATGTTACTGGTTTTCCCTTTGACAAAAAGCCAATGAGTTCCCAGTTTCTAGAGTTTTCTTTCTAGTTTTTTATTTGACATTTGATTGATCCATTGAGGAGTGCCCCACAGAATGACTTTTAAATGATGTTTTAGAAGTGGGAAGTCCATGCTTGTGGAAGTTAATTGCCTTGTATATTCTTACTGGTGATAGAGGCTATAATCCACTCATTGATTCTTGACCGTGATGACCTGAAAGCCAGACCATCTATCTTGGAGGTTTCTTACAGTCTTTGTAATTGAATCAATAAGAGAGAAGAATCCCAAAAATCTTTGGAACTGTGGTTCAGTCTTAACGACATTAAACTTGCTTTTGACAATCAATCTCATTTAACTAGCTTTCATTTTTTAGAGGCTTTGTTGAGGGGATTTGACACTGAGCGTGCATGCTCAGACCCCTTAACTGAGGGTGAGGCATCTTCCTTGATGGGGCTAGCAGTGATGATCAAGCTTATGCACTGTGCTAGCTTTTAAGGTTATTGAGCCCAGATAAATTGGGAAAGTGGTGATGATGCTGTACTTTTTGTTTGGAGGTTTTAAAGAGCATTTTTTTCAGGCCAAGTACTCTAGAAATAACACCAGAAGCTTATGTGCTCTTGTCTTGTGAGTGGGTGTTGTGTTCATTTTCATTTGGCACTGAGTGCTTTACAAGTTGAAGTTCTAAGGTAAACTTGTCAACATTTAGTTATTTAGAATATAGGGAATTTATAAATGTGCTGTTTAACAGTGGATGACACCCTTGCTTATACAGATGATACCTTGCTGTTACATTCAAAGCAGAGTGGCAGACTACATGTATATGCAAATCTGCAAAGACCTACGATTGGAATATTGGAGTATTTATTAAATTACAGCTGTGATCATAGTGGGCCTAGTGGAGGCCTTAGGACGTTGATCTTGGGACCTGAAGGTTGCAGGTTCAAGTCCCGGCCTGGACACCACTGAGGTTCCTTTGAGCAAGGTACCGTCCCGCTACACAGCTGTTGATAGCTGCCCGCTGCTCCACATGTGCGTGTGTGATGGGTTAAATGCAGAGGTCACATTTCGTTGTGGTGCTCGAGTGTGTTCACAATGACAAATAGTCACTTTCACTTCATAACTGCTTTTCTGAGCAGGGCCATACTTCAAGAGCTACATTTGTTTCAGATGGTCATTGTGTACTATTATGTCACAATAAATGTAACTGTTTAAATCAAGTTTAGAAGGGAAAGTAACTTTGGCAGAATGTCATGATTTAATTTCAGGTTTTACACTTTCTCGTACTTTTTTTCACACCTTTTCTGGTAATGGTTGCATTAATGTTTTATGGGACGACTCAATACTATTCTGTCATTGGGTGTTGTCATTTAATTGTGTATTAAATATCTTCATATGAAAATAAGCTGAGTTATAATTCATATTCTTAATTGAGTTAGTTTGACTTGCTGAACGACTTTCAGTAGTGAGTATTCACTTAATCTCCAAGCCCAGTCAGATGAACTGCTGTTGTTGATTACTGCATCACAGCACTGATATTAGGCCTCATCCAAACACCACAGACTGTGAACTGGGTTCAGAGTCTGTTGTAGCTGGTGGGCATGGTGAGAATGTTCAGGTGCCCAGTACTAGTGAGTAAAGCTTTGTTGAATAAGGAATGTGAAATCTGACATGTTCAAATGTTGACAGAGAAACGTGATTATCCTTAATATTTTCTGAATAACGTCAAACAAAGTTTGCCTTGTAAAGATCATGTCTCCTGCATGTCATACCAGCAGTGACCTTTCTCTCTCTCTACTGAAGTGCTGCTGTTGTCAGGTTCGGAGGTTGCCCTGAGGATTAGTGTTCTTTTCCTGAAATCCACAAGGAAAGATCAGCTTCAGTTGGACCTGTGTGTGTTTCATGTGCAGACGCAGATGTCAGTATACATGTAATTAGGTGAGCGTTTATCAACTGGAGTTGAACCTGTAGGGTGTGGTCATGTGCATGTGAAATACATGCATGAACCCCAGTAGTGCAGGTGTGGCGTTTGAGTTCAAACCCGGAAAGGTTATAAATTATAAAAACTACTCAATTTAGTTAAGCTTTAGTTTTCAGCATTTCCTGTTTAATGCTGTCAGTGAAATAAAAATGTAGGTAATTGGCAACTCTGAGTCAACATGACCTTAAGCTTCGATAGTCTTTATTTTGCCTGTGTGTATGTGTCATGTTAAAGCAGTTGTACAATCTACCATCAGTAGCTTTCGCACACACTTCTCAAGAGAGAATCATTAAAGCAAAGGGAAGCATATCCAGTACTGAGAGAGTCTGAAATTCCTGTGAATATTACAGAGATTCTGCTTTTAACCTGAATGGTTACATTGATATAATGTTCAATAAAATATTTGGATAAAATTTAGTTTTTTTTAATTATTATTATTAAATAAGTTTAGTTATTTATATATCACTTTTTACAACTTGTCGTCAACAAAGCAGCTTAACGAAGTGCAGGTCCGCGGCCCTAATGAGCAAGCCAATGCCAACAGAGGCAAGAAAAAAACTCCCTAAGCTGGAGGAAGAAACCTTGGGAGGAACTAAGACTTGAAGAAGAACCCAGCCTCCTCTGGTTGACACTAAATTAATACTAATAATAATATTTATTCTATAATTATGAATTATATTATTATTATTTATAATTTGTGGGTATTTATATTGTATTTTGCAAATGTTAGATACACATATAACGTCACACCTATTTTTTATAGTCAAATCCAGAATTATTTTCACTCCTCAAAAAAGTAGATAAAACAATATAAAATAAACAGTACATTTAATAATTCAAATGTTAGAGAAACGGCATGTCCTATATCTAATAAAGATCCTTCTTATGAAAGTTATTAGCACCACTGACAGATTTTTTTTTTACATAAAAACAAATTAATTTGCCTCTTTAGAGATGTTGTTCCCCAGAGCAAGCCACAAAACTCAGGACCTGAACTTACCACTGAAACTACAGATGATGGCGTGATGTGGTGAAAAAATGAAGACAAACTTTTTGTTCATGCACAGTCTTCACATTTAGAGAGAGAGAGAGAGAGAGAGAGAGAGAGAGAGAGAGAGAGAGAGAGAGAGAAAGAGAGAGAGAGAGAGAGAGAG
>JBBPDA010000132.1:26297307-26308489 GCA_037974385.1 Arnoldichthys spilopterus
GTAGTGTTCAGAGCTCCAGTGTGATGTGGGGGTGTTGACTGTATGGAGGACAGTAGTGTTCAGAGCTCCAGTGTGATGTGGGGGTGTTGACTGTATGGAGGACAGTAGTGTTCAGAGCTCCAGTGTGATTTGATTCTATTAAAAATGTCATTTACAGTCTTGCTCGCTTTCTTCCAGGGGGAAACAATACAAAACTAAAGATTTTTGGGTTTGTGATTTATCGTAATGATGAAATTTTGCGGGGGTCGAGGTTTGTCGTGGAGCTGGAAACTGTGCGCGTCTTCTGGCGTTTGTGCATCGCTTTAACCGTGTGATGGTCTAATGATGCGCGCGCGAGCAGCTGATGAAGCCCTGAGAGGGGGCGAGTGGCAGAAAGCGGGGGGGTTGCTCTGTGGTCGCTGCCAGCTCGTCTGTGCGGATTCCCCCTTTACAGCGCCCCACCGACCCCATCGCCCCCCCTCCCCTCTCCGCTCCCTCCCCTCTCTCTCCCCCTCCCCCTCCCTCTGCGTGGCTGAGGCGCGCGGAGCGGTGATGGAGCCCGGCTGCAGCGCGTGTGCCTGCCTGTGCCTGCGCGCGGGGTCGCGGCACATGCTCAGTGCCGCGCGGCGGAACGGGAACTCCGCGCGCCGTGCGCGAGCCTGAGGTCACGGCACAGGCTCAGTCAGCGCTCAGCCTCCATTTTGATCCGCTAGCGGAAAAAGAAAGAAGGAAAGAAACCACACGTACACACACAGGTGGGAGAAGGAGGAGGAGAGCTCCTCTGCTCCAGAAGCCCGAATCCCCATGTCAGACATGGACGACCTGTTCAGCCCGCGGAGGTAATGTGTGCTTCACCTGTTAACGCGCCGCACAGCCCGGTGGCGCTGGCTCTTCGCCGGGTTGTTTTTCTCACCGCACTGTCGTGGCGATGCGTTTGGCCGTGTTGTCGCGGTGGTGGGACGGGCTGGGCTGCCGTTGCTGTCCGGTGTGTCTGCGCGGCGCTGTCGCGGCAGTGCGACTAGCTGAGGACAAGCTAATGTTTTGATCCGTAGCGCTAAGCTAACGTCTCCCGGGCGGCCGTTCAGCGCGCGGGCGTTAAACTCGCATTAAATGACGACGTTTTTATGCTTTCGGTTTGATATCCAGCGCCTCGTTAAAAGTGCAGTAACTTTGGCGCCTCGTTCGCCAGCGTCTTGCTCGAATTTGCCGTTCCACCTTAAACGGTGCGGTAATAGCCGCTGCGCCGCTAAAGGTGGAGCGGAGAATTCGCGCGAGAGGCTAAGCTCCGGCTTCAGCGCCGCCTCGGCTTCGCGCTGTTGTTGTTGTTTTGGAAGCGGCAGCAGCGGAGGAGAGCTGCTCGCGACTCCATTTTGCAGCGCCTGTGTGTTTACAGTGGAGCTGACATGGCGCAGGAGGCTTTGGGGAGCTCTGTGTTCACTGACACACACACACACGGGTTTTTGGGAGCGCTGCCTCTGGCTCCTCTCCGCGCTTTAGTAAATAAAGTTGGGCCGTTCCCCACGTTCGTCTGTGTTATGACAGTCTAAGAGGCCTGCGAGGATTGGCCAGTATTGATGGAGGGGGCGGGGCCAAGGCTGATTGCCGCTCTCGTGCTCGACTTAAATTATGTAGAACACATGGCTTGTTTTTCTCAGCTTATCATGAGGCTGAGATCCGAGCTATATAAGTTAATGTATGCCAAAAGAAAAGCAAACTATTCCATTGGCATCAGTATTTTATGCCTTTAATGAAAGATCGACCCTGAGCCATTAGGATTAATGTGGAAAAACGTGTTTGTGTTGCAGTGTATGTATGAGCGGATCGTCCCGTCAGCTGTTATGCAGTTGGAGTAGTACATCAGTGGATGAACCATGACACAAACATGTTGAATTGTCATTTTTCTTTTTTTTCATCATTTGAGTGCACCAGTTGACAGTCAGATTTTTACTATAAGTAGACCTAGAGACATGGTTCTACATCACAACTATGTTTACACTAACCTCCATTATAAGTTAATGTTTTTTTTCTTGAAAAGTTGCCATTTTAGAGATACGAGGTTGAGCGACGTTATGCATTAATTATTTTACATGATCACATTTATCATGTTTAGGAAAGTTGAGTCAGTTGACACAGTTTGTGCCCTTTTGAATGAAATCTGAACAATAATGAAGATGTAGCTAATCTCAGGGTGGGAGATTCTCCTCAATCCTTTGGAGAGAGCCAGGCGTGTTGTACACATGACATCCAGCATCAGACGATCTTGATTAAGGTGTAGAGTAATGTAATGACTAATAATAGAGTGTTTGTTCTCGTGAGTGGCTGTCTGAGAACCGTACACGGAGAAGAACATAAACAGGCCCATGCATGTACATTTGGGGTGGTTTGTTAGATTAGATATAACTTTGTATTGTGCAGAGTACAAGCACAAAGCCAGTGAAGTGCAGATAGCAGCCAACCAGAAATGGACAGAATAGTATAAACTACAGGAAAGTGCAGTGCAGGTGGTGCGATTTTACAGTATGTAGTGTTATTGATTGTGGAGAGCAGTATGTACAGTGTATTGTATGTTGTGTAGTATATGTGAGTGAATGAAGAGTTGAAAATGGTTAATAGACTACATGTAAGACTGCGTTTCTCAGGTGATCAGGTCTGTTATTTAGTACATTCTAGAAACTTGGAGAAAGTTCTACATTGATTGTAGCTTCACACTTTTTTTTTTTTTTTTTGCAGAAATGTGAACGGTGCATCAGTAAAATCTTCCCTCCTTAATAAAGTCCAGAAGTCTTTAGTTGTGTTGAGCCACATCTGTTATAGGTTATTAGTACTTGCCCCAGGTATGTGATGTGACATGTACAGTGTCTACTTGTACAGTTAAAATGCATTTTTAAAAATCAGAATTGTCCCTTTCATACTTGCAGGAGCACTTTGGTATCCGTTTGTGTGGAGGAAGTGTGTGTTAACACAGCAGCTGAATGTGCTGTGCTGTTGCTCGTGGGGCTGGAATGTTTTATTGCCCTGATTATTTTTGTGTTCGCTGTTGAGCTTCATGACTTTTTTGTTCTAAGGTACCTGGAACAGTCGATTGCTGTTTGAACCGAATGCCTTGAATTTATCTTTTTCCACACAACATGGCTGCCCCTAGATCACCGTCCTCTGCTCCGGTGTTGAGTGCCACTTAACTTAGACCCACTAAAAGTGCCAAGCAGGCAGAACGTTCGGGAACTCTGTTGGGTGATTTCTCTTCCCTCCCCAAATCCTTCCTTACAGCTAAAATAAATTTTCTTGTCTTAACCTTTACTGTGGAAATATGGCTGTGAGCTCGGAGTCGGTCTCTCTCGCCTTGTTTTTTTATTTTATTTGGAGCCGCGTCTCGTCTTAACAGCGAGATGACTTTACAGAGTAAGAATTACACTCTTAAAAGTTGGAACAGCTAATCCTCTGACTAATCTTGCAGTTGAGAGCAGCGTTTTGTAAGCACCACGGGCGCATATGCCCTGCCATATTTGTTTCTGTGTGGAATTTGATGGTGTTGACGGTGCTTATGTTTTTTGTCAGAATTCAGAGGCCGGGGGGCTGCAGGCGGAGGCCGTGTTTATGAAACGCGTCCTGAAGCAGGGCCGTGATTTGAGGAGCTGAACAGCTACCAGAGGCCCTAAACAACCCCCCCCCACCCCACCCCATCCCCCTCGCACCCCCCCGCCGCTTTCCAGCCAGGTTCAGCGCGACAGGCCGGTGATGGAGCGTGCTCCGCTCTGGACGCAAATCATAGTGACAGTTTCTGGGCCCGCTCAGCGCCCCGGCTATATGAAAATCGGCGCCGTTGCCGCGGCAACGGAGAGGGGAAGGCTTTTGAAAAGGAACATCTTGTCATTTTCTTTAATCCGCTGCAGCTGGAGATCGGAACACTATTATTAAATTGTAGTTGCCATGGTTACTGGGGGGTTTTTGCATTAGCAGCCATTTCAGGGTTCCTCTCTCCTCATATTGCTGGGCCTTTTGGGGGCTGTTGTACTGTACCTCTGCATGAACAATGAGACACATCATCCCTGCTTCTCGCCGCCTTTGTCCCTTTGTTTAGCTTTTGCTGGTTTTAGACTGTATCATCCCCACATTGTGCCCATTATGCTTAACAGTGAGAATACGCACATCTGGAGCAGCTGTACGTGTTTTTTTTAATTTTATTTTTTTTAAATGCACTTGTAGTCTGATGCTGATTTTCTGGTGTATTTTTTTCTTGCCATGAATATAAGGCTTTGTACTATTAGCAACATAGGGCTTTGTTGGATGTATCCTGCGTGTAATTATCTCTTCGTCCTACTGGCATTGTCACTTGCTCCACTGACATGAAGGATGGCAGAGAAATGAAATTGTATTAATTGGCTTTTTGCTAAATCCCATTTTAAATGCCCTGAGCCGTTTGCTTCCTTTGTTGCCTAAACATTTCCTTCTTTTCTCACCTCTAGGCGATTAAACAGCACACAAGGGGAGATTCGAGTAGGACCCAGTCACCAGGTATGTTCCCTAGCACTGTTTAAATATTAAACACTCTGCTCCACCAAACTGCTTACACACTTGATACATGACACACATCCAGATACCCGAGCCGTGTACGTGTGCTGGGCTGCAATATTTAACATGAGCGTTTCTAACTTAGTCTTGACTGACAAGCACCGGCTTAGCATAAACATGGCTGCTTCGGCGTGCCGCGTTAAGTATCACCTTACACTGCGTCCTTAGGCTCCGTTGTATAGACTAAAACGCAGCTGTTTATGGAGGCTTAATGGCGTCTCTGCTTCAGTGAAATGAGATTCTCTCGGTACGGCATAGGCCTGGAACTGAAAGGGCTCTGACAGGCGCAGACTCTCGGTGACGTGGAAATGAAATGCAGTTGCAGTGGTTTGAAATTGAAAGTGTGAGCGAAAAAACGGCAGACAATAAAAAGATTGAATATCACCCACAATTACGGTCATATTCTTTATAGTGCACTTCCTTCCAAACATAAATCACACTGTTGATGTGGAATGATTACAGCGGCAGGTCTCCCTGCTCACTACTCGTCGAAAAGACTTCAGACGCGCGGTGCTGTAAAGTAGCAGAGAAAAGGCCAATGCTGACTAGTGGTCCATGAATTTAGAGCAAGCCACTTAACAGCAGTCATTTCAGATCTCCCCCAATAGCTGTATGAGTAATTGCACCTCTGCAATGTAAATTGCATATTAAAACTTTATTCCAGTGTTGCTCTTCTGTTGAGATCACACTTCCATATTCAGAAGATAAATGAAAATGAAAAAGTTGTACAGCAGATACACACAGCAGTGCATAAAAGAGCGAGCTGCTTCTAGGGCCCCTTTGAAGATGCTGCTAAAGTGCTAATACTGCAATAAGCCTAGCTATAATATAGAAGGTTTCCCCTTATGTTAATGTCACTTACATATCAGCATTGCTGCTTGTTTACACCTGATATGTTGGAGAACTGCTGCGTGATCAGCATGGTTTAGGTCTTAACGGCCAGGGCGCACACAGCAGTTTACTACTACTAGGCAGTCTGCCCGTAATACAGTCTCATCTTGGAATATTTCAGGTCTCATCTCGTTTAAAATCTGCGAAAAGGGAGTCTTATGGTCGAAAATCTTTGTGAAAATGCAGAAGCCAGTCATGTCTGAAAAGATCGTTGTGCTTTGAAATACTTGTCAATTATTTGTGATAAATTTGAATTTGCATGACAGACAAACAGAGGCGGTTTCATGTGTTAAATGTGCTGTGAAAAGCTTTAGTTTAGGCACTGATTGTTTGCACTGTGTAGCCACATTCTGTATTTGAAGCAGATTTGGGAGTTGGTCTTTACCACTAGCTGCTTGTGCTGCCTGTAGTGTGATAACCCCCCTTTCTCTAAACAGGCTAAGCTCCCTGAACTGCAGCCCTTTCCCTCTCCTGGAGGCCAGCCTGTGACTGAGAATGAAGAGCTGGTCTGGATGCCTGGGGTCAATGACTGTGATCTGCTTATGTACCTGCGGGCAGCCAGGTGAGTCGCTGCAGTCCTGCCATCGCTAGACAATCTGCACATATAGATCAAAGCAACTAGAGGATTTTTGCTGAACTTGCTTAACTCGCCTGCAGATTTTTATTGGGTTTTTGTACTGAACGTGTACCATTTAATCTAGTGAACAGAAATGCAACAGTTTCCTGCTTGTGTGCAGCTCGTAATGTGTGTGTCCACTCTGCCTCTGTGTGTGTGTGTTCAGGAGCATGGCAGCATTTGCAGGGATGTGTGATGGTGGGTCAACAGAGGATGGGTGCCTTGCTGCCTCACGAGATGACACTACACTCAATGCGTTAAACACTGTAAGTGTATCCTTCAAACCTACCTCCGATTTGTTGCGACACCTATAGCAAAGTTTATGATTTTGATCTCTGTTCCAGTAATTACAGATGAGACATTAGAATTCACTGTGCAGTTTTTGTTAAAGGGCCTTTCCATGCCAACTCGCCCAGGTCCCCAGTTCATCATGGACTTTCTCAACACAAAGAAAAACGTGAACTCTATTTTAATCCATGGAGCCTTGCCGTATCCTTCAGCTCTACTCAGAAATATGTTGTTAGTTCTGAGGTTTGGTGCCTCGAGCTAAATTTGATAACTTTTGCAGTTCTTTGTACGCATTGCAAATTCCTTATTTTTCTCTGGATTGAGGTGAAATTGATACTGAACACCCAACAACCCCTTAAGATAATTCGCAGCAAATATTAATGTGAATAGTTGTTGTTGAAGGTTTTACAGTAATTGGTTAGTCAGGAATGAAAGATTATTCATTTTCAAGAAACGTTGCCCTGGTTTCACTATTTTGCAGCCAAACTTTAAAATTAAATATTATTAATATAGTTCACATCAAGTTATTTGATCTTGCATAAAAATGTTGACGTGTTCGTATTGATTGCAGATTTATAAAATATTGCAGACTTCATTGCTTTATAATTTAATACATTTTTAAAAATATCTGATTTCTTTCTTTTCTCTGGCTGCAGTATTACCTTCATACAGTGATACAGTGGTTTTATTTCATGGATAAATATTTGCGCCGTGTTCTAGGTTTTCTGACTCTGTGATGCTCACTTATTGAGCCTGTTTTCATGGGTTTCAGAAAATGTGCATGTTACAGCTTATGGTTAAAGTTCTAGTCAAAAATAAATGTGCTTCCTTAGCTCAATACACATTTCACCACTTCAGACATTTCTGAACTCATTTCTGACATTAACTACTCGTCGTCATTAAGCAGTTTGATATTAAAGTGAAGTCAGTCAGGATCTTGGGGCTAAGGTTTTGATGCAAGATCAGAACTTCTTGATGGAGACCGAGCTGTATTTAAGCCATGCATGACCATAATCGGGTTGAATGAATGTATTTTGAAAAAGGAATTTCTTTTTTCATAGTGGGTACAAAAAACCTGTAAAGTATTCAACAACACGTTTGCATGAGTTTATGCGGCACATTATCCTCAGGGTTTATGGATGTTCAGTACAAATTTCACTCCAGTCCAGTTGAAAAATAAATGCTTTTGGTGAAGCTTACAAATAATTGCAAAATGATTACTTTTAGCTCTTAAGGGGCCAAACTAATGCAGAATAAGTCATATGTTTTGTGTGTAGATGTAGGATTTTTTGGGGAGGAAGTTTACACTAGAACTGTTCTTCACGGAAATCCATGGCATGAACTGGAGGCCTGGGTGAGTTAGCACTGAATGACCCAAAACTGGGATATAAATCCCACCCTTACGCTGTTTTTCTCATGATAATGATGTGTCCTGGGCAACGTTAATATTAAAATGATTACCTCTCCAGCTGTAGCTTAGCTCCACGCATTAGCATTCCTCTTCGCTGCTGCTGAAAAACAGAGACGGATTTATGTCTAATTGCTTTTAGCGCATTGGTTGCAATAAAAATAGCTCTGAACTCCGAATTTCTAATATAACAACCCAGGCACAATGAAGTGTTGGCAATTATTTTCACCATAAATTTAATGTGGCGTCGGGGTTATTCTACAGGTTTATGAGGTATAAAAACCTAACTCTATTAGTATGTCAGTGAAATGGTCAGAGAAGGCCTTGCAGCTCGGTATCAGCACCCCCACTGTTTTGCGTAGATGACAAACGTCTTCCAGGCTCCTCTGCTTAACAAGTTTCAGTCTCCAGTGTAAATGTTGCTCCTTATAAAGGACTGCTTTGTAGTCTGACCGTTTCACTGCTGTAACCTTCGCTGTAATGTCTGGAAAGAGAAAACATGTGCATTGTGCTTGTGTGAACAGTTCTCAATCTGTCAGAAACCAATTTCGTGTCATAAGATTTCACTGATTTTCCTAAGATTTTGTATGAGAGAAGTTTTCCAACTGTAAAAATGGGAGAGAGAGAGAGAGAGAGAGAGAGAGAGGGGGGGGGGGGGGTGTCTGGTGAACAATGCCACTGGCCCTATGTGCTGCCGATGATCACAGTTCCCACAGTAACATTTATTTCAGTGTAAATCTGTTAGTGTGGCTGCTGAGCTCTGGTGCCTGAAGCCTATGAATCGTTCCTTGTCAGCAAGTTTAATTTCTCTCTTCCAGAATAATTTCTAATAATTACGTCAAGGCTACAATAACGGTGTCAGCAGCAATGAAACGTGGTACTAAATTACTCATAACACATTGTTTTAACACGATTCGGTTGTTTGTCATAATTTAACTCTGGGAATCATTGCAAAAAAGCCCAGAATGAAACAATTGGGTCAATCCTATTAGCCCCAGTTAAGAAAAGTGTGAAACACGTGACTCAGTGTTCACAGGGCTGCTTTTGTGGGAAAACAACTACAAGCATGAAGATGCACTTTCTCCCAGTTTGGGCATTTCAGAGAGGAGCGTTGAAGGAAGAGGTATTAGGAGAATGTGGTGTTCAAATGGAAATCATGTCTTAAGGCAAACTCACTTCAGTCATACTGGATAAGTCTACTTTTCCAAACACGGTCTAACTATTTTATCTTGGCACCTACCTGCAAACTTGGCTCTGCCCTCTTCCAGCCATTATTTTCTATACAGTTTGGCCACTGGGGGGCATTACTCATGTTTTCAGCTATAAATGCAAGTGCATAACTTGGTATTTAACTTGTAGCCTGTTTACTTGCAGTGACGGTCCTGAAACCTGCTACTCACGCAGTCTTGACTAGACTGGACAAAAAGAAAAATGGTTCCCATGCACAAGCCTTTTGGAAGCTCGCAACTGGTGTGAGCTGATTAATGTGGGTAGTGCAGAAGTATAAAAGCACTGCTGAAGCAGCAGCGTGGTTTGAGCAAAGCTGTTCTGCTCTATGACTCCTTTAGCTTTCACTGAGCCTCGATTTTGCAGCTCAGTGTTTTTAAAAGAAAAGTCCTGTTAAAGTTACTAAAAATCACATCATTTAACATTTATTTGTAACACGTTACATTTGTGTTTACTGAAGTGCTCACTATTATGCTATGGGCAAAGCCTGGTGTCGTGCAGTAGCAGACAGAAATGGCATTTGGTATAAGGGAATTAGCTTTATTTTGACAAGACTCAAGATAGTATGTTTGAAGTTAATCAGCATTAATTCAGGCCTAACTGTCCAGCATTGTCCTGCAATAAAAATGAGGCCTTATTTAGCGTTTCCGTGGGCACTATTTTCTGTTGACTCCTTTCCGACTAGTCTATACTGCAGTTATTCCTCTTAGTGTAGACGTTTTGTTAGGATGCCATGAAATAAACTAGTCAACTCCTTTTCAGACAGTAATAAACCAGTCATTGCACTGTGACCACTGGATTTTTTATTTTTTTCCACCGCAACATCAAAGATCATTTCTTTTGAATGCCTCCCTACTTTTTTATCCTTCTGCTGACTTTCCGTGGCTGAGCTGTGGCAATGAAAAAGGGCAATTTGTCCTGGCCAATTAGGCGTCCACTAGCAGAGAGGCACAGTGAAATGAGATGTCCCTGGCAGGCTTCAGGCCTAATTGTAGATAAAGACGAATTGTAGATAATCTTTCTGCCATTTCCCACGTTTACTTGCCTTCTCCGCACTCCTTCATAAACCGTCTGGTGCTCGAAACATGGGTAGACCTCGGGAAAGAATCGTGTACTGGAGTCTACTGAAATAGGCTCACAAATTGGCACCAAGAAGCAGCACTGTGATGAGATGCAAGATGTCAGAAAGGCAGAGTGGGGTGTAATTCATGGCTTCGTTAAGCTACGCTGGCGTGTAACAGCTGAGCTTTTGCTGCATGCTGAATTTATTGGGCTGCCCTGCTTTCCCAACTGAAGAGCCCAGCAGATGAGCTAAAGAAAAGCGCTCTAGCAGCCTGCCTCCGAAGAACAGCTGAGTATATGCTAATACTACCCTCCTGAGCCCCACAGTGCGTGATGCATGATGATGGCAATTCCCTCCCAGCTTCCCCAAACAAAAGCGAACGTGGCAAATGAATGGACTTGAAATGTAATAAAAATGGCATTTCCATTCAGACTGAGAGATGGAGAATTAATGCTGTCTGCGGTTCACCGTTTCTTGACCTTTCCCCCTCATTCGCAATTCCAATGTGTTTTCGTAAAAGCGCACTCAGGCTGATACCTGCTCGCCTTTGACAGGCTGCTTTGTTTCAGCATTGCGTGCAGTGATTGTTGATATTGACTTTGTTTTGTGTGTTTGCCAAGGAAATGAGATGATGCCACCCCAAGACAACCTCAGATATAATTTACATTCTGTGGCAGTAAAAGCTAAATGAAATAATTTCACTCACGCGTAGAGGTGCAATGGTTAATAATTCAAGAATATGTAGCTATAAGCAAGTGAACAAGTAAACAAATCCAGCTGCATTTTTATAAAACGTATGTATTATGTGTTGGAAATGTCAAATTTCAGTCCTTTTTTATGTATTAAGTATTCTAGCCTTTTGCAGTCAAAAATTTATTAGGACGCCATGAGTCAGACTTGGTCTACATAGAGACTTCATACTTCAAACTTCATAGTGACTGTACTTCTGCTGCCACACTCCGCTCCTGTGTGGTAGTGGTCTTCTCAAACCATAATTGTTTTCACGCTTGCAGCCCTGGTCTTAGCTCTGACACGTTTACACAAAGCTAATCATGCTCCCCACTTTTAGAATTTAGTACAAAATGTAAACCTGCCAATTGCAAATAAAAATTTAAATTGGAGAATTAAAAATGTGAGCTAG
>JBBPDA010000132.1:26308589-26323114 GCA_037974385.1 Arnoldichthys spilopterus
TTATGTGTTGGAAATGTCAAATTTCAGTCCTTTTTTATGTATTAAGTATTCTAGCCTTTTGCAGTCAAAAATTTATTTGGACTCCATGAGTCAGACCTGGTCTACATAGAGACTTCATACTTCAAACTTCATAGTGACTGTACTTCTGCTGCCACACTCCGCTCCTGTGTGGCAGTGGTCTTCTCAAACTATAATTGTTTTCACGCTTGCAGCCCACTGGTCTTAACTCCACAGCTCTGACACGTTTACACAAAGCTAATCATGCTCCCCAGCTTTAGAATTTAGTACAAAATGTAAACCTGCCAATTGCAAATAAAAATTTAAATTGGAGAATTAAAAATGTGAGCTAGTTTGCGTATGATCAGTATCTGCCAAACTGAATTGAAACCAGTTTTGGTGCCACTCAAATGTCTGAGCTGTCGATTTGCATATTGGCCTCTGGTTAGATAGTATCTACCTTAAACACAGTTAAAAAGGGGCAGTGGAGGCCTAGTGGTTAGGACATTGTGCTTGGGACCTGAAGGTCGCAGGTTCAAGTCCCGGCCCGGGCACCACTGAGGTACCCTTAAGTAAGGTACCGTCCCGCTACACTGCTCCACGTCTTGGAAGTCGCTTTGGATAAACGCGTCAGCCAAATGAGTAAACGTAATGTAAGTGTTAAAATGCCTAAAGCTGAACAGTGTAATGTGTGGCTCTGTTTCACTCAGAAGAACCAACTACGGGACCTGCATCAAATCTTTCTGAAAAGTTGAAACAAGTTAAATTTCACAAAGCATCTGGCAAAGCACAGGATACACTTAAAATCACTCCGCGTCGCATTTGACAATTGCACAAGCCCAAGCATAAGTCGACAGTGTGGACGTCCCAGCGGCCTTTCCTCAGGCTAATGGAGTAGCTAGCGAGTGAACACGGATAGACATTTCTCATTTATAAAGGATTGCAGTTGGGTTAGGTTTCATTTATGTAAATGTGCTTTGCATTTTTACTAATACTTGTGTATTTCAAATGTTAAGTTGATGTTCAATTTCAAATTTGCCTTATTATTAAAAAACAGGATTTTCTTTAAATGTTAACATTTTTGTTTCTTTTTTTTCTTTTTTTGTAATTCTGTTGATAGTTGATCATTAAAAACCTCTGTGTAACAGGCTAGCTTAGCTATTACTCCTGGTTTAATCAGTTTCCTCTGAATCTCTGAGAGCTGGAGTGATATTCCATGTGCATGTAGCTGTAACAGACGCTAAATCACACTATCTAGACATCGCAGTAGATATAACCACTGGGGCTAAAAAAAAATGATTGGACAGAAAGCTGCAAACAGAAGCTGTATCACTCTACAAGGCATCGTCATGGGCTCTCGTCTCTAAAATATGACCAGAATTGTTGGAAATCACAGGGGTTGCTATTTGTGGGTAAAGATCACACTGCTGTGGCATAATTAGTGCCCTACACAGGGACATTGCTCATGATGCCATTGAGTTTAAATGATCGAAAAATTATATTTCAGTAACTTAGTGGGATAAGTAAACAAGATGGAGGAGCTGCTTTGTAAACATGACTGTAAAGGGAATTGAGGGATGTGTACAGGATGTTTAACAGTACTTTGACATAGTTATGCAGTGTAGGGGAGAAAGTCTTGCTTAGGGCCCGGGAAACATTAAACATATTAGTTTAACTCTGGTATTGGAAAGGAATAGCCAACCCTAGTAAGCGCAAACACTTAGTCTACAAGTATGTGGCCACACATTGGCAGAGTAGAACTACCAGAAAGAGAGCGCACGGTGGATTGAGTGGCTACAATATAATGAGAAGAGACGTTTCTCATAGAAAGTGATGAGTAGTTTGTATATAATGATAGTGTTGCTGGAGCACAGCCAAGTTTCATTTTGAGCATGTAGTACACCAGTTGTTTACAGTGTGTGTGTGTGTGTGATATTAAATATGAATCTCCTTACAACAGCATCTGAAATATTATGTTTCCTTTTAAACAGGGCAGTCAGTGGGTTCTTAGTGATTTCACTGTTTTTGTTGACATTGTACCATCTGTGACAGGTTGGAAAAATATTTAGGCCTGTTATTTTTTTTATTAATAATTTTTTTTACATTGGCAAAAATGTATTAAAACATTAACCATTTAATTATTTTTCATTACAACCATTAGGAGAGACTCAGTCAATAGCTGTATGCACAGTATGTTTATTGCATTGCTCTTTGTTCTGAGTTAAAGGTGTTGACCTAGTCACAATTCTCCCCCTTTTCCTGCAGCTACATGAAAGCAGCTACGACGCAGGGAAGGCTCTGCAGCGACTGGTGAAGAAGCCTGTTCCCAAGCTGATAGAGAAGTGCTGGTCCGAGGACGAAGTGGTAAGAAAAGAGTTAACTTTGCTCATTAAACTTGACACTGTGTGCGAGCTGTGGTCCCGGCAGTTTTTAGCCCACTGAAAAGCACTCAACTGGGTAAAGTCCTCCAGTGCAAGGCAGCTGCATCCTGTTTATGGCCCATCGTATTAATCTCCGCTGTGTAAGAGACCGAAAAGGGAGCAAAAATAGTGCTAAAGACAAAGACACTAGGTCCGGGTCTGCATTTGTTAGTTTAGAGTTTGTTCCAGCTGTTGCACATACTTGGTGTTGAATTTTTGATGGAGTAACTGCTCAGGCTGCCGCAGAACCTGAAATCATGAACAACTGTGGTGCAGATAGAGCAGCATAATGATTATCAGCTGCAAGATGAGGTGTTTTGAAAAGGAGGGGTTGTGATTTCTTAATGGTTTGAAGCTTGTGTGTGTGTTGTTTTAAGCCACTTCCAGGCACGTGTGTTTTAAAAGGTCTGAAACATGCGACGGAGTCCACACCCAGCGTTACTGACTCATTCCATTTATAAAGACGGGCCTGAAATACCCTCGCTTTTCCCTCCCTTTGTTTCTTCTTTCTCTGAATGCACAAGTCAGAGCACCTCTTAAAAATGCTACTTTCCTGGAAACTGGAAAGTACCTAAAACGTGTGATGTCTGAGTGTCGTAGTGGGAAGCTACAGATTTGGATTTTACTTAATCAGTGTAATAAATTCTCGCTGTAAAGAGACTTGGCTGAAGGAGAACTCTGAGCTCCTTTGCGTTTCGTAGCATCACTTGATTAACTAAAATATGACATTAGGATAACGTTCGTTTTCCCAGACTGTAATTCTGCGTGTTCCCTGTGGGGGGCAGTAATCAGACAGTCCAGAGTGTTTGTTTGAGCTTCGTCCTTCACTGTATTAGTGAAATATGGATCAGTGTCTTCATTAGACCTGAACCTTGACGTGGTCGTATTAAAATCCTCCTGATTCAGCGAAAAAATATTGTTACTGGGATCAGGTCTGACTGAAGAATCATGGGACGAATACGGGCCCCCAGAGCTAAACTAACGGCATGCAAACGCAATAAAGACGTTTTCTTCGCGCTTTTCAGATTTCGGCAGAAAGTGATGCCAAGAAAAAGCTGCATGGATCACTTTTTGGACACCATCTGAACGCGCAGCCGTCCGAACGTGGGCCCTGAAGGCCTGTTTAAACAGTCTGAATTGCCTCAGAAAAAGGTCGGCGTTAGAACCCTCAGAAAACGCTTGGTTCAGACGTCCGTGTGGACAGGGCCTTAAATGCCGTAATGGAGTCATTTGAATGAAGCCAGAGGCAGGATGACGGGTGTGTGTATGCATGCTATCTATATAAGGGCAGACTCTAGTGCTGGCTGCGCTTGTGCTCCTGCATGCAGGTATCACTAGAAGAGCTCGCAATAAGCCTCTTTAGGAAAGTGCTTTCTTTTAGATAATGGCTATCGACTTTGTCAATACTCTCAATAAGTCTTCCATCCTCTCTAGAGGCGATGTGGAAAAATGTGGGTGGTGGTGATGGTGCCAGCGAGCCCATTAAAAACCATCAATTACTCTGCGTTGTTATTCATTGATTGAGAACTGTGTGTTTGGAGTGTGTGGTAAACAGTGTTTTGAATGTATATAGTGTAGAGTTTGTGTGAAGTGAAGTGTGTAACAGTCTGTCTCAGATGAATAATAGAGGGGCTGGATAAATAGTGTATGAGCGGCGGCCTCGATTACATCTCTGTTGGTCTTTTTTTTTTTTATTTTGCGTGTGTGCACACTGCTGGAGGGGGTTGGAGCCCCCTCCCCAGCCCCCACCCCTTCCGTCTGTGAGGCAGCCAGGCCACTGCCGCAAAGCCAAGGACACCACTCCCACTGATCTGATTTCAAGTTGTGCCTTTGCAGCTTCGCAGCCTGGAGGGACAGGTGTAAATGTACCCCTGACCTTGGCGCTCATACCAGCCCTGCCTGCTGCTCCTCATTTATTTATCATCGTTCCCTTCTCCGGCTCTCTCGCTCGCACTCCCTGTCTCACACACTCGCGCTCTGTCTGTCTGTCTCTCTCTCACTCTGCTGGTTTAGCCCTCAGGACCAAGGCCTCATTATTCCTGCTCTTTTTCCACCGGTCCTTTTTGAAATGTGAATGAAAGTGACAGTGACTGCCTCTGAAATGACAGAATCATCCCCTCTTCAGGGTCACTTGTCACCCCTCTCTCCCTTCACTGCTCCAACCCCCTCAATGCCTCTCTCCTGCTCCACCGCCTGCAGCTGTTAACATGGGGGAGAGAGAGAGAGAGCGCGAGTGAGCGAGCCGTGGCCATTTCTCTAAGGTCTATTTCTTTTACATGCACCCACTGAGTTGATCTGCATTCTGCTGTAGGTAGAGTTGCAGTGTGCGTCATGAAATGTGTTGTAATACTCCGTAGACGACACGTAGCATAGAAAAAAATTCCTCACTTGTTTCAAATATACCTTCTTCTCAAATTTTTCTTTAAGACAAATCATTTAAAAATTAATCATCATAAATCTCAGACGAAAACAAGACGCATACATACACATTATGGGGGAAAAAACCCGCAGCATACACATAATATACGTAAAGACAATGCCAACCCCCTGCCCTTTATACGTCGGGTCGTGAAGGAGCAGGAACCGAATCGCTGTACATATAATGAAGTGTGACCTTTTGTATAAACCCACACCTACATTTCAGGGGCAGCGGTTGTGTAACGTTTAGGGAGTTGCCCCTGTGATCTGAAGGTCGTCGGTTCAAATCCCAAATGGGTACAAGTACCACTGATGTACCTGTGAGCAAGGTACCGTCCCCAAGCACTAATCCTCGGGTGCTGCCCACATCAGCTGCCCACTGCACATACACGGGACAGGTTGAATGCAGAGGTCACAGTTCGTTGTAGTGTACCGTGCTGTGGTGTGTTCACAATGACAAATAATCACTCACTCTCTAAGTGAACAAAGTACAATGGGAAAAATAACACACAATAGGCTTTTTAGTAGTGCTATTAAAATGAGCTTCCTTCCGATCTGGCCTTTCCTACCACCACATTCCTCTAATGCCCACACTTGCCCCAGAGAGGTTTAGCTCCATTCAAGCCCTCATTATTTATCCAAACAAAACCACTGCCGAATTTTCTGGAGGAAGCTGGCATGGCAGAGTGGCAGGCCCGCCTCTTTACACGGCCTGATATACGAGCAGAGTGAGGGCTGCTATCTGCTCCGCAGCCCTGCTGTGTATTATCACAGGGCTTGTCACGCAGTGATGAATGATGGCGTGAAGCCTCAGATAGCTCGAATGCCCTGTGAGGCGTCAGGCAGCCAGAGCAGCACCAGCAGCTCTGTGGCCCCCCAGTGGCCAGAGCAAGAGCCTGCACATTATGCTCAACAAAACCCCATGCCAGTGCCAAAGGCCCAGAACGACGCAAAACAGAAAGGAGGCGCCATAGAGCAGAGAGCATGTGTGTTCAAATCTATGCTAGCACAAATGTAGGCTCAGGACGCTTTTCGCTGGGCCGTGAAGTGCTCACTCACTTTGAAGTGAATTTACGGTTTTATTCAGACGCTCGCTCTCTCTCTCTCTCTCTCTCGCTTTCTCTCTCTCTCTCTCTCTCTCTCTCTCTCTCTCTCCCCCTCCCTCCCTCCCTTTTGTGTACAGGGTGTAATTGTCATTCTCGATAGCCAGATTTAGAGGGTTTGTTAATAGCAGCTTGAGTTTAGCAGGCAGGAAAGGGCGTGCTTCAGAGTTTCCTGTCACCTTTGCATTTACGGTGCGCCTCAGAGGAAACTGGTTTTGCTGAGTTGTTCCATATTTATAGCCTAAGTGCAAGTGTGTGTGCAGTATAGCTGAGCCTCCTTGTCAGTCGAACTTCTCCCTTGCATATACCCTCGTTAACATGTTTAAGGCCCTGACGATCGCTTGCTTTTTTTCTCTTGTGGTTTTCTTATTATGTAAGGTTCCAGAAGACAGGATGTGGGCTGTCTTACATTTGCTTTTGTGGTTGTTTTGTGTGTGTGTGTGTCATTGTTGCCGATCGCTGTTTTTTTGGCAGCTCGTGTTCGTGTGATATTGTCAGTGACCAAATTTATTCTCCAGCCTTTCCTCCTAAATGTAGTAGGTCAGCCTTAGCAAAAGGTCAAGTAGACTGATTTCACAAGCCTGCTGCGAATTTCTGCCTGCGTTAGACAGCGCTGACCATAGCGGATCGCCCGATACTCACACAGACGTTTCTTTGAAAGCTTTAGTGGGTTTGTAACAGCTGGCGTGTGTCTGAAGTGCCCTAAGCTTTATCGGTGTGACATCATCCTTTTGTAAACACTTGTATGATCTTAACCAGTTTTTCAGCTTCCAGCAGTTATTGTTGAAGCAGGAAGCATCACACAAATCACAATGGCCTTCTCAGTTATTCTTTCAGCGGCCTCCTCATCTTTTTTTTTTTCCTCTCCCCCCACAATAGCTTACTGTTGGGTATGGAGAGAAAAGGGAGGGAGTGTGAAGCAGAAAGCAGGGAAAAGAGCCAGCTCTCTGGAACAATTTCTGACAGAAAGAAGCCTGTTGTTTCAGCAGAGTGCGCGCCTGGCGATTTGGTAACCCTCTCCCCTCCTCCCTCTCCACCCCCCCCTTTCTCCCTTCCTCCCTCCAGCTTCTCAACCCCACCTCCCCTCTGCCTGGTCGCCTAGCAACCCAGGGCTGGAGCAATCGTGGCAGGGCCAGAGCGATTCAGGGAGCAGATTGGTGGATGATTTATTAGCTGGGCTCAGAGAGCAGCGAGCCCAGGCAGCTGAAATGGAGCCTTAAAGTGGAGCCGACATACAGAGCGCGGCGCACGAGAGAGGGAGAGAGAGAGAGAGAGAGAGAGAGAGAGAGAGAAAATGACAGAGCGAGCGGAGCACGTAGCCTCCCGCCTGTAGCGCAGACAGGCAAGCAGTGTAAATATTACAGTAGGGGAAACATAATTAGGGTGACACAATCGGGGCAGCAACACGCGCCGCTCTGGCAGGTGTAATTGATTTTTGCCCCACCGGTCAGGATCCCAGACCCTAGATAATGATGGCAGGCTTTGATCCCCTCCCCAGTGCCAGCGTGTGTTTGTGTTAAGCAACATTCTGAGGGACGGACCTGTGACCCCCACCATAACTTCGCTTTAGGTGCTCATTACCCGATGAGCTCAGATCCACACGCGCGGGACAGCCAGATCAGTCTGTTACCGACTTGTCCTCATTTGCATGATGACTGTTTTTGCAAGGATTGCCTCATGTAGGACAAACGCTAACTTGATATTATCATGTGTCACTACATTACTCATAATTCTCCTACCACTCATACAAACAAGGTGCTCTGCTTTTTGGATAAACCAAAATTACTGATCTGGGACATTGCTCCACCTACTGGTGTGGCCACATGAAAGTGCATAGAACGTTCACTTTTAGTAAGTGTTTTTTGTCGTTGAGAGCATGGTGAGCTCGAATAAAAGCCCAAGCGAGGAAGTCGCAGATTCGATAGAGCCTGTATTTTTAATTTGGTGGATTAGGATTTTAATGATCTTTAAGAGATGCAATTTACTGGAAGTTTTAAGAGCACTTTGAAGAAGAAATCTGATTTAAAAAAAATGCCGTTCGGAGCAAGAAATGCCCCTCCCGTCTCCGCCACAGATTGTTCTTTTAAAAGCCATGTGTAAACATTTCCCTGGTTACGTAACCAGCGTGCGTCGAAGGGGGAAGAGGAACTCCATGTCTGGTTTTACTCGTGGCTTGTTTGCTTCTACCCATTGCCAAGACCTTACTCCTCACACACACACACTTCAGCCTCGCTCCCCCCTCTCTCTCTCTCTCTCTCTGGTATGGAGGTGTAAGCTCGAAATGCACAGATAACGTTTAATGAAAGCGTACAGTCAGTTTCTATGAAGGTTACAGTAGAAGGGTTGGCGCACTAATGTGAAGGGCAGGCTTGGAGGTGGTGTGAGTAGCTATGTGTGGTTAACACACACGCCCGCACACATATAAAAGCAGCCCTGGCGGGCTGAATGCGTTCAGAGCACGCTTCAGTGACAGAGGTGCCACGAGCCACCATGCAGCGCAGAACTCCACTCCAGGTTTTCCATGCTGCCGCGGACCAGAGGCTCTCTAGCAGAAAGATCACATGTAAAGCCTTCCCCTTTGTAGTGGAGGAGCAGAGAGTGACAAGCTATTTCTTGCTTGTAAAAAAGCGTCGCACCTTTGGAGACTTTGTGGATTTACACCCTAAATTTCCCTCTACCTGCGAGTGGACCTAGTGTTTTGGACTGCGCTCGGAGTGGACTTCCCTTGGTTTTTGGCGGAGTTACTTGGTTGAGGCTGTTGGCTGAGATTACAGTGGAGCGGGGCTCGCCTCTGGAGCAAGAAAGTAAATCTGCTGCTTGTCTGGTTCGTTGGTTATGAATGTTTTCTGCCTCCGCTTTTTACGGCTCACAGTCTGGGGCTCTTAAAGGAATAGAAAGGCATTTAAACCGCAGCGAATACTCTTTTATATTTCTCCAGTCTTTGTAAATACAACAGCTGCAGTTGAGCTGGCTCTCCTAGCGTCCCGTCGATAGTTATTTTCCATGGAGTCAACATTTCATAAGAATGCTGGTCTATTCTTCAAGATTCAAGATTCCTCCGAGCCTGTGTGAGTGCACACATGAAGCTGTATTCGGGTTCCCGGTTAGTGACTTTATGTAAGCGAAACGTTTTGTAATTCATGCACTTTTCACAGGAATTAAGCTCCTGTTTGAAGTGCGAGCATGAGAAATGCTAGATCAGGAGAGGCGTGTTGTGATTCTCCGTAACTTATTGAAGTTCAGTCTCCGCTTTGAACTCCAGCTTCGTGCGACTCCACTATGCAGATCGTGCCGTTTAGCTCCGTTCTAGATGAAGCTGCCTTCCTCTGTGCACTTTTTGGTGGATTCGTCTTAGCCGTGACTCCAACTGTTGTGGTCATTTTGTTCTTACTTTCTCCCGGTGTCATAGCAGGGCTAGTCTTCAGCAGTCAAACCAGAGGCAGCATAGAGAGATGGCTATCAAAACATTTTCTTCCTCTTCTTGCCTGTGGCTTGCAGAGCAGGGCGTTTGAAGAGCTAGGTGTCACCGTGGTGAGATTTGGTAACCGATGAACAATTGCGATCTGATTTTTTTGGTCTTTTGTGTGTGTGTTTTTTCTAACAGAAACGGTTCATAAAAGGGCTCAGGCAATACGGCAAGAACTTCTTCAGGATTCGGAAAGAGCTGCTACCAAACAAGGAAACGGTAAGTCATCTTTCTTTCTTTTTCTTTTTTTTTTTCCTGGCCATTACACGCCTGCCTCTTTTATTTTCTGCGTTTATCTGTAGAGTCAACCTTATGAAAGTAGTGTGCACTCTCTACATGGGGCAGTGAAGGAGACGGTGGACACAAGTAGCTCACAGATGGACATGGTGCATGGATATTAGATTTAACAGTAAGCATATTAGGCTGTTGGATAGTTTCCCGAGGACGCCGAACACACTGTGTTTTAAACCAAAACAGAGCGCAGATTGTTTATGCAGTGCTGTAACCTCGCTTCGTCGTCATGCTTCACAACTGACAACTCCGCAAGAACCGAACCTTTAACTTTTTATTAACTTCCTCTTTTGTGTTGATCAAGTTCCCTTCAGGTTCAGAGTAAAATATTGAGCCTCAGAAATCGTGCATTCAAATAATCTCCACTCTAGGCTTTTTTAATACTGGAGGTTTTTGGGAATTTAATGCTTTATACAAGTCTCGTGCACTGTTTGTTTAGTGCAGTGTAAATACCCTGTTGCACTATAGTGAATAAAGATGGACAGATAGATACTTTATTGACCAACCATTTGTTGTTGTTGTTGTCGTCCCCTCGTACATGTGGTCAAACAGGTTGTTCTCAGATTTAGAATAAATTGTCCATACACCTCTGTTTTCCCGTCTTACAGAGCACAACACTGCACATTAGCCTAAATGTGGAGGATTATAGTGGATTTAGTAATGCCATTGTTTAACCTAAGGAATGTGTGCACTTGACTGACAACATCCATAATAAGCCTTAACCCCACCGATGTAAATCACTGCATACCATTGTTGACGTGTCATTTTTAAGCTTTACTAACCAAGGCATATCATTGTAGAGTCAGGCCTGATGTACTGCACTGGTTTAAGCTGCTGTGGTGCAAGTGAATGTTTTTTTATTTAAAGTATTAGGTTTGGGCCGAATACAGTCATACCGCACTATGTAGAAGCAGAGGCCCTATGACTTTCCATACCATGAGAATATCCACCAGTGTTTGGACAGGACATAGTTGCTATAAACTCTGTTCCGTTTGTTCTCGTTAGTCATTTCAGGATCACTAAAATAGTACATGTACAGTCTTGTAATCTGCTTTTTAGGTCACTCCCAGTAACCGTTGACACACAATTCCTGTGGCACACAGTTTGAGCTGACCGGAATTCATGTGCGAGTGTTTAAAAGAAAAGTATGATTTTATTACCCCCGACGCCTGTGGCATCGTTCGAGAGAAATCCATATCGGCTGCGACTTAAACCATGTTTGTCATTTAAAGGTCAGCTGTGTACAATGTCGCTCTTCGTATCTTGTTGGATCTGTTGTACCGTGAGCGAAGACTAAAAGCTCACTTATAAAACGCTTCGTAGTGTATTGATTCCGCAGGGAGATTAGTCATTAAAGAAAATCCTGGGAGCAAAAGGAGCCAGTGCTGAGACTTGCCTACCTCCACGTTTCCTCAGCCTGCTCATTCACTCGCACATACTATTTCACATCAAATCTTTAACGTGAGCCGCTGCTTAATCTCTTACGTGAGCTTGCTGGGTCAAATTCAGCGCAAATAAAGATTAACCAAGGCAGTATTTGCACAACCAAATATGCTTGAGTAGAGTAGCAGTTCACCTTCACGATCAGATCCATTACTCATTAGTCCTGTGTTTACACGCTGTATGTGGCAGAAAGAAAGACAGTGCTGAGTGACTAAAGGCACTGATAATCTCACAGTTAGTTTTTATCAGAAAGTCATTAAGCAAATAGGCAGTGTTGACGCTCAGATTCCGAATGGCCAAAGTGTAGCTAAACCTGACCTGTGCTCAGTGCGCTGATGCATTCAGTTAGTAGGGGGAACAAGAAAACACAGATTTCATACGTGGGGGTGTAAAAATGAGTCGATCTGTATCGAGGCGTCGACTAAAAGACCGCATGACCTGATTTCTCGAAAATCGACTGTACTGTGAGCAGTGTTTTGTTAGGAGAAGCTGTGAGAAGCTTGTGACTACACTGCTGCATTTGACCTTTAATAACAAAATGTTGACATTATAATGCATTTACATGTGACATCATTCAGACGAAGCGGATTGTGTGAAATTTCATATTTCGTACTGACCGCTGACCCCAGTATCGAACCGAATCGCGTCGCTGCAAGTTCTGAGGTATCAAAAGCGTATCAGCTCATTGGCTAAAATGATCGGATCGAATCGTGACGAAACTCAGGATTTACACCCGTACTGTTGTACTACTGTAGTACATCAAATTATACCAACAGTATAATCTACTGTTACTTCTTCTTGTACTTGTTGTTCAGCTTAATAACAAGAATAAACTGGCCTGTAACAATAATAAGAGGCAGCAGAGAATAATGTAGCGTGTGAGGGAGATGCAGGCACTGCAGTGCTATTGAAGTGAAGGGTGGTGGTGTTAGTTCAGTATAGACACTGAAGAAAAAGCCTGTGTTCTCTCGCAGCTAAAAAGCCCTTCTTTGCTTAAGCTTGAACTTGCTTTGGTGCTGAAAGCCGGTCCTCTGTGTGAGTGCCAGTCAATACCCTGAGGAAAGCTTGATTTATTTTCCCAACAGTCTTTCTCCATCTCTTTAGCTTGCTTCCCTTCGCTCTCCCACCGCTTGTCCATCTGTATGATTCATGTACAAGTCTTCAAATGCAAGATTGCAAAACCTTCGGACGGGGAGAATCAGAATGTTCCATACCAAACTATTCTTTCCCGGCTCTTTGCCCATTACGGCTTCAGACTGTTCATCTTTGCGCAGCCTGTCCTGGTTACCTAGGCCACACTCCCCGTATGACTGCTGTGTTAACTTTCCGAGGGGCTTGTTAAAGGCTCGGGCTTACAGCCAGAGCTATAGAGGGCGACACGGTGCAGTTTGTCTGCGTCTGCCTCTCTAGTCCGCTCTTATTAGCTGGGTTTCTCATAAATAACCAGTGCCAAGGGTAAGCACCCACCACTGTGCAAACACACTAGGCCTGACTAGCTCTCAGGAATGCTTTATATGAAGGCAAATAAAAGGGGAAGCTGGGGAAGTGGGTGGGTCGCCTGACCGTCTCTGCTCTTTTCACTGCCACCATTTCCTCCACTTGAAAGACAACGTCATGGAATAATTTGTGTACTGGCCCTAGAAAATGTTCCTAAACATCCCCAGCGTGCTTAGTCTACAGATAGCAGATAATTCCCCCCGCGGTTTTTCTGGCAGAGCCTCTCTCATGAGGCCGTGTAGGGAACAGACTCTCAGCCACTGCATTACTCAGCTTTCGCCGAGCTTTTATCGATTCAGGTCTGGACGATTTTACCGCACATCAGGAATTATTAGGAATGACACCAACGCGTGTGATTTACCACATTTGTTGAATGGTTTTTCCAGTCGCTCGTTATGGATCCGTGAAACTTTAGACCGGTAGTTTAAGGTAACGCTGAATCACTGGCCTGTGTTGCCCCTGAATATTCCTTCAGACTCTGAAAGTGGGCACATCGCTCACGGTGAAAACTTGAAGCAGATACGGTTCCACAAAATCGTTTTTAAGGTTTAGTGCTGCTTGTTTTTTTCCCCTTTTGCCTGCAGCCACACACTCGAACCTCCTTGAGCTGTAGCCTGGCTTTTGATTGTGCCTAGATACCTGCTGTTAAGGAGAAAGAGTGCAGCCTAATTGGTTCAGTCAAATCTGAGGTTGTTAAGGTACACCTGCATGAGGAGAGAGAGGGAAGCTGAACGAGGAGCAGCAGAGTAGGGTTTTTTTTTTTTTGGGGAGGGAGGGGGGGGGGAGCTATATAGCAGTGTATCCAGCTGTGTGTCAGTAGTCTTTCAGGGAGGTGAGGCTGCAGAGCTTCCAGTAGCACAAGCAGGCAGTTCTTGCCCTCAGGCAGTCTAATTTTCAAGATGGCCAGTATGATAGAAGTGTTTTCAGCTCAACCTTGTAGCAGATGTTTGCCCTGGTGCGATCTGTACACACGTCAAGTTGAATTCATTGTAGCGGTGTCACCCCTGCAGCCAAGACCCTGGAAAAGCGTGTGATTATGAGTGCTAGGGGTTGGGCACTAATTAAAATGGCTGATCTGGAGGCCTGCTCACTTGGCAGTAGCTCTATGGGACTTGACAGAATAGCTTGCTTGTTTTGGTAAATGATGTCAGTGTTTATGGAAACACTGAAAATGTCATTAGTCTTGGGATCTTTTGCTATTTTCATAGTTTTTAATTGTGTCCAATGGACTATAACTCATGCTATAATGTATTATATTTATATATATAAATAAACAAAATCATTTTAAAATATATACACACACAAAATCTGTATGTTTTTTTTAGTGGTTTTGTGAACAAAGCTGCGGTTGTTCACGTTGATCTTTGGGATTAGAGCGAACAGCTACAGCTCTAAGTCGTGCTGTAGCTGTATATTTGCCTCTATTGGCAAAACCGCTTACAGCAGGGAAACACAACTGCTGATTCTTGTGCTTGTGCATCTTTGACCTGTGAAAGCAAAGCTTATTCATTCTTTTCCAACAGAAACCGGCGGCACAGCAGGGACTCGCTGTCTATTTAACATCCTTTCACTCCCTGCTCCATCGGCCAAGGCCATTGTAGCACTCATTTTTCTTGCACCTTTGCTTGGTTTAACCACCAAGGTGGGTGTCCATATTTCAGTGGAACCAGTTTTCACAGTGTGGTGTGAAGTTCGCTTTGTTGACCTTGGGGCAAGGTTAGAGTAATGCATGCCCGGCCTGAAAATGTCTACTCACTGTAATGTGCATAGCTTTTCTAGATATGAACAATAAAATTATATTCGATGTCAATAGGTGTGTGTGTGTGTCTGTGTGTGTGTCTGTGTGTGTGTCTGTGTGTGTGTCTGTGTGTGTGTCTGTGTGTGTGTCTG
>JBBPDA010000132.1:26323214-26334199 GCA_037974385.1 Arnoldichthys spilopterus
TGTCTCTGTGTCTCTGTGTCTCTGTGTCTCTGTGTCTCTGTGTCTCTGTGTCTCTGTGTCTCTGTGTCTCTGTGTCTCTGTGTCTGTGTTTCTGTGTCTGTGTCTCTGTGTCTGTGTGTGGGTCTGTGTGTGGGTCTGTGTGTCTGTGTCTGTGTGTGTGTGTGTCTGTGTGTGTGTGTGGGTCTGTGTGTGTCTGTGTGTCTGTGTGTGTCTGTGTTAATCAGCTGAAGTTTAGTGGTTAGTACTGCTTGGTATTTGAACAGCAGTTTGAACCTAAATCATGTCCTGTGCATTGACCAGTCAACGTTTTCCAATTTCTCCCCCTCATTTGCAAACTAGATGTTCCATTTAAACAGAGGAATATTTTGATCAGGTCGCAGAGGTGAAAGTACAGTCTAACGTTCAGGAACAGTGTGTAGTTCAGTATGCCAGCCTATCTGGCCGTGTAGAAGTGCAAGTCGAATTTTTCTCCGGCTTATTCCGCCATCGAGGCTAGAATTACATTCCAGCTACTGTCCCCTCCTCCCTCTTCTACCCTCCTTTTGCATGGGCACGCTTTGCCCAGCATAGACGCAGGAAAGCACAGTCCAAACCCAACTAATGGATGTTTACAGCTGCAGATCAACTGCTCGCACGACCACATGTTCTGTTAGCCTCAAACACATTTGGTCTAACTGAGCAAACGCTCTGGAGACATTTTCTCTGTGCAAGGTTGATTGTCCATTGTTATCTTCCATTTTCTCTTTCTCACTCCCTTTGGTGCTCTCCCCCTCACTGCCCTCCCCTTGCATTCTCTCCTGCTCTCCTTGCCTCGCGTTTGCCAGCTACAGCCTTAACCGTTTGGCGCCCTGTCAAAGCAGCGGCCTTTTGTGGCTTCATCACAAATCTGCCAGGAAAAACAGAAACCATCTGTTCAAGCCTGGGCCTGAGCGCAGATGAGTATATAAATACAGGAGTTTAGCCTTCACGCCCATACTAAACACACACACACACACACACACACACCCACACACGACTAGAGGGTCCAGCAAACGTCCCAGTTCCCCCTAAACCTCCACCAGAGCGGTTTCTAAATCACAGTGAAAAAGGTGTGATCTATTGGAAATTGTAGTTTGCGCACACGCACACACAGCCGCGCACTCGTGCACACCCACATGGCTGCACATCAACAGTTTCTTGAGGCGAAAACAGGATGGGGGGGGGGGGGGGGTGTTAGCGAAGTGATAGGAGGTAAGCCCCTTCCTTGTCAGATAATCCACCCCCCAGAAATATCGTGTAGATGGAAGCATTCTGAAAAGTCCTGTAATTCTAAGCTTATGTTGTCAACATCTCTTGCTCAGCAGCAGATTTTATATTTATTTTTTCATGCTTAATTCCACATGGAGCAGTGGAAGAAGTGGCACACTACTGTTTTTTACTACTGTGTAATACATCACTTTGACCAGTTAGTCCATCAGTCCATTTGTGGGTGTGTGAGGTTTAGGGCCGATTACCTTCCAGCTATATTAACAGATTGCCTTTTCCATGTTGCTGATTTATTCAACTTTAGCCTGAGACTCACACTGTGGAGCCTAAATCAACACATGAAACACATTTTCAGTGCTTTCTCTTAGCCAAAGACCCAAACTAAATATTATTTGCACTTACTTGTGGGTCAGACTAACATTTTAAACCCATAAATGAATTTGTTTTTGCCATTTTAAATAACATTAAATCATTTATAGTGCTATTTTGAAAGTTGGCGGTGACTGGCTAATCAAGTCATTCATAATTATGTATTACGCTTATCTGCCTCATGTTATTTACCTCATTAAATTACAACATACAATCAGATTGATACATTGGTTGATTACATTGTTTTGGGCAACTTTTCTGATAAATGACACATTTTTATATGCTACCTCCTTCCATTTGCTACTTCCTTCAAATACGAATGCCACAAATGCAAAACACTGCTCCAAAATGTGTCAGTCCCGTACAAACCCACCAGTATAACACAATTGTCAGGATTTTTATTTTCTCACCCAGTTTACGCACTTCAGCCCATGTTCTAGCCCAAGAAACATGAGTGACCTGCAAGGCCAAAACGTTTTGCCATTATTGTGTTAAATGAAACAACCAACCAGCAGCAGCAGCAGTAACAAGAATGTTAGCTCATGCACAGATGTGGTGTTGCAGTTTGTGCAGGAGATGTCCACACTTCTACACTTCCACAGGAACCTGTTGTTTAGTGCTCTTTCACAGCATTAGTTTCTTCCTCTGATTCTGGCTCAAACATATAAGATCTTATCCCTTAATGCTCCATGATTCACCTCTGACCACTGTAGCTCTATCTGCAGACATCTTGCTTCTTCATGAGCACTTATAGTGCTTCACTGTAAACCAGCCAATCAGAGCAGAGCCAATCAAAAAATCCATGATCCCCCTGCCCAAATAAGGTACAACACCCAGTGTCGTTCTAGTACATTACTAGAAGTACTTAAGTACATATCACAAATGTCAGTACTGGGTTTTTTGGTCATTTTTGACGTCTGACTTCCATTACATTTCTATGACAAATGTTGTTTACATATGAATGCTCTTGTAGCTCTTTAGCTTCGAAGTCACTGTATGAATTTTCTCTTCTAAAAGCCAGATTGCATTTGTAACAGGAGAGAAACCAGTCATAGTAAACTTACTTCAGAGCTTTCAGTCAAGTTTAAAGTGAGTGTTGCACTTTTTGAACAGTTAGTGGTTGTAGTGATGGCTACTACTGCCATCAGAGTTAGATGATGAAAGTAGAGATTGACCAGAGTAGCCGTGGCTGTAGCTGAACTTCGTATTTAAAGTGATGGTAATGAAGAAGGGTTTGTATTGTTGTAAATGTTTGCTGTTTTCCATGCATAAAGGTTCTGTAAATGCGTCGTGGCAGCAACATGATATTTATCTTTAATGTTTATTTATTAAGTGTTTTTAAAAGGGAAGTGATCCAGTTCTTAGGTAAAAAAAATGGACTGAAAAACCAGGTGAGAATACACGATGACCCAAACAGTGGAGTTCTGTACTTTGCCCAACTCTGCTTTAATTCCAGAAGGCTTCTTTGAGGCTGTCGAGCACCATTTTGATGCATGTAGCCATCGTTCTGTTTTCAGATGTTCACCCAACCATGCGTGGATGCTAGCTATGCAGGTGATGTTATTAAGGAAATTACTTTCCAACTTTTTCCTGCCATTATGGTTGAAGCCTTACTTACAGCTACAACAAACGATAAAGGAGACGAATAAGCACCCAACATGTGATAGAGCAAAGGTTAAACAACTGGTAGAATGTCACAAGCTGTAGTAATGTAGGTAAGAAAAACAAACCAAAAAAAAAAAAAGTGTAAACATGCCATTTAAAAAAAATCAAGACGAACGTTCTGGTCGTTAAATATAACAATAGGGTCAAATTTAGCACATCAGACCCAAAAGAAAGCGGGAGAATCAAAGGCAGCAAGCATCGTATCCTCGAGCATATTTCAAAATGTCTCCGTGTACCATGAGGAAGTATGATATTTTGATGCTCATGAAAGTTGGAGGTGGGCTGGAAAAATCTGTTTCGCTCTCCACAAACCTTTTCTGGCACGCAGACGGGTTGGCTTTGTAATCCTTTCTGTCAATCTGTCTCTTTGACACTAACTCACAATGTGAACCCAGCTTCAGAGGGCTCAGTGCAAACAGGAACTCGTGGGAGACATTTCCTCCTTCAGGTGTCATCTTTTATTTCTCTTCGCGGTAGGACATCTCCCTTTATAAAAGACTAATAACGTTTCCTTTTTTGCTCCTCCTACGTTTCGATGCCGCGCCAGGAGAACCGTTTTATTTTTCTATCTGTGCCGAGCAGATCAGGCTGGGCCTTGTGGAAATGAATGGACAACCAGCAAAGAGGAAGAAAGACGAGCAAGGAGCCGAGCTGGGGACTGCGGCTTAGCACAGCCTCTCCACGCTTCCACTTAAATCATGTTTCCGCTCCCATCTCCACTCCTAGGCTGGAAAGGGGATTTTCTATAGGTCTCCATCGTGCAGTTATCACCGAAGGAAATTTGTCATCACCACAGATGATCCCCTCAAAACATTTCATCAGTCTATTCAGCCCCGTCCCCACTCCTCCATGTACGGCCCGAGCAGATTGCGTTAAACGTAGCAGTTTTAGTGGGCCGTTGAATGTCTTCTCTCTCAAGACGGTCACTTGTTTTGATAGCCTGCAAACTAAATTACTCTGGAATGACCGTAGTGATTTCTTTCCTTCCAGAACGTTCCTTTTGTTATCGAACTGAACTTTGGAGAATTTTATCCACCTTCTACCAGAGCCAATGTTTGAGGACCATAAAACGCTCCCTTCGTAAATGGCTAACATGATTTAGAGCTAAATTGACCTTTCTCCATCTCCTTTCATATTAAGTCTGGGCTTCATGGCTCAAAGCCCACTGCAGGAACAAAAAAAAAAAAAGGGGGGGGGGGTTAGAGCAGAAGCGTGGTACTGTGAACAGTCATTAGGCTGTGAAGAAAGCCTGCCCTCTGTCCTGCCGAACAGTTTGATCTGCACATTTCAATTAGATTTCACATCAGGACGCCTGCCATCCCTCGGTCCCCACCTGCGTCCTGTTCGGCCCCACCAAAGCCTTGTACTCTCCAACACGCTCGCCGCCATTTTTCACCACATCATAACCGAGTGAAACTACTCCGAGGAGCTGCACTAAGGCTTCCCGTAGTGGAGCATTGACGGAAACCCGTTTTCATACACGGTGGGAGCCGCACTGGCACAGTAGCCACTTTGCATTGTGTTGTTGTTAAAGTGCGGTGGGAAGCTGAGGTGGGTGGGAATCTCAGTCAGAGTAGAGGATTTGTCACACTTCTGTTTCTCATTTGGCGAACGTCTAAACCACCCACAAGTAATTGATGTAATTGTGATAATTGATATTTCGCCTACTCGTGTCCACCAGAGTGTTCAAAGGGAGGGGGCTGGGCTGACTCTTCCAGGGTCAGGGTGTTGAATCGGAAGCATGCAGAAGCATTTGCTGAAAACAGATGTGCTCCAAGGAAGTGTTTAGCGAACAGCAGCAAAAAGCCACTGATGATTTTCTGTTGTGCTCGAGTTCGTGCTGCACTTAGTTTTAACCTGTTTGAACACAGCTAGGGTACATTCTTACCCTGTAGTTCCTCCATAGCTTCAGAGATGTAGGAAAGAGAAGTTCAGTATGATGCACAGTTAACATTCATATTATGTAAGATCTCCCCCTCTGCTTTTAAAGGACAACTGAAGTCCTTTAGACGCTGCTTTATCCGTGTAGCCGAGGTGATATTTACTGAGTAAAAACATGGCAGCCTCTCTACTCTCTACTGTGTACCTGATAGCAGCTCCTCCCTCCATTAGCTTGTTGCTGGTGTTACGCTCAATAGCCTGGTGTGTGTATGTGTTTTTCCTTGCATACATAATGTGATAGGTTTGAATTCGTGGTGTATTAATCAGGCAGTGAATTCAGGTGGTGTTAAATAACGTAGCTGTTTAAAATACGTGCAGCGGATTTGTCTCTGGGTAAAGCATGGAATTAAATGAAGCTCGAGGATAATCTTGAGAAACTTGCATGTTTTTCTACCGCCTGCCAAGTGCAGTCTAAGTGTTAGCCGCGAAGCTGCTAAAGTGTTGGTGAGAGCAGAATTTTAATGACCAATTTATGTCGAGAAGAACAGCTAAAGCGAAGAGTGAAAGCGATCAATACACATTAAAGACAAGCAAACCCAATTCAGGCTGAGTTTAACAGACCCTGTCGTACTCGATGACTGACCTTCCCCATCAGTCGCTTCAGCATTAAAACATTAAAGCATGTTAAAAGCTCCGCAATTGGCATGCGACAGTCCGCATGTCCTGGAATTAAAAACCCGAGAGGGGGTAAATGGTTCCAAGGGAGATGAAGAAACGGTGCAAGGTAGAAGGGAGAAACGAGCCGAACCACCACAGGGAAACGACATAATTGCTCCCTCCGCCAGATGACAGTTTCGGAGTATGTGTATTATTTTGAGCGTGGCCGGAAAGCAGCAGTTAATTTGTGCAAGCTGCCTCAGCAAAGCGTTTTCTGATCCATGATTGCATGTGTTAATGTTTCAGTAGGGTATTGATTTCCTGGCTGACTTTTGTGTGCTGGATTTATACGCGCTGCTCCCTGGCAAGCGCACCCTGAATGTTTGATTAAAGTTCAATTGACTCTTCCAGCGAAGGGGCTCGGAGCCGTTTCACTCCCTATTTGTAGCGCCAAAGCTCTCCCCGACATGTTCTTTTGTTCCCATTCAAGCGCCTGCCACCCAGGCAGCCACCAATGTACTGATCCTAATATCCCAGCATTCAGTGAGCTTCACTGCCTAATCCTGGGACTGACACGGCCGCAGCACAACAAGCTGGCCTGCTGTAAAACCTGGCATGGAGTCTCTCTCCCAGACTCTGCTGTCTCACTTGCTAGCTGACCTCAGCACTGCACTTTTTTTCTTTTCTTTTTTTTTTTTTTTGGTCAGCCATTCTTTGAAAATAAGCTCCTGTTTGTGTGCTCTTATCAGTTTGACATTTGAAGGCTTAGTACAAACAATAGAGGAGCAAAAATGCAGCTAAAAGCCTTGTTTGTTTTGGACCGGTGGATCAGCACAAATCTGTTAGCTCCTGATTTGTAACAGTAGTTCAGCACTGGGCCATTGTTTGATAAGATAAATGATGTAAAAACACGAGCAAGAAATGTTAAATTATTCACTGAAAATAAGACTAAATGGACTCATCGCGATGATTCCTGCTTCTCTGCTTGCAGGGAGAATTGATAACTTTTTACTATTACTGGAAGAAAACCCCAGAGGCTGCTAGCTCCCGAGCCCACCGCAGACACCGCAGACAACCAGTCTTCCGCCGGATCAAGACCCGCACCGCCTCCACGCCTGTCAACACTCCCTCCCGCCCTCCTTCCAGCGAGTTCTGTAAGTGCACTCTGCCTCTTTGCCGAGAGAGAGAGAGAGAGAGAGAGAGAGAGAGAGAGAGAGAGAGAGCGAGAGAGCGAGAGCGCAGACTACCATGGCTAAACAGAACACCCTTAAACCTCCCTGAACGAACGCAGCTTTTTAGACCTTTAATAAAGTAAACATGGAAAATTCCCCCTCTGATCTGAAGTGGCACTAGGGAGAGGTTTTAGTGTGCACTGTACTTCTGTTTGCTGATATTAATGGAGTCATTAGTGGAGAGTTTTTAGTGGATAGGATTGTGCTGTGATGTGTTTAGCTCTGCTGTCACTGTATGCTTGCTAACACTTGATCTCTCCTACAGTGGACCTGAGCTCAGCCAGTGAGGATGACTTTGACAGCGAGGACAGCGAGCAGGAGCTGAAGGGCTACGCCTGCCGCCACTGCTTCACCACTAGTAAGGCTGCTCTCTGTTCGCTGTTGCTACATTTCCATTGACTGCATTACTGCATTCTGATTAAGCCAAGCCAGCACATTGCTCCCGTTTCTGTTTCCTTCTTTTCCGTTTCAGCAGTAATGACCGTGCTTTATTTACACAGTAAATAAACCCTGTTTGCATTATGGTCACTTTTTCCTCTCGTGCTGAACCGATATCCAACTGACTTCAGTGAAATATGAGCTTTCCACTGTCAGCAGTTAGCCGGTCCCCAGGTGCAGTGATCACGGTATTAGGCTTTGGTAGTAACACAGAGAGACAGGTGGAGGCCCTACAACAGTGCTAGCATCACAGGCGCGTCAGGCCCATAATAATCCCCACAGCAGGCCTGTAATTACTCTCCGTTTGAGGGAGCCATGCTACTCACCCACTCGCTCCACTGCCAGATGGACCTCTAAGGATGTCACTGCTAATTTCATCCAACCTGACAGTTACTCATTTGTTCTTTGCCTCATTAAACCCTCTGACTTGTTGGGCGCAGTTGGCACTTGCAGAGCTCCCATATGGCGTAGGCTACGAGTGCCACCGCTTAATGTGGCACGGAGAGGCCAAGTGCACATGCGCTGACATCAAGAGTGTTTGATGTTAGGATGTGAGTCAGGGGCCAGGCTATACTTGCCCCCTCACGGTGCTTGCGCAGTTAGGAAAAGCAGAGCTCATCTTAAGCTGGAAATGTGTTTGCAGCCTCCAAGGACTGGCACCACGGGGGCCGTGAGAATATCCTGCTGTGTACCGACTGCCGCATCCATTTCAAGAAGTACGGGGAGCTGCCCCCCATTGAGAAACCTGTGGACCCGCCGCCGTTCATGTTCAAACCTGTCAAAGAGGAAGAGGATGGACTCGGTGGGAAACATAGCATGAGGACTCGACGGAACCGTGGGCCGGTGAGTTTGCATCCAAAGCCTTTGATGTCATGTTTACTACCATAAATGCCCTTCCTCCACATCATTAAGTATTTTTTGCCGGTTTTGCAGTAAATGTATAATAAAAGACATTTTTAGTCAGATCTAATATTGAGGGCTTTATTTGGTGCAGATGTCGACGCTTCGAAGTGGCCGGAAAAAGCAGACCGCCAGTCCAGATGGCAGAGCCTCGCCAACCAATGAGGATCTGCGGTCAAGTGGCCGTACCTCCCCCAGTGCAGCCAGCACCTCCAGCACCGATAGCAAGACAGACTCGATGAAGAAACCCAGCAAGGTAAGGCTGCACTGCTCTTTTTGTTGTAATTACAGCACACCTTCCCACCCACACTGCATTAGCGCAACATCTACCTTAGTCTGCGTGTCAGCAGAGTCTAAATGTTTGTCTTCTGTCACAACAGAAGATAAAAGAAGAGGCGCCGTCACCTATGAAGAGTGCCAAACGCCAGCGAGAGAAGGGATCCTCAGACACAGAGGAGCCAGAGAGAGCCAATGCTAAGAAGTCAAAGACACAGGTATGATTCCATTAGTGGTGTCCCAAAATGCTTTACACAGTGTGCCCTTCCTATGGTCTCTTTAATTAATGAATTAATTAATATATATATATATATATATATATATACACATAGAGAAATTGGTTGCATCGAGTTTACTGACCACACTCACTCTTGTCCCTCAGGAGCTGAGCCGGCCAGACTCGCCGTCAGAGTGTGAGGGAGAGGGTGAGGGTGAGAGCTCGGATGGCCGCAGCGTAAATGATGAGGGTAGCAGCGACCCCAAGGACATTGACCAGGACAACCGCAGTTCCTCTCCTAGCATCCCCAGCCCGCGCGACAACGAGAGTGACTCAGACTCATCCGCGCAGCAGCAGGTCCTTCAGGGTCAGCACCCTCCCGTCATCCAGTGTCAGCCAGGCCCTATGCCCCAAGCAGCTTCTTCCTCCACACCCACTGCACCCACACCCCCAACATCAGGGGCACCAGCGCTCCCCTCCCAGGTGTCTCCGTCCATCCCCCCCACCTCTATGCCTCCTCAGCAGTTACCTCCAGCAGGCCCGCTCTCTCACATCCAGTCTGGAGCGGCACTGCACCCTCAAAGGCTTCCTTCGCCTCACTCGCCCATGCAGGGCATGCCTCAGCCTGCAGCCCCATCGCAAACTGGCCCCCAGCCTTTACAGCCTCCACTACACGGCCCAATGCCTCCCATGGGCCACCCTCTGCAGACAGGGCCCCACATGCCTCATTCTCATCCCATACCTCCACAGCCTTTCCCTCACGCTCAATCTCAGGTCCCTCCGTCTCCGTTATCGGGCCAGCCACAAGCCTCATCCTTGTCCCAGCAACAGCAGCCTCACACTCCTCCATCACAGTCACAGCAGTCCTCTTCACAAAGCAGTGGCCAGCCCCCTCGAGAGCAGCCCCTGCCTCCAGCACCCATGTCCATGCCCCACATCAAACCTCCACCCACCACCCCCATCCCACAGATGCAAAACCCTCAATCACACAAGCACCTCCCACACCTCTCTGCGCCTCCTTTCCCACAGATGCCTTCCAACTTACCCCCGCCTCCTGCCTTGAAGCCCCTCAGCTCCCTGTCTACGCACCACCCACCCTCAGCCCACCCGCCTCCACTGCAGCCCATGCCTCAGCAGCTGCAGCCTCCGCCTGCACAGCCTCCAGTGCTCACCCAGTCTCAAAACTTGCCTGCCTCAAGCAGCCACGCGCCTCCTCCAGCCCCACCTCTGCCCTCCTCCACCACGCCCTCTCACGCAGCGCCTTCCCAAACAACCTTCCCTCCTCATCCTTACATCCCAGGCGGCTCAGCTGCTATTCCTCCTGCCTCTGTTCCATCCTCTGCAGCAGGCCCCCTGGCTGGACTGCAGCAACCTCCTTCCTCCATTTCCATGCCCCTGCCTGCCTCAGTCAGCACTCCCTGCCCAGGACCCTCCACTGTGCCCCCTGTACAGATTAAAGAGGAACCTCTGGATGAAGCAGAGGAGCCAGAAAGCCCCCCTCCTCCACAGAGAAGCCCTTCACCAGAACCCACCATCGTCAATACGCCTAGCCACGCCAGCCAGTCCGCAAGGTGAGACTTTTTTATTTATTTATTTTTATTTTTTATTTTTTTTAAGAGTCAAATCTTAGACCAGGACACCTGACCAGCATGAAACCACGTTTCAGTAATGCAGTAGTATGGTTCATTGAGTTTACATTAGAAAACCACACTGATGGCAGTGTAAGACCAGATTTGAGAAGGTCCCATTTCTGAGCCTGTATTAGCCTTGCCTTCAGCTCCTTGCTGCTTTTCAGTCATCAAGGCCAGGACAGGCCTGAGATTAATGACTGCATCATTAGAGTGAAAGGCTCCATCAGAACACGAATAAGTCTTGTTAGGCATGTTGCAGAGCTGTCTCCTAAGTGCTGCAAACACACTGCCAGTGAATAGCAATGAGGCTGCTAATGCACCCATGGTGCAGCTCATTATGTTCCAGGCAGTGAAGAGACTGATTGAGTGGATTTACCATAGAATAATGAGCTCATGTGCCAGAGGTTATTTATTTGTCATGAAGTAATTGCATCACTTTTCAAAGGGGGGGGGAGGGGGGGGGGGGGGGGGGGG
>JBBPDA010000132.1:26334209-26345817 GCA_037974385.1 Arnoldichthys spilopterus
GAAGTGCAGCACTTTTCAAACGACCAAAACCCCCCCCCCCCCCCCCCCCACTGGAAAACAGGACTTACACACTGTTGGAGTAGTGTAATTTTTTAACATAATGTTTGTTTAGTTAACCACAAGCAGAATGATTTTTGATTGTACTGTACATGCTGAAAGAATTTTCAAGGTCATAAAGTCTAAAGTATGCCCTCCTGCTGTTCCAGGTTCTATAAGTATTTGGACAGAGGCTACAACACATGTGCGAGAACAGACTTCTACTTCACCCCACTGCCGTCATCCAAGCTGGCCAAGAAGCGAGAGGAGGCGCTGGAGAAAGCAAAGAGGGAAGCTGAACAGAGGGCACGAGAAGAGAAAGAGAAGGAGAGGGAACGAGAGAAAGAGCGAGAAAGGGAACGGGAACGAGAGAAAGAGGCTGAGAGAGCTGCTGTAGGTTTCCTTTCGTTTCCTATAGACTTAAAGATGCCTTTGTACATTCGAACGGGCAATTTTACCTTACACTCCTAAGATTATGTTGTACCTACTTGTAATCTCATCTGGCTTTTACAGAAAGCTTCCAGTTCTTCACATGAGGGCAGGATGGGCGAACCTCAGATGGCAGGCCCTGCTCATATGCGACCGCCCTTCGACCCCCCTCCCACCACCATCGCTGCAGTACCACCTTACATTGGGCCAGACACGCCTGCACTGCGTACGCTCAGCGAGTATGCCCGACCCCATGTTATGTCGCCCACCAACCGCAACCACCCATTCTTCATGTCCCTCAACCCCGCAGACCCCTTGCTGGCCTACCACATGCCTGGGCTGTACAATGCAGACCCCGGCATGCGTGAGCGTGAACTGCGAGAACGAGAGATGCGTGAGCGGGAGATCCGTGAGAGGGAGCTGAGGGAGAGAATGAAGCCTGGGTTTGAGGTCAAACCCCCTGAGCTTGAAGGCCTGCACCCCTCTACAAACCCTATGGAGCACTTTGCCCGGCACGGGCCCATCGGTTTGCCGCCCATGGCCGGCCACCCTTTCGCCACTTTCCACCCGGGCCTGAACCCACTGGAGAGGGAGCGCCTGGCACTGGCTGGGCCCCAGCTGCGCCCAGAGATGACTTACCCAGAGCGTCTGGCAGCTGAGAGACTGCATGCTGAGAGGATGGCCTCAGTGGCCAACGACCCCATCGCCAGGTTGCAGATGTTCAACGTGACGCCTCACCATCACCAGCACTCGCACATCCACTCTCACCTCCATCTGCATCAGCAAGATCCACTACACCAAGGTGAGGGAAAACCTCTGATTATTCTACACCTCACACAACACTATGTATTATGATTTGTAATAAATTGAGTAAAATATGATCAATTTTGTAAAATGCATTTATTTTGCTCTTGTAAAATGTGTATGTAAATAAAATGATGCATGCAGCAACACGCATGTTGTATAATCATGTGATAATGCTTGGAGTTTGAATGTAAATGATGGGCATGCTCTTGTGTCTGTGTACTGTTATAATGACTTTGTACCCTGACAAAAATCTGCTGACACCGGAGTAGGTGGTGGTGAATGTCTTGTGTGTCCGCCAGGTTCCGGAGCCCATCCGCTAGTTGACCCGCTGGCTGCAGGACCACACCTGACCCGCTTTCCCTACCCACCCGGAGCCATCCCCAACCCCCTACTCGGACAGCCTCCACACGAACACGAGATGCTGCGGCACCCTGTGTTTGGTATGTCCGTGTTGCAGCAAGCACTTCTCACATTTACAGTTACTCCAGTTTTTGTAATCGGACTCTAATCCAGATACTCTGGACTCTCTGACTTGTTAATTATCATACGTCTGTATTTGATACTGTTGCAGGTACTCCTTATCCTAGAGATTTGCCAGCGGGTTTGCCACCTCCCATGTCAGCAGCACACCAGTTGCAGGCCATGCATGCACAGTCTGCAGAGTTGCAGAGACTGGCTATGGAGCAGCAGTGGCTGCATGGACACCATCACATGCACGGGGGCCCTCTGCCTGGACAGGAGGACTACTACAGGTCAGTCAGCCACTCTGCCTGTGGGGAAACAGCTCTGACAGCAGGCTGAAGGCCCTTTATGCTGATAAAAGAAGTGCATGTGTTACATTATTTTTAGCCATAAACTCTTAGCGGCTTTAGTGTGTCAGCAGCTTTTAAAACACATGCTTGAATATACAGCTGAGGCTTTTAATGCACTTTATTGACTGGCACTGTTGTCTGCTCATCCTGCAGCCGGTTGAAGAAGGAGAGTGATAAGCAGCTGTGATCATTAGAGGGATGTGGCATCGCAGAGGTCAGCAGGACACAGGAGGTCGCACCAGAACAGTCACAGAAAGGAACTCGTGTCCTTGGAACATTTTTTATTTTGCTAAGGAAGCAGAAACGTGGCAAGGATTGTCTGAAGACCTTTTTTTTTCTGTTGTCAGCTTTCTTTACTATTATGGACATTTTTATTTTCTAAAGACATTGACTTCATTTTTTGGTATATAGCGTTCAAGTAGTGACAACGTCCTCAAGACTGATTGTGACTTTCCTGCATGAACATCCTCTGAGAAGCTTCCCTGATGTTTTTGTAGGTGCTAGAATACCAGACACTTTGTCACTGTGCTTATTCAAAAAAAGAGGAAGAGAACAGTTGGGCCATTATATCTGAAAAGTGCTATCTTAAATTCAATGTTTATTTTAATACATTGTAGGAGGTTTTCATAATTTTAAGAAAAGCTGCAGCATGGCGTTTTTTTTTGTTTTGGTTTTTTTGAGTCTGTAAATAGTATATATATATATACATATGATGATTATTATTATAATTATTATTATTATTAGGTGTGGATTCCTAACCAAGTTGTTAGACCTCCGATATAATAGTTCTGAAGCATCATCCCTTGTTTCAGAGGGGAATGAGATGGCATTATTTGAGCAGGTAGCCATGTCCGGTGGTTTGCGGTCCAGAAAACGGGGTCGCTGGGAGAATGGTACCAGATTTTTATCCACACACACTTAAGGTGAATGCTCAAGTTGAGCTGTTTTTGTCCTGTAGACCGTCAGCAACAAACACACAGACCCATACGCAGACCCATTCATGATGTGACCATCTTCATTTCCTTTTGTTGTTGTATTTGGAATGAGTTTAGACACCAGAAAGGTAAGAGTAAAGGCTGCGCGTGAGGACACCCACATCCTTCTGAAAGGCCAAAATTGCACTGAGCAACACTGAAAAGAGGAAATGTGAAACTCTTAATTGGTTTTATGTGAACTGACCTGGTGAATGAGTGCATTTTAACATATTTCTGTCCTTATTCTGTACCAAAGTGAAGAAGCTGAACTTCCTTTTTGTAAACATAAATTGGGTTCAGATCTTTACATGCAGCTTTGTGGGGGGAAAACATGTAAACAAAACTGCTGCTGGATGATGATGGCTTGATATTTGAGTTTCCATTTTAAGAAAAGAAAAAAAAGTCAGTGGGTGCTGAAGGAAGAAAGTTGGCAGTGCAGCCTAGCCCACCTCCACTACCTGTGTCACTTTGCCTCCGGCGCGTGAGGCTCCTTACTCAGTCATTCTCACTGTGATAACTCGAAAGACTTGGTTTTCAGCAGGAGACGGATGAAGAGCTTTGAACAAGAGTATGTGTGTTTGTGTGCATGTTTGCAGTAGTGGAGATGAACATGTTACCACTGCAGCTTCTCTCTGCATTCCTGACACTGCATTTTCCCCATGATGCATGGCCTCCCTGGTCTCTCTCTCCCTGTCGTGATGAGGCTGAGTGATAGCCATTGTGGACTGTTACATGCAGTATTTGCTGTTTTTATGTCTGACCAGTTTGAATCACCCACACCCACCATGGCCATTTTTTACATCCATGAAGAATTCATTTTATGTCCATTACTCTCGTCATTGCTGCAAGGTGGTTTTATTTTAATACTTGATCCAGTACTGTTTCAGGAGATACCAATTGTTTTCCTTTTTTTAATATAAAGTAAATCCACGTTCTTTCAGAGCTTGCACAAAAACCCATTTTGACAGTACAAACTGTAACTCAAACATCAGGCCCTTTTTTAGTTGGATCATCTACCTGTCTCTGTCTCTATGATGTATACAACATTCTGATTTTGTTTTCAGCATTTTCTCCCTTTTGTCCCCTTTTTTGTGTCTTAAACCTTTGGTGTTGAGTGTTGTCAATGGTTTAGCTTCTTGTTTCAAAGCGGCAATAGCAGAATGTAAATTCTGACTGCTAAGATTTATATATACTGGTATCTTGAAGCTTATTGTATATATTAGTAGTCACCATGGGATGACACAATGTAAACAAAAAGTAGAAATAATTAAAACAAAATTGTGAGTCCTGTGTTCTCCCCATTTGAGTATTTTGTAATTTTTTTGAAAAATTTGTGGAATTAAAATAAAACTAAGTTACACCACAAGGATACTTGATTTCTAGTTTATATCACTTTGTTATATGACATGGCAAAAGTAAATGTTCATGCTGACAAAACGTCTGTGTGTGTTTTTTTAAGTAGAATTTCTTTGTTATTTCTAAAAATCTGAGTAATTAAAGTCAGTACATTGTTGAATGTTGTGCCAGCAAGATTCACCAACATCTTAGTGGTCAGAGTGGGTTAGGGTCAAAGAGAAATGGGGATTTCTAAGGGTTGGGGGAGGGGACAGAATGTACAATACTTGTGTCTTTTGGCTAAGCTTTTTATAGTAATGTTCCTTAAGCAGCTTAATGTTTTTTTGCACTTGAATAAGAGATTTCTAGTTATTTCTTGTACTGATTCAATGTATAAAAGAACTTGGACCCAAAACAGAGGAATTCCATTGATTTTTGCAAAAAAAAAATCAATTAACAGATGCATACATAGTGGTTTGATGCAAAAATACAGCACCCAGGTCAATACAGTTTACAGTGGTAGCAACAGGAACCAGTGGCTCCAAGCAATCAATTACTAGTGTTTTTTTAATTATTTTATTAATTATTACAAATACTTAATGTTTTACAATTTTCCTGTTTTTTCGTAAATATTAATCAATGTAAGAGTAGCATTAATTTGCTGGGTAGCAAAACTGTACCATCATCTGACTTTTGGCACTTACTGTGTAAATACATTCATAGCTTTCGTATTGAAACTGCCAGCGAACAATGTGCATTCAAATGGCTCTCGACTGGCAAGGGCAGTAATTCAGAAAGTCTGAATAGCATACATTTATTCTGTTCCTGTACAGATTGGAAGTGCACAGGGCTGGAAGAAAAGGGTTTATCTCCATCTGTGACCGCTCCAAAAGAGCGCGAGAGTGATTCACAGGGCCAGAGAGCTCAACCTGCCACTGAGTCACAACATGGAAGGGCTTATCAGCACTCAGAGGGCCACACTCTCAGCACCACTGCATAAGGATGCGAGTGCAGGAGTAGTGGCTTCATTATCGTGTTTGGAGGCCATCAGACAGTGGCTTGGCTTGTTCAGGGTGACGGCTGTCTGTTCAAGAGGGGACAGGAAGCTGTCTGGTTTGTCAAGCCCTTCAGCATAAACCTCTGAGCCACAGTTGTAAGGATGGGTTTCTGGGGTGTGCCAGTCAGACAAACCCAGGAAACCAATGGGATACTCTCTTAGAGTGTTAGGCATGCATTGCAGCATGATTGTGATGTACATTCTTATGCTTACTGCATGACATCTACGCTGCAAATAGCTGATGCAAGCAGAGGCTAACCATGAAACAACCAAATGTCTAAACCAACTTGGATTCATACAGTACTGTTGTGCTTAAAAGTTTGTAAACTATTTAGAACTTTATGTATTTTAACATAAATGACAAAATATCCCATTTTCATCCCTAGGTTTGGTCATTGATTTATTGAGGAAAATTAGGACTAGGCAATCATTTGTCTTATATTTTCCTCTTCTCTAGATATTTTTATACGACTACCCATGGTTCATTATACGTGTGATAAAGGCAGCTATGCTATTATGTCTTTCCCTTTTCCAAGGGACATTTTCATTTAATGCCATACTGCCTTCATTGTGCTTTATGAGGTAGTGAGCTTGCTGGTTGTACAAACACACAGTCTCAGTAAGGACAGGAGATGTAATGGAGCTTCTTGATAGTTCTGGAGCAAACTGCCCTTTGGGTCTAGAATATAAACATGTATCTAACTTTAGCTCTTACCATCAGAGTAAAATTATTCAGCACACAAGTTGTAGTTGTACATCATTCCGTGATCAAAGAGGTTTCAGAAAAACTCCGGGGCTTCACTGAACTGCAAGCAAAGCCATATCAACCAAACGGAGACATTTTGAGAGAGCAGTGAATCCAGACATCCTGCCAAAAAACCTCTAAGTGAAGTTGTAAAACTGATGAAGAACCCTAAACACGTTTGAATATGGAGGCCTCTGCAGGTGTTCTTACCTCCATCATCTGAGAGTGACTGGGCAAAGGTGGGCTCCATGTTTCAGATGGAAATCACAGATCACTAGGAAGAAACCAGATATTTTAATCCATGCTCAAACACACCTGGACGGCCCTGGAGTTCTAAATTAAGGATTTGGGGGGAGGGGGGGGTTGCTTTTTAGCTGGAAGAGTTCTGTTCTGTGTAGTGCATTCCACAAAATCTCATAAATAAAGATGAGGTAGTGATGGATGCCTTACCATCGTGAATTCTACTCAGTCACTCATCCTGTAGTGCAGCAGGTTAATCAATACCATATGAAACAGAGGACTACTAAACATCAGATTTCTGAAGATCACTTTACACAGAACTGCACTTTGAAAAGAAGAGTTTAAAATGCACTTTTGGTGACACTAACACTTCCCACATGAGCTACTGATAAACAAATCAGTATATAATTGCAATAGGTTTGTTTAAATAAAACAAATATATACATTTGACAAGTTTTAATTCTTTTTTCCCCACTTTTGGGAGAACAAGTGGTCCAAAGACGCGTTACATAAGGTGTGTGTGGTGGGGGGTGGGGGACTCAAATTGAGAAAGGAAGCAGCAGTAAATGTATAAGCTGCCCACATGAGCATCACTCTTTGTAACTGCCCCCAAAAAACCTGTATCGAGGGGAACTGCGCTGTGTGATAAAGGTTATGTTATTGTCTTGGTGGGTCTCACACACACACACAAGCCAGTTTGAAACGATGCTATTGCACATGCTATTTTCTAAAAAATCGCAGTTTGTAAATGAATAATCACTGTTACACAGACGAATTCACTCGTTTTCTCAAGACAAAACTGCATAAAATATTCCAATATATGTTTTAAACATTTTCCGCTCCAGGGACAGAAAGTTCCGACTGTGACTTGTGTACGCTCATGACGTCAGTGAACATCAACAGCCAATGAGCTGCTCAGCTCACCAGCCAATCAACACTCGGTAGCCAGTATGCTAATCATGCTGCCCAAAAACCTGTCGCGAAATATTCTGGTAAGTTCATTTTGTTGCGTATAATACGTCCTTTTTTTTTTTTTTTTTTACTAAATTTAAGAAAGTTACTGCGTAAAAGAACAGAAAAATATTGCCTTAAAAAACTTTAACTGTCTACATGATGAAAGCACGCAAACACAGCCATCCCCTCTAACTCTTTAATGTCAACAGTTCTGTATAAAAACAGACACTTTAATTATCATGTAAAATGCTCACAGAAGCTAAGAAGAGAAACATAGGCGCCGTTTTCCTCACTAATTTACTGAGGTAGTTTTATATGAATTGCCTGTGGAAGCCATTTAGGGCAGTGGTGGCCTAGTGGTTAGGACGCTGCCTTTGGGACCTGAAGGTCATAGGTTCAGGCCCAGGCATTACTGAGGAGCAAGCTACTACCTTTAGCAAGGTAGCGTCCCACTACACTACCCCGGGCGCTGTTGGTAGCTGCCCGCTAGTGCACGTGGGCTGGGTTAAATTCAGAGGTCACATTAATGTTTTCACAATGACAAAGAGTCACTTTCACTTCATTTCATCCTACCCATCGAAACGTCCCACCATTGGGTACTGCGCATGCGCACAGCGAATTCACACCTTTTTCAACGCTTCAGAGCCACTCGTAAAGCTGTCCTACCTTGGCGTGGAGATAGAGGCGTAAGAAAGAAGTTGTAGCAGTGGTAGGGCATTTTAATACGGTCTAACAGTGTGTTCAGATGTGTTATCTAAGGTTTTTAACAGTGATAGAACGTTTTGATATGGCCTTACAGTGTATCGAGTTTGTGTATCAAGTTTAAACAGTGGCAGGCTGTTTTGATGACATTTTCATAAAGTCTAACAGTGTATTGACACAGAGTAGCATCATTCGAAACCAATATTTGTAAAAACACACTATAGTAGGACAACTGGACAAGGTAGGACAGTTCACCGGTCTACTCTTACCCACCCTGGTGGGTCTGTGGCACTTGAGGTCTCCTCTGCTGCGAGGTGAAGCTGCAAGTCCATGAAAGCATTTTAAATATTTGTTTGTGGACATTTTCCTGTCCCCGGTGTAATTTGCTCGTGTGTGCTCCTTGAGTCTGACCAGCGCAGAGAGAAGGCAAGAAACTCTTTGAATGTCTGTAAGTTTTACATTTTTATTCATAAAGATTTTGTTTAGAAGTGGCTGTTTTAAGATTTCTGTTGAGTTTTAGACAAACAGGCCAATGGAGTCAGCTGAAGGAGCTGAGACCTCGAATGCACAAAAACCTTTTTTAAAAAAATGTATCCTGTAAAAAACAAACATGTATCATATCCTCAGAGTACAGTAGGTAACTATTTTAAAATAAAGAAAAATAACTTTTTGTCATAGTTGCTTAAACTGTCATTAAGCTATGTCCTGAAAATAATACGAAATAGATCATCAGTGATGAAAAATGGCTCCTCTTGCTCCTCGTAAAGATATGCCATGCCCGAATCAAAGCAACCAGTCAGAGTCTGGAAGAGTGTCTGACGGCGTGTCAGTCTCACTTAGATCAGTGCCAAGTTAGTCACATTTCTGTTTGACCAAGTCTCTAGCTGAAGTACCGCCAGACAGAAGTCACTGTAAAGCATGTTCTAGCTGGATGTGTGGCGTTTGGTTTGTGTGGTCTATGTTGTGTACCTGACCTTTTCAAGTGCGGCGCTTGCTACCTCAGGCAAACACAGCAGCCCCCACTGGAGGGAGGGGCTTTGAAGGTGGGACTCGAGCACAGCAATGAGGGAATGGGAGGAGCCTAAACGTTGTTCTTAGTCAAATTTTCAAGCCAACCCTCTTACCGACTGCAGCTCTAAACTGTCTTTCACCAAAACTAGTCACCCCTACCTTTGACCCCCCCCCCCCCCACACACACACAGCAGTTTATGCTCCTGATAGTCTCCTTTTTAATATAAAAAATAAAAAATAAAGGGGTTGCACTGCTGTGTACCCTATTTTTACATGAAGTGAAAATCATGAGCAGTTATGTGCAATTACAGGTTTACTGCTGTAACTTCCATTCCCATTTCTGTCTCCAACTCAGGCACTGTAATTAAGTCTGCTACTTTAAACCGGTAATTGATAAGGTTTATCTCAGAGAGTCAGGAGGACACTTCAGGTAAGTGCTGAGTCTTTAGTGTGCTTGACCATGGACTGCGAAATGTCTTTTTGATGGGGTAGGCTTCTGTGCCACCGTTAATCGCCTGCAGACAATGATCACTTGAACGTATGTTTGCTACAGTCATCTCTTCTGCTTGCTTTGATCTGAGGAAATCAGACTTCATTCTTTTGTTTCATAGCATGTACTATCAGTGTGTGAAGTTTCTCACCGCTAACAGACATCAGCTTGACTGGCTACACCAACATTGGTGTTGTATTTAAACATTCATTCATCAAGAAGCAGAGTTGAAATGGTGAATATTATGTTATGGTGAATACACACCAGCTCAGCACAACAAGGCTTTAGGTGCCATATTTATACAGCACTGGGCAACAGCAGAGCCCATGCTTTCACTTATTTCATTTTAAGCAGGGATTAAGTGCAAGTGGGCAGTGGCGGTCTAGCGGTTAGGACGCTGCCCTTGTGAACAGAAGGTCACAGGTTCAAGCCCTGACTTGGGTACTGCTAAGGTGCCACCATGTAAGGTACCATCCCGCTACACTGCTCCTTCTCATAGCTGCCCACTTCTCCATGTGTGCTGGGTTAAGTGCAGAGGTGACACTTTACTTTTCACTTCACAACTTAATATTTTTTGCTTTTAGGAATTTTTTTTTTTCTAAAATTACATTCACATGTAATCATTTGGCTGACGCTTTTATCCAAAGCTACTTCCGAGACACAGGAACAATCAAGCATTATAAGGAAGATTCCGCAACTAAATATACTAATCATTTTTTACTGTGTTCTACTTTGCCTTTATTACAGCTTCAGTTTTTTTCAAGACAGGGATACAATTTGCTTTTATATTTTAGATTTATATATGAATATTTTCTTCTTGTAAACCTCTCCACAGTCTCAGCATCTAAATGATCCTTATTATGAATTTACACTACATAAAAACTTCTTTTCCATCTCACTTTTCCAGTTAAGATGTTCTATTGCAGATTTTTGTCTCTTTTGTCTCTTTCCTTCTCTCAGTAACAGCATCTAGAATCTTTTTAGTGTGTTGTTTTTTTCACAGTGGAAGGATGGACAGGAACACCCAGGGGCACCTCTATACATTTTAAAATATAATCAATATCATATAATATTATTAATGTTTTTTTCAGTGGTGTTCTCTGGAGGGCCTCTGCAAGTGCTGGGCCTTTGGAATTGTGGACTCCACACTCCCCTTGCAGGAACACTTTTTTTCCAGAAACTTGATTTTTCCTTCACTTGAGGATGAAAACTTAAAGGCTGTTTATCTATGGTAACCACTTTGGTCGCTAACCCAGTGTTGCGCGAATGTTAGGGATCCAGTTTTCTCTTTTAATGCTTTTTTGAACTCCTGTTCTTTGCATTTCTGTTTTCTTGCTTATTCCTTTGTTTGACTTTCTCTCTTGTTCATATCGATTATCTTCTAGTTAAGTTAGTTAGGCAGTGGAGGCCTAGTGGTTAGGACATTGCACTTGGGACCTGAATGTCGCAGGTTCAAGTCCCGGCTCACTACTGAGGTACCGTTGAGCAAGGTACCGTCCCACTACACTGCTCCACGTCTCGGAAGTCGCTTTGGATAAACGCATCAGCCAAATGAATAAATGTAAACTTCCTCATGACTCTTAGCCATTTTGGATTCTCATGAGAAAGAAGTGTGTGAGGCAGGTGAGGTGTGTGTGTGTGTGTAGCTACTTGTGTGAATGTTAGTATCTCTGTTTGAAGGGGAGCATAATGTCAGTGAGAGCTTCAGGAACAGAATTTGCTGAGAGCATTTAGTTGAGAGTTGTTGGGTTTAAGAGTGGAGTGATGGAAGAGTTAAAGTCTGAAAGGGGCGCAAAGGTAAAGAGTGGGCCAATTCATTACTGATAGATTTGATGTGAAATTTTGTTTACTCTATGATACTAACATGGTGTAATTGTTAGTATCATAGAGGAAACAAAATTTCACATCACAGATGAAAAAAAAAAAAACAATCCCCCAAAAATCCATCCATCCATCCATCCATCCATTTTCCAACCGCTTCTTCCGTTTCCGGGTCACGGGGAAGCTGGAGCCAAT
>JBBPDA010000132.1:26368615-26391151 GCA_037974385.1 Arnoldichthys spilopterus
TAGGACTGTACCTCTGGTCAGTACTGAGTAGGACTGTACCTCTGTTCACTACTGCTTAGTTGTAAATAGGTGGTGCTAGTAATGCAGGCAGCATCTTCCCACCCTTATATTTTTAGAGTGTAATATATGTTAGGGGGTAAATATCCTTTTTTTCCAGAATGTTCTGTCTACTGAAAATAATAGCTAGCTTATTTCTGATTGGTTTGAATATGTATGTCATATTCATTGCCATTAAGTTACAGTAGGTTTGATTGGACAGTGTAAATAGTAGTATACTGACATTTTCTAACTGAAACCCTGCTGTGTGCTGCAGACATGTGCATTGGTCAGAAAAGTGGTTCTCAAACTAGAGCCCTTTAGCGTGAACTCCTTTTATGGAGTTTTTTCCATATGATGAATGCAGCCAGTGGAGACTGTGGTAAAAATGCAGAGCGAGTATAGTTTAGTAAATATTCAACTTACACATGCAAGGTTCATGCTGTTAACAATCACTAGAACTCAGTAGTCACCCAAATAGCTCTAACTGTTACTGTAAATATACACCACCAAAACTTTTCTCACCCTGCCATACAGACGTGTGGTTCAAGACAGTATGGCTTTCCGTGAGTTATAAAAATGAACAAAACCTCACCTCTACGAGCAGCGATCTCAACAACAACCGCAGTGGTATTTACAAAGCAATTGTGATTCTGAGGACTCTTAGTCTTAAAACACATTAACAAGTCTCCAAGACCTTAATGGCTATCTGAATGCAGTTTGGCCTGGTTGAGAGACGTTCCAGTGGTGTATTTTTATGGAAACAATTTAAGCTATTTGGGTAATTATTGACTTCTCGAGTGTGTTAGCAACACTAGCCTTGTAACTCCAGTTCTAAACTATTGAAGCAAAGATTGGACACCAAACACATCAAGGCTAAATGACTTCATCTTGGCTACGCGGAAAATTGTTTAGAGAGATATGAATAAGAATAATGTGCCTGAATATAGAGGGCAGCAAAGAATTTGGGTTTTTTATCATCTACGGTACATAATATTGAAAATACAGAAAACCTAAAGAAATTTCTGTAAGCAAGGGACAAGGCTGAAACCAATGTTGAAAGGTTGTGATCTTCAGACCTTAAGGTGTTTTTTTTGAGGTGGATTTAGAGCAACATATGCTGCAATCCAGACATCTTGCTTACTTCATCAAGACAAGTCCAAAATGCATTCTGCACATATTACAATAACATGGCCTCATAGTAGAAGAATCTGAGAGCCAACACTGCAGTCCAGACCTGTCCCCTGTTGAAAACATTTGGCACACCATCAAATGAAAAATACAACAAAGGAGACTGTGAAATGTTGAGCAGCGGAAATTGTCAGGGAACAATGGCATAATATTTCACTGTCAAAATTCCAGCAATTTGTCTCTTCAGTTCCCAGACACTTACAGAATGTTGTTAAGAGTACAGATAATGCAAAAGATTATACAGCAGTAAACACTGCTGTTTTGCTGGCATCAGATTTAAAATGAGCAAATATTAAAAAAAAGAAACCCAAAACAAATCTGCTTTTACATTTGTCTCAACTCTTTAAGATGTCCCTGCTTTTTGGTCCAGACTTCTGCTCCTCTCTGCTTTAGAATAACTAGAAATGGCATCGATCTGATATTAGTACCAAGCTGATATCTGGAGAAAATGCTTGACAGGACATAGGAGAGGAATAAAGAACCAATCAGATTCAATCCTGTAACAAACCTAACCTGAAATAAGACACATGTTTATTGTGTGATGACATGTTGTTAACTGTGTATTTATTCTTGTGGGGCACGTTGAGTGTTTGAATAGTTGTAGATTGATTTTAGAGGCTTGTCTACAATTTAAAAAGCCCATTTATATCTTATTAACTTTTAAGGCAAATATACCAGGTTGGTTATTGATACAGACAGTTTCAGTATTGGTATCGATAAAGAAAGGAGGGGTGTTCTGACAGCTCTATTGATTACTGTAATTACTGAAAAAGGAGCATTAGAACAGAATAGGCCTGGAAGTGTGAAAGTGAGTTATTTGTCATTGGGAACACAGTACAGCACACAGTGCACCACTACAAATTGTGACCTCTGCATTTAACCCATCCGTGTAGGAGCAGTGGGCAGCTGGCGTGGACAGCGCTATTGGAGCAGTGCTTGTGGAAGTACTTTGCTCAGAGGTACCTTGGTGGTGCTTGAACCGGTCTGGGATTTGAACCGGTGACCTTCAGGTCACAGAGGCAACTCCCTAACCATTAAACAACCACAATCATTTTATCGTCCATCTCAGGAACTGTACCTCATATTTTCCTTTTATAAAAATCTTGGAATTTTCACTATTGTCTTTCAAAGACCACAGGGAACTGAAAACAAATACCCTTTAAACTTTTTTTTATTATTATAACCATCTTTCAGCTAAAATAAGCAAATGGATTGACATTACAGTGGCAACTGAAATATATGTCAATCTTGAGTAAATCTGTTGTTAATACTAAATGTTAATACTGTGTTTAATGTTAATACTAAATGTAGTTTTGTAGATGGTATTGTCAGGTATGAACCTGCTGCCCAAGCTTAAATATGGCATGATGTTCATCCCACACAATAAAGTATCTTAAGGAAGGTCGTGTGTGCTAATGATCTCCTGATTTTTCGTAGCCCATGGGGCAGCTGGTTGATTGGGCTGCCTCTACAAAGCGAGAGATGGAGGAGGGAGAAAAATGCGTGGCCAAGGTGGGAAAATGAGGGTTGAAGCAGGGGGTGTGTTGGGCGTGATTAAGCTCCTGGAGCCCATCACCTCTTATTCATGGCCTTGTGCTGTTCCCCTTTCCGCTTGCCTGGCAGTTGTGAGGGCACCCTCTGGATTGCCTCACCGCCAGAGCATGCCGGACCCTGTTATCCGCCTATCCATCTGCGCTATTGATTTTTCTCCCCCCTCCCTTTTTTGTGGAGTTTCATCTTACCCCTCTCTGGGCTGGTGTTTGAGAGCAGAGATAGGGAGCTAGGGGTAGTGGGTGGTGGGGGGGATGTTGGGGGGTGGGGAAGGGAAGGGAAGGGCAGGTGGTGGTGGTAAGGGAGCTGAAATGTGAGAGTGCTTCCAGGGAGGGCTGGGTTGGGGGCTTTGCAAGTTCTATTCACCATGGACTACAGATGAGCAGCGATAGGTGCTCTTGAAGTGTGTGTGTGTGCGTGTGCGTGCGCGTGTGTGTGTGCGCGTGTGTGTGTGTGTGTGCGCGTGTGTGCGCGTGTGTGCGCGTGTGTGTGTATGGGTGGGTGTGTGTGTGTGTGTGTGTGCGCGTGTGTGTATTAAGCTCTTTGTGGGGTCCAAATATTCCTATACTTACAGGAGAACATGAAAAGTTTGATGACATTTAGCAGGAACCCATGACAGCAAAATTGCAGATTTCCTTGGTGTCTAACATTTAAAGTGGTGTCCTTGCAATTTCATAATGTGAGGCAGAGCAGACTCTACACAGAAAGCAACATGGCTGCCTGACATTAGAGGTTAGCTGCACAGCTAGTTCAGAAGTTAGTGTTAAAATTGTGATTTACAATGGCCTATTTGTCACAGCTAAGTTGATGTGTATTATAAACAACAATTCTTGTGGATGCAGACAATAGACTCTGTCCTCTCGTCTTTTAATCAGATACATTGTTGTATTAAGCTTTTAGCTGCCTGATCCATTCAGGAGGCACTGGTTAGGTTACCGGCATAGCCCGGCTGGAAATGCCTCAGCTAATGTTAGTGGTTAGCTGCTCAACTAGCTAAAAAAACTAGCAGTGTGTGTAAATGATGATCTACAGGTCTTCATTTGTTTCAACCTAGTTGATATGACATATAAACAACAATTTGTGTTGATGTAGACAGTAACCCAATGTAGACAGTAACCCAAACGTTCTTCTGATACATGTAGCATTTAGCCGCTGCCATTTTGGACTGAAATTGCTACTCCCACCTCTAAAGAAAACTTCCCGAGCTGAGCTGATGGGTTCTTGCATGTTTCTCATTTGCGTAAAAGCTGAGAATTTGCCATCTCTCTTTCATGTTTCTGTGAATTAGCACTAGTTTTCCACCACCAGTGTGAATTTAACATCAATATAACCTGAATAAGAGCAAAACTGCGGTGGAAACTTAGACATTAGACAATACATGTTAGCTACATTTGCCTTACAGCCTAAGTGCAAAAAAAGCCAAACAGGCTAATCAAATATTGATTTTTGATGGAACGGTGATGCCTAAATGTTTCCTTATTGTTTATGTCTTTAAGTATTTTTTTAAGTATTTAACCTGAAGAATCCTGTAAACATCATTTGAAGTTTGATTTAGGTAAAGGCATAGTCCTGGAGGGCTGGAGTCCAGCACAATTCTGATTTACACCTGATTCACCTCATCAGGTTATCTTTGCCAGGTGTGTTTGGCAAGGGGACTCACCAAACTGAGCTGGACAGTGTAAAATCTGTAAAAGTGAGACCATTTTGCTGGTCCCCACAGGGAACCGTGCTGTTTTCTCCACAAATTCAGCTTTTTAGGATAAACTAAAAGAATAGAAAGATTGTCTTGTTTACTGAGGTTAAAGTCAGTGTTGGCTTTAGGTGTTGGTGCAGTATTACCTGAAACACAGTGTTCTAGAAGACAATAGAATATACTCACAGAGATAGCAATGCCAACCTGTGTGTGTGTGTGTGTGTGTATTTAAAAATGTAAAAATGTGTGCGCCTGTGTGTGTGCCTCTCTGTCTCCCTACTCCTTCCCTCTCTTAGGATTGTCTCCTCCCTCTCTCCCCTCAGAGGCGCCCACACTCCATACGCTTCTGCCGACTAACCTCCCTCCCTCCACACCTCTCTCTCCCGCCTGCCTGCCGTCTCCTGTCCCGCGGGGCCAGAGCAGCGCTGCCGGCTTGCCCCGTCATTTGCGGAGGTTTGTCTAAGTGAGAAGCAATTAGTGCAGCGAGCCCATTAATGCATGCATGACGCGGCCGGGCCCCGGCAGGATGGAGGACGCCCCACAGGACTCTCTCTGTTTCTCTCTTTCTGTCTGTCTCGCTTTCTCTCTCTCTCTCTCTCTCTCTCGCGCTCTCTCTCTCTCTTTCTCTCCCTCACCCACCGTCCCTCTCTTTGCATCTCCTCTCTCTCTCTCTTTTCATCATCAGGTAAGGAGCTGCGATGATGCCGCCGCTGCTCTCACCACCTCCTGCACTTTGATTCCCATTAATGAGATCATTTCATTAATCTTGTGTTTAAAGCACCTTACTTCCAGGAGCTGCAGTCTCATAATGTGTGTGTGTCACCTAGAAGAGAGAACACAAGCCCCTGTTCAACTCCCCCCAACACACATGCACAGACAGTCTTTTTGGCTTAGTTGCACTGAGCAGTTGGTTTGCAGATTTTTTTCTTAGATGGAGACTACCAAAAGCCAAAAGGCACATGAAGGGTTGAAGGGTTTCCTGCAAACCCCCACACAGTTTCCATTGCAGATGATTATCAGCAGTAAAGCAGCAGCGCACATGGAAATGCTGTAGGAGGAGAAGGTGCATGGGTGGCTAGAGGGTTCCCTCTGAAGCCTGTGGTAGGCTAGGGGTGTTTGTATGCCTGTGTGTGCGTGTGTTTGGGGGCGGGGGTATTTCTCGATTCTGTTTGCCGCTCAATACTGAATTGCCAACAAACAAACAAACAAACAAACAAACAAAAAAAAACGAACAATCAAAATACCACGAAAAATGCACAACTGATTCAGATCGCCTGTCTGAAGCCAGGCAGCGTTCCTCTGAGTGTTTTAAGCCTGCAGCTCCTGTGTGGACGGGATGAGGTGTTGGTTAATTAAAGATGGAGTAATGAGAGGCAGTGCTTACAGCAGCTTTAAGGGCTTGATAAGAGGCTAATCCTCTGAAGTAAGGCTGAGATCGACCTAGTCCCTGGTGAGCCCAGCTGCCCCCCACCACCTCCCCCCTGCCCGGCCGGCCGGAAGGAACGGCTCTCTTCTTTAAAGACCAGGATCTGGGCTGACTAAAAAGAAAGAAAAGGAAAAAAACAGCTTTATCAAGTAGGCCTGAGCTGGCCAAGCCATGAGACTCAGAAGAATTTGGTGTGAGCTGTTGTGGTTTAAACAGTGCTTGGAAAAGTGCCTCTTGCCTGAAAAACCATAGAGGACAATGAGCTTCCATTACTGAGCAGTTAAGCACCAGTTAAGCACCACATGTCCGATTTAGCATATAGGCCTGGGTTACTACAAGTAAAGGGTGGGCTGTATGGCAAAATGTAGCGTCACTGTATTTGAAGACATTTCCACAAGCAATAAAAACAATACGTCTCATTTTTTTTAAAGGTTTTTCACCAGCAAAGTAATACCACATTCAGAAATTGTGAGCGGAATGATTTCTTTTGTATTGTGTTTAAAGAAAACTTTTTAAAAAGGAACGGCGGGAAAATGAATAAAATGCAATAGTGTCGTGATATCCATTCAGCTGCTTCTCTGCAGATTAGTTAGTTGCAGTACTGACTGTTCACCTCTCTAGAACGCTTGTGAACGTGACTTATTTATCCTTGTGAACACGTGGAGCATCAACAGCGCCCGGGGAGTAATGTACAGGACGGTACCTTGCTCACCAAGTGGTGCCCTAACCTTTGATCTTCTGTTTACAAGGGCCAGGCCACCACTGCCCACTGTAAATCTGCTGATGATGCGTGAAATTGTTCACTTGTTTTGACGTACTCACAATACACTCTGAAAAGTATGTCATGGAGCTGATCATCTTATAGCCCATCTTACCCAAAAGCTAGCAAGATTCTCAATTTTGCCTTCACTTAATAAAAAATCACTTTAATTAATGTACACTCTTCTCATGCTCATTCTTTTCAGCATCCCTGTGATATTCTTATCTGTGAAAGCACTCTAAGAGCACTAATGTGGGAACAGGCAGTGTTTAGTAATGGTAACACATGGCAGTCTGTTCCCATATGCTTGGCTTTGGAAGATCTATAATTCAGCAGTAGCAGATGTCTGAATGTTAATCATTCATAAGTGTACATTATGCGGCAGTCTTTGTCATAGGGAAGTATTACTGTCCCTCTGCTTTAAAGGGCACGTCTTACATTTCTCACAATGATTTTTTTCCCCTGAGGGCAACTTGTTTTGTGATTTATGTGTGGTTTTATGAGGCAGAAATAAAAACATTTCTAAGTGACCATTTTCTAACCTCTCTGCATCCCTAAGAAATAAACATACTCTTTTTGTTACTGGGCCTTTAAGATCTATACAAATGACCTTTGTTCTGATTGGCTGCCCTATATTGTGCCTTATTCAGTAAGCAGTCTGTGCTGAAACACTACAGGGGCAGGAGAGCAGGGTAGGGTCCCTTCTAGAAACGTTGGCAATAGGAAAGAATGCAATATCAGCCCCTAAATATTATATCATAGTTATTTTTAAGGAAGTGTTCTCTGGGAGCCTGTCAGTGCTGGGCCCTCTTTCTTACTACCCTGGCCTGATGCTCCTGGGTGGGGTTAACTGCTGTAGGTTAAATAGGTGGATATATTCAGATGCTTTAGTTTTTAAGATGGTTAAAAACAGCTTCATGTTTACAGCTTCATTTTTATATGTGGACTGTGTGTGTTTGTGTCAGGGGGTGTTGTGCATGTTGTTTATGGGAAGTGAATCATATCTTAAGATGCTACATCAAAGTTTTACTTCAAAATAGTGAGGATGTTTCTCTTTTTGGCCCTTTTGGCAGTCTTCTCTGCTTGTGACCCCAGACCAAGATGAATCTCAATCTCTTCACCTCATATATGTTACTGAGGTTGCAAGATACTGAGATTACTATCATTTTCTTAGAATCTGTGGTCATTTGTGCTGTGGCCTGACTGTAGCTAGAAATGCAGTTTTTTATACCTTAAAAGTTGAAAACTAATCATTGCTTACACAAAATGTTGTCCTCGTTGGGTTCCTTCCACAGGAAATAGGGAAATTATTGACTAGAACAAAGTGGGTGAGGGTTACAGCATGAAACACTTTGATTGGATGATGGATGAGGGCACCAGAAGTGGTGATTGGAGGAGACCGGCTGGGCCTGTAATGAGTAGTAATTGGCAGAGAGCTGCGTGGAGGCACCAGAAGCCTCTGTGCCTTGCTGCGATTTTAAATGCTGCTGTAGCTGGGGCCGCACGGCTTGGTGGGGTATCAGCCTTTTCTCAGCGTGGAGATAATGCCGCCTCGCCGCCTCCCTGCCCTAGCCCCAGCGCCAGTCATAAAGCAACCGCCGCAACCTGACACCTGTGCTGCGGCAGAGATTTAATATTGTCTGCCACACACACACACATGCACGCAGACACCCCCCCTCCCTACATATACACACACTACCTCACGCACGAGAGAAACCAGAGATTTTAGTGTACATCACCAGCATCTCACAGTAAGGTTATCCTGCACGGGCCCGGGCATGTGTGCTGCTGTGAATGTTTCCTTCCAGCACGTACAGAGGTGTGAAAAGATCTACTTATACATGCACACATGTGAAAAGGCTTGTCCTCCTCGTGCCAGCCACCTAATTAGTAAAGGCCATGGGATTTAGGTGGGACATGCTGAAGAGAACTCTAGCAGAATCGGTTGGAGTTTAATGTGTTTGAGCTTAACTGCAAGGTTAGTGTCTACTAAAGTTTTAGGAATATTTCTTATTTTGCATGCTGGGCAGTTCTGTTAAGATCCTTTAAGATTTACTAGTGATTGTAGATATTATGGAGTTCACAAGAAAAATTCAGTAAATTCTATTAATTTATGAAAGTTGAAATTTACGAAAATTGGTCAGTGGCGCAGTGGTTAACGCTGTCACCTTACAGCAAGAAGGTCCTGGCTTCAATCCCTGAGTGCCTTTCTGTGTGGAGTTTACCAGCTCTCCCTGTGTTCGCGTGGGTTTCTTCCAGGTGCTCCGGTTTCCTCCCACTGTTCAAAGGTTTCCAATAGGTTGACTGGATACTCTAAAAAGCCCATGAATGTGTGTGCGATTGGTTGGATGTCTGTGTTGTCCTAAGGTGGGTTGGCCTCCTGTCCTGGGTGAACCCCATCTTGGGCCCATAGTCACGACCTGAAACGGAAAAAGCGATTTAGAAAATGAATGAATGAAGAAAACTGTTACTGCAAAGCAGTAGCAACTTAAAAATCCCACAGACACAGTTAATAATGATGATCATAAAATGTTTTTATACGAAACATTTCATAATCTCACAATAACTTTACAATAGAGTAGAGTGAACCTAAGAAAAAAACTTAAGAAAGCAGGAACAATAGGCGAAGAACTGTGAGTCTTCAGAAGACCATTTTCCCTGACCTCAAATGTTATTCATCAGCCAACATGTTTGACCTCCAAAGTTACCTTCTTCAGTGTTGCCCTGGATCTACAAGTGATAGAAGCATTGCTGTCCATAAGCACTGCGAAAACTACATGACTAAATCAATACTTGGATCATGTTGGATTTTGGTTGTCCAGGAAAAAAATGAATTCTGTTTCTGCACACTAAATATCTTGGAATCCGAGCTTTTTCATAAGTTAGTATTTCTTGATGTTTAAACGGTTTCTCTTTATGCCACACACATCTTCCTTGGAATATTGGAATGTTATCTCATAAGATATTTTACAGTTAAACTAAAACTAAAATTCTACTGCATTAAAATCCCAGTAACTATTATGAACATGTAACATTTGGTATGTTCTTGTATATCTACCCTGGTACTTGAAATATTGTAAACCCTTTAAAACATTTTAAAAGTCTTAAAGGTAGATAAACACGCAAAGCAAAAATAAAATGCGTTTCTCATTTATTTATTGAGAAAAAGGATGTAATATTGCATATCTGTTAGTGGCAAAAGTATATGAACCTTTGATTTCAGTGTCTGATTCAAACCCCTTGTGCAGGAGTAACTGCAACTAGATAACCATTGATCAGTCCTGTATATCAGGATAATAAGATGAGCTTCAAATCTGGAATGTTGGTGAATATCCATGAATTTCTATTGGGCTAAGTTGCTGATTTTGACCATTCTTTGGTAGAACAATTGTGTGCTTAAGGTTGTTGTCTTTTAGCAACAAGCTTTCCTTTCTCCAAACATTGTCGTTCTTATTTAAACCAAAACATTTTTCCATGCACGCAATTATTGTTCAGTGTTTGTCTAATGGTGGACTCATGAACATTAACTTTAGCATCAGAATCAATGTGAGCAAGGCCTTTAGTTGCTTAGAAGTTACCTTGAGTTCGTTTGTGACCTTGCAGACTATGAAACACCTTGCTCTTAAAGTGACCTTTGTTGGTCATGCACTCCAGGAGAGGGTAATGATAGTTTTGCATTTCCTATAGCTTGCATTGGTGGGGTCCACACTTTTTTTTTTTTTTTTTGTAACCTTATTCAGCCTGATGAGCATCAGCAACTCTTTTTCTGAGAACCTCCTTTGTTTATGCCACAATATGTCACAAACATCGGTTTTGAAGATCTTTGAAAGATTTTTTAACAATAAAACATGATGCTGTTTCATGTCTGATTATCATCCCATTTATTGGATTCACCTGAATCTAATTTCACCTTCAAATCACCTGCTAGCAGTGGTAGCTGGATGGGTAGGACCTGAAGGTTGCAGGTTCAAAGCCCAGCCCATGCACTACTGAGGTCCCCTTGAGCAAGGTACCGTCCCGTTTTTCGATTATTTTTAAACCATTAAAATGACATTTTCTTTTTATAAAATGTGGCATGTTTTGGGTTTATGTAAGATTTGAAACTGTTAAAAATCTATTTCCACTCCCAGAATTCATAGCAAAATATAAGAACATGCTATCATTTAAGAAAACGTTGCCTTAATGTAAACTGTGTTGTAATTTACTGTAAATTACAGCAATTGTAAATAGTGTAGCTACCCAATATTTTTTAACCATCAAATCAAGGCACTGATTGAATGTCCAGACATTTGATAGGGGGGAAGAGACAACTCTAGGTAGAAACCATTTGAAAGTCTAAATCTCATCCTTAAATATGCCATTTTTTAAAAAAGATAATGGTGCAAGATGATTGCGACATATAGGTTTCCTGATGCTAATTAGTCAATAAAAGGTTCTTTAACTTGTTGGACTTATTCTCATAGCTCCAGTGCAAAACAGACACTTCAGGCATTAGACATTTCCTGACTGATGGACTACATTTGGGACCCAGAACCTTTTCTGAATGTACTGTTATTGCTGATCTGTTGCTTTAGGTCTGTTAAGATGGTACGTAGTTAAGAAACACAAGCATGATGTTATTGTCTGTAATTGGGTTGTGAATGTCAAATGGTTACATCTCTCTATCTGTATGTGTTTGTTTGTGTGTTTGAGGAGGAGCGGAGGCTGTTGTCCCTGTGTGTGTGTGCGGAGGCTAACCCGAGCCACTGAGGAGAGCAGAGTGGCCGCGCTGTGCAATATTGACAGGTTGAAACCTGGGGGCTCCTGCAGGATATGAACACCGCTGGAGGGGGGTTAGTGCCACGCTTGCTTCCTTTGTGTGTGTGTGCGTGTCAGTCTGTGTGCGTGTGTTCTCGAGTGTGCAATAGGGAGAGGACAGAGGCAGGCACTGTTTCTCCATTTAACTTGATGTCCATTATACATTTAGTTTGGCCTCGGCTGTCTGGAGTAGCGTGTTGGAGGTTGTGCGGTTAGGGGTCAGTCAGAGGGTGTGGGTCAGGTGAGGATGGGCCATGGTCAGCGGCTCTGTCTGCATGCTCTGATTGGGTGGACCTCTCTGTGACTCCTGCGCCGATCAATAGGTCGTCCTTAAATTTTCATTTGTCCCTGCTCTGCCTCATTTAGAAGAGAAAAGAAAAGGCAAAAGCAAAACAGATAGAAAATCTTTTTCTGTTGCACTGACACTGATGTGAATCCTGTCTTTCCAGCAGACATTCTGCATTGGCCTTGTAAAATATGATATATTTATTTGTATGACACATCTATTTTCTCAAAGTGCAGTCAAGGACCATTAATAACCAGATGCATGTGATGTGTTTTACTATGCTTCTGATGTAAACAACTCCGAATGATTTCATAATTGAAAATCTAAGCCTTGTCCCAAAGCACCAACTCTTTCTGAAATCTCTTCTAAATGACTATATATTCAAAATACTGATAGGAATGCACTCAAATAGAAACAACATCAACAAAAATACTACAAAATGCTCATTTTTGTATTTTCCAACTAATAAAAAAAAATCCCTCTAAGCTTCTTGTACCATAAAATCTAACAGACTGTTCTCCAAACCTAACCTGAAACGGAAACTCCCGCTGTCATGCCACCGTCTTATGACTAATTCAGGTCCGCTTTATTTTTAAAAATGAAATGAATGGTAGAAGGTCAGAGATAAAATAATCTTTAATGTACCATGCAAGTCTTGACCCTGCAACTTTGTGCTTAATCTTATAGAGCAGGATACCAACTGCCTATAGTGGTGCTTACCTCAGGCTTCTTAATTTCCTAAAAACACTATGGTTAAGACTGGAGGTTGTGTGTGTGTATAGTAAGATTTTTTTTAATGTTTATTGTTAGTATGTAAATGCGCGTGTGTGTGTATATATATATATATATATATATATATATATTTCTAATTGTAGAAATATTATATGTCAGGGGACCATGTCCAAAGCTTGCTTTTCTGTGAATTGTAGTGGTGTATTTTGGATTATTGTCCTCTTAGAAGATCCAACTACAGCCAAGTTTCTCATGTCTCAGGGCCCTCATCTCAGATCTTCCACCATATTTAACAGTGGGGATGTGGATGAGAACCAATCTTGAGTTTTACCAAAAAACTCTTATTTTGGTTCTAAAAGCATCTAACAGCGTCTCCAAGCGGTTATGTTTGAACTTCTATTTTATAAAAAGGCTTGTGACGCAGCTTCTACATCTTCTTCAAATCTGTAATTCTGGAAGCAATGTTTGCCTGGTGGATGAAATGAATGTGTAATTTCTCACAGACAGGCTCACTACAGCTCTGGTTGTTTTAAAATTCTTTAATTATTACATTACGGTAGATACATGCACATTCAGGTGAGTGGCTGATTTTTATGCATTGTTTGATTTATGAAGGTCAGTATTCTTTTGTGTTACTTAATTCATATATTTTTTTATCCAGTGTTTCCTAATCATGCTGCACATTTTTGTGTTTTTTCTCCTCTACACACCTGACCTGGCCCACAAGGAGCTTGTTAATTAGTCGAAAGTGCTGAATCAGGCGTGCTAGATGAGACCAAGCACAAAAATATTCATAGTGTGGGATCACCGGAACTGGGACTGGGAATGCCTTCTGTAACCTTTGCCATGCTGATGAATTTGGCCTGTTTGTCACTTTATATGTATACCTCAGTCAAGCAAGAAGAGTTCACAAACACTCAGGTGGGATTTAAAAAGTGAAATATGAGCTCAGTGTAATTGGGGAAAATGCTTCAGTTACATCTGTTTAGACTTTTGTTTTGGGTGTAGGTAATTGTACCATGTGGTTTTGTTGCAATAATATATTTCTTGATAATATTTGTTTTCATAGAGTAAATTTATCTCAACGAAATGTGAGATTTGTGTCAAATGTTCAGTGTGAGAATGAGCAAAATAACCACAAAGACATTTTTATTGACTTTTATTGCCCATCTCTGCTAAAGTGCCAATAATAATGGCAGCTGACGGTAGCTGCTAGGTTAACATTTGCAAACTGTCTTTACACGTTTAACCTCAAACTGCAAGGAACTGTTAAGTATTTTATACCCTTATCAGCCATAACATTAGCACCATCTGCCTAATATTGAGTAGGCCCCTCCCTGAGGTACCCTTGAGCAAGGTACCATCCCACTACACTGCTCCCCAGGCACTGTTGGTAGCTGCCCACTGCTCCACGTGTGCACGTGTGATTGGTTAAATGCAGAGGTTGCATTTCATTGTGGTGCTTGAGTGTGTTCACAATGACAAATAGTCACTTTCACTTCACTACTGCTGAAACAGCTCTGACTGTGGTGCACTGTCTGTTCTGACCCTTTCTGTCAGAGACAGCATTCATTTCTTAAACCACAGTAGCTCTTCTGTGGGATCAAACCAGATGGGCTAGCCTTCACTCCTCACAGACATCAATGAGCCATGGCTGCCCATGACCCTGTGACCAATTCACAAGTTCTCCTACCTTGAATCACTTTTGCTAGGAACTAACTACTGCACACCTGGAACACTCCACAAGAGCTGCCGATGCTCTGACTCGTCTTCTAGCCAATACAACAAGGCCCTTGTCAAAGTGACTCAGATCCTTATAAAATAGATGAATTTTACCTGCTGACTGTTCACTTGTTGCCTAATATATCCTACCCCTGACAGGTGCCGTCATGATGAGATAATTACATAGTTAGTGTTTTTAACTTCAACTTCAAAGGCAGTGGGGGCCGAGTGGTTAGGCCTTTGGGGCCTGAAGGTCGAGGTTCGAGTCCTGGCCCGGGCACTACTGAGGTTCCCTTGAGCAACGTACCGTCCCACTACACTGCTCCCCGGGCGCTGTTGGTAGCTGCCCACTGCTCCATGTGTGCACATGTGATGGGTTAAATGCAGAGGTCACATTTCATTGTGGTGCTTGAGCGTGTTCACAATGACAAATAGTCACTTTCACTTCACTTTACAGTTAATGAAGTGAAAAGTGAAAGTGACTCTTTGTCATTGCTCGAACCTGCGACATTCAGGTCCCAAAGGCAAAAGCCTAACCACTAGGCATCCACTGCCATATATAATATTATGGCTGACTTGTGTGTAGTGTTATGTGGTTTCTGACACTGTCTATGGTATTGTTATCTATAGAGAAGGACAGGCTTTGATTTGGCGCCTGCTACTGTTATAACTAAGCAAAGTACATTTGACCATCTTAGATTACAGCATGTTATGCGATGTCAGATACTACATGACCAAGTAAATTTGAGACTACTTAACAACTAAATGCAGTTTAAGGAAAGGTTTTTGATGTTTTAGGCTGCAGTTCACACAGCACTAACCTGAGGTTTATAATCTTCCATTATTTATACTGAAAAACAAACGTTGGACACCAAATCTTGATTGACCACATTTGGGCTTAGAGGTAAACTGTGTAAATAAGATTTTTCGTCTGAATCATCACTCTTAGAGGAAAATATTTGTGTGACTCTGACTTCACAACCTTCGTCAAAAACCTTTATTTTTACAGGTATAGAAATTCCGCCCATACCTCTTCACAAGGGCATGCTTCATGTCAGAACTGGTCGGCGTGCATGGATTTTAAATGGAGCTTGAAACTCAAAGTACAGTGGCCAATGAGGAGAGGCTTGAGGTCAAGCCTCCATACAGTAGCTCGATAATATTGATGTGGAAATTCATACTGCGTGCACCTGTAGGCAGCACACAGTTTGTCAGTGATGTGTGTTGCCACTGAGTCATTCAGCTTATTTCAGCCTCTCATGTATATGGTGATATGTAGAGTTCGACATTGTAACAGGTGCATTGTTGCATCATGATTTTCCATCTGCAGATGCAGATCTCTGGGGTGATATGATAAGAAACCCCATGACTTGGGGCTGGGGGTGGGGTGGGGTGGGGTTGAGGTTGAGGTTCAGGGCCAACGCAATGGCTCCTGAGACATCAAGGCTAAACACAGCATGCGCGGGGGTGTTTAGTGATGCCACCAACGCAGGCAAGCCCTTCTGTGGCCTTCTTATGTTCTATATCTATACTCGTGACATTTTCGCTTTTGGCTCTCATTTCACCCCCTCGTTCTCACTTTTCGTACCCACGAGTCCCAGCCATTGTGCATGTGTTTGTGTGTGTGTGCCCCCAAAGACTTTAGGGTTTCCCTTCAGAGTGTGTGGGTGCAGCTTGCATTCGGTGCATACGTTCCACACCCACGTTCTCGAGGGTCACACTTTTCCACTTCTTATCGACTTCACGTAAACGGTAATGCCTTAATGCCTTCGTTTCCACATGTCGACAGTGCGAACAGACTGAGAATTGAAAGAAAGTTTACATATGAAAAATGTGTGGTAGGTGTAAGGGTTGCTCAGAGAGCAAATATATGTGTGTGAACTTTACGAAGAAGACTTAAGAGTTCTACTAAACATGTAAGTTTCAGGTGCCTAGTAATAGCTGCTTCTAAATCCTGATGGGCTTCAGAGCACACACACTTGCATGTAAACGATATTAGAGCATGAGGTGTGTATGTGTGTGTATGTGTGTTTTGCTCTCCTCACCCTTCACCGTGGTGTTTGACTTGTGAACCGTGGCCCAGGCAGGAAGCGCGTCACGGTGCTAACTGGAACCAGATGTCAGAGGCCGCTGGGGATTCTCACAATGGAACATGCTCGTCAAAGGGAAACTTTCCCCCCCTCTCTCTCTCACTCTCTCTCTCTCTATCTCTCTCTTTCTCTTTTTCTCTCTCTCTCTCTCTCTCTCTCTCTCTCCACCGATATCAAAGCCCCTGCCTGTCTAGATGCTGATTGATCGCTAGGAGCTGAGAGTCACCACCACCGCTGTAGATTCAGCAAGAGAGAGATAAAGGGAGACAGGGTGAAAGAAAGAGAGTGGGAAGTGAAAGTAGCCTGCCATAAGTTTGTTGCCTTGGAAACTGCGGCACTTGAAAAAAAGAAGAAAGAGAGGCTCTGTTGGTTGGCTCAGCTCACTTTTGGGCCATGGGCACTGTGCACCTGATGCGTGATTTTAATTATTGATGCGTTTAATTTGTGGATACACCAGGCGTGGGGCTGAGCGAGAGGAGGGGGATGAATAAATGAATGGATCAATGATGATTTATGATTTTTCTCCCAGCTCCCACATGCTCACCTCCGACACCCGTGTACTGTGTGTCTCAGTTCCCTTTTCTCCCGTTTTTTTTTTTTTTTTTTGCGTGTGTGCTTTGTGTGCGTCTCTCTCTCTTTCTCTCCCTCTCTCTTTCTCTGGGTCTCAGAGTGGTCAGGGGACTGGACTGGACTCCACTCTTTTTGCCCTAAGGCTCAGCCTGGGCTCTGTTCACCTAAATGTGTCTCCAGCCTAGAACTGGGCACGCTGCCAACCATGCCCCCAGCCCCAGCTTGTCCGAAGCTGCCAGGCTGCCTCTGAGCCACCACCTCATTCTCTCCAACATCCCTTAATTTCTTGGTGGCACGATGGTGCTGTGGTTAGCTCTGTCGCCTCACAGCAAGGAGGTCCTGGGTTTGATCCCCAGGCCGGCCACGGGTGCCTTTCTGTGTAGAATCTGCAAGCTCTCTCTGTGTTCACGCGTGTCTCCACCTGGTGCTCCGGTTTCCTCTCACTGTACAAAGGCTTGAAATAGGTTGATTGGATGCTCTACATTGCCTGTAGGTGTGAGTGTATGTGAATGATTGTCTGTCCTTGTGTTGCCCTGCGATGGGTTGGCCTCCTGTCCTGAGTGAAGCCTGCCTTGGTCCGTAGTCAGCTTTTCCATGGCCCAAAATGGAAGAATCTGTTTGGACAATGAATGAATGAATTTTTAGCTGGTATTCAGTTTCATATTGAGCTTCCAGAAGCTTCATCTTCTCTTATTTTTAAAGCCCTATTAAAGGCTTATAAAAAGGCCTTTTTAGAAATATGGTGATAGTTAATATATGAAAAAAATATAAAAATAAACAAAACAATCTCTCTGGAGTTATGACTAAGCTCAACTCGGCCTGTGTGAAAATGTCACTGTTGATTTTTATCAGGACTTGATAAAAATAAATAAAAGCAACGACTAATATATATATATATATATATATATATATATATATATACAACCCCAAATCAGAAGTTGGGACGGTATGGAAAACGCAAATAAAAAAAGAAAGTAGTGATTTCTAAAATTTACTTTGACTTGTATTTCATTGCAGAAAATACGAACACAAAATATTTCATGTTTTGTCTCATCAACTTTGTTTCATTTATAAATATACATCCTTTCCTGTCATTAAGACCTGCAACACATTCCAAAAAAAGTTGTGTGACAGGTGTGACGTACACGCCCCCATGTGTTCCATGTGTCAGTGTTTTGGTTGTCTGCGTGTTTGTCTTAGCCATGCCCCCGTCAGCTGTCTCGTGTCTCCCAGGTGTTGTAGATTTGTGTTTAGTATATATACCCTTGTGTCTCAGTCCTCGTTGCCTTTCGTTAACGTCATTTCATGTCGTCTGATCCTGCTTAAACCTTATTCTGTTGTATCTTGAAGTCCAGTTTAGTTTTCCTGTATTGTTTCTTGTTTTGTGTTTACCATTGGTTAGTTTAATAAATCCTTCATTTCGTTCATCCCAGCGCATGTTTCCGAATCATTACCGACCATTTCCTGACAACAGGAGCAATTTAGGGCTAGTAATGAGGTAAATTGATTAAATAATGATGTGATTTGAAACAGGTGATGTCAACGGGTGATTGTAATTATTATTTGGTAGAAAAACAGCATCCAAGAAAGGTCTAGTCCTTTGGGAGCAAAGATGGGCTGAGGATTGCCAGTTTGCCAACAAATACGTGAGAAATTTCAAATGTTTTAAAACAATGTTCCTCAAAGAAAGATAGGAAGATATTTGGACATCTCACCTTCAACAGTACAGAACATAAATAAAAGTTTCAAGGAATCTGGAGGAATTTCTGTGCATAAAGGACAAGGGCGCAAGCCTAAGCTGAACAACCGTGATCTCCGATCTCTAAGGCGGCACTGCATCAAGAATCGTCATTCATCTATAAGCCATATCACCACATGGGTGCAGGACGACTTTGACAAACCTTTGTCAAGTACCACAATACGTAGTTACACCCACAAATGCCAGTTAAAACTGTACTCTGCCAAAAGGAAGCCCTATGTTAACAGTGTCTAGAAGTGCTGTCCACTGATCTGGGCTCTGAGGCACCTGGGATGGACCATCACACCGTGGAAATATGTACTGTGGTCAGATGAATCAGTATTTCAGGTATTTTTTCGGAGAAACCGGCGCCGTGTGCTCTGGACCAAAGAAGACAAGGATCATCCAGAATGTTACCAGCAAGAAGTCCAAAAGCCAGGGTCTGTCATGGTATGGGGTTGTGTCAGTGCCCTTGGCAAAGGTAACTTGCACTTATGTGATAGCACCATTAATGCTGAAAAGTACATAGAGATTTTGGAGCAAAATATGCTGCCTTCAAGAAGACATCTTTACCAGGGACGCCCATGCAAATTTCAACACAACAATGCAAAACCACATTCTACACACATTACAAAGTCCTGGCTGCAGAGGAAGAAGGTACGGGTACTTGACTGGCCTGCCTGCAGTCCCGACCTGTCTCCAATAGAGAATGTGTGGTGCATTTTGAAGCGCAAAATGACCCTGTAATGTAGTCCACCTTAAGACTTGTTTGCAGGAAGAATGAGACAAAATTACACCTGAAAAACTTCATCACTTGGTGTCTTCAGTCCCTAAACGTCTTTTAAGTGTTGTGAAAAGGAATGGCAACATTACAAAGTGGTAAATGCTTTACTGTCCCAACTTTTTTGGAATGTGTTGCAGGTCTGAATGACAGGAAAGGATGTATATTTACAAATGAAATGAAGTTGACCAGACAAAACATAACATATTTTGTGTGCATATTGTCTGCAATGAAATACAAGTCAAAGTAAATTTAGAAATCACTCTTTTCTTTTTTTATTTGCATGTTCCATACCGTTCCAACTTTTTCTGATTTGGGGTTAATATGAAAAGTGTGATGATGTTATTTGTGGTCACTGTAAAGCTATTTTCTATAGTTTCTTTATTAAGGGTTGTATGCATGTTGTCACTGCTCTATTAACCTGGCACTCTCCTGCCCCTGCTCGAGGCTGCAGGCTGATCTATGGGCAATCTGCTCTATGCAACATATGAACCATCAGTCTGTTGAAATCAATACCTGTCTTCCTACCATGAGCCCTGTTCAACCCCTCAGTGACCCTAACCTCGGTCAGAACTGTGACCATTATTTGGATAAGCACCAATAGTCATGACCAGACAGTGGCTGCATGTGATTGAGACAAGAAGTTTGGGATGAAATATGGCTCATCTTTGCTGACAAATGAACTAATCAATCATAATGTTCTTGGCTGCCTTACATTCTGGTAAACCACTAAATATGTGCATATGACCGTATTTTTATATGCATTGTTTATATGCACCAGTCATGCAACACACCAGGTTAGCAAAGAGCAAGTCAGATGCAACATAGAAAAAACAAATGTAAAACTCTCAAACTTAAAGTCCTTCTTAGTAATGAGTAATAAAGTGAAGTGGAAACTTTAGTTTACGCTTTTTTATGTAAACTAGTTCAGTAATGAGGTATTTCTAACTGTAGATGATGTATCTGATACATGTGACCTGCTCCTGATAACCGCATCGCAACTGAAATCTCATTTAGGCTACAGCACTAACACTTGTGACACCTCAATTCTAGTTAATGAGGTTGAAGTTGCTTCTTCTTCCCCAGATTCTCATATTCACATTTTCTGGATTATTTTTTTTTTTGCATTTTATATTCATTATGGGCAATAATAAAAATAATGTTTTTTTTAGCTGACTAAGAAAACACACCTCAACAAAGGTCTTAAACCTTTTGTATAAAGCTGATATAGGTAAGTACATCCAATCAGGAAGTAGCTATGAGTCATTGGCACATTTAACTACTATGACATTTTATTAATATTTGTATATTTATTGAATTTAACATTGGTGAATGATTATTCTGTGGAATCTGTTTCCTATAACTGTTCCAAAACAGTTCAAACTAAATCAACAGGGTCTTTAAGCATTTAAGCCTTCACCCTCCCAGTGTTGGTGATATTGGGTGATTGGGGAGTGCTAGCTAGTGGGTAGAACTGAGTGGATTAAGTTGGGCAGAAATTTGGTGAAGAACCCACTTGTCAAGAATGTGGATTTTTTTTAGGGCAAAGAGTTTGAAGAAATCAGCATAATGTTTTCTCTTTAGGGCCACAATGTTTTGGTAGAACCAACCACAGGCAGAGGGTGAGGGGAAAATAATATCAGAGAAAGAGAAGAAGCAGAAAATTTGGGTTTCACTGGTGTTTTCTGCAGCATACCACCCAAACCAACCCAACTGACGTCCCCTTCACACACACAAACACAGCCTGGGAGCAGAGCAGCAGTCAGTACATTGTTCAGTGCAGAACAATGTACGAATTAGAGCAAGTTAATGTGTGTTTGTGTACTGGTGTGAGAAACTCTTATGCGTGATCGTTGTTTTGTCTGCATGTTTGCCCATGTGCTTGAGTGTTCGTAACTGCATTTGTGTGCATGTAGTTTAGTGGGTGAGCGCGCGTGTGTGTTCACCAACGGCAGACCTGTAACGTGCCGCAGTGATTTCGCCACAGGCTCATAGTGCTAGCTGCTGCTGGTGCTAATTGAACCCTGTTGGTGAGGTAGGGATGGAAGGATAGTGTCTACGGAAAGAAAGAAAAGAAAAAAAGGGGAAAAAAGAGGTGGTGAGGTCGAAAGGCCCCTGGGGGGCTTGGGCCCCTGCCTGCCTGCTTCCCTCCGTCTAAATATCTGACCTGATGCTCCAGGCCTTCCTCTATCTTATCTGCTGATAATTGGCCACTACAGCTACACAGCACACTTTTGAAAACTAGATTCCTGCTAAAAAAAAAAAAAGAAAAAGAAGAAAAAATGGAAAAGCACACCGGAAAGCTTCTGGCGTTCTTGTTTTGGGATTCATTTTGGACTCTCTGTGTGGCAAGCGCTACAGTAACACCTGTACTATCAGTGAGATGAGAAAATCTCTCCAATAATCATGATTTATTAAAAATAATAGTCATTAATACCCTCGTTAATTACAGCTGATCAAAATGGATTGGCAGTGATTCCAGCAATGTGGCACCTTTGAAAGGCTGAGCATGTTTGTTTACTTGTTTATTCATTTTTGATTTCTCAAATCATTTCCCAAAACATCAGTGCGTTACAAACCGGAACAACTGTAAAACATCTAAAATTACACAGCAATTAACTGTTCATTTACATTCCTCTCAGTTTTAAAATGACTACTGTAAAAACTGCATTTGACCCCACACCAGGTCATATGAGCCCTAATGCACACCCACAGCTGTTCGAGGTTTATTATTTTTATTATTTTGTATAAAATCTAAATTATTTCATTAACCAAGCAACTTATCCTAGGCAGGGTTGTGGGAGTCTGTCCCAACACTATTACGGTGAAAGGATACAGGGTGAAATACCCTGCCACCCTTAACGGTAACAGTCTAACCAGCCTGCGTCTGGTAGCAAATGCTTGAACGTGTGCATTCTTGTTACACAGTTAGGAAAAAGATTCTGTTTTACACAGCAGTCTTCTACTGTCTCTCAATACTGCCATGAACTGAACATTGCAGAAGTAGCTGCACATGTTCTAGGCGTTCTAGGCGTTCTGTACGCTGTACGTTGTCTTGTCTTGTCTTGTATTCTTGTCTAGTTTACTTTTAGTGTAGTTGTTAAGTTTAGTTTAAATCTAGCTGTACTCTTGCTCTTGTGTTCTGTCATGTTTGCACTTGTGC
>JBBPDA010000132.1:26391251-26404526 GCA_037974385.1 Arnoldichthys spilopterus
TGTGAACACACTCAAGCACCACAACGAAATGTGACCTCTGCATTTAACCCATCACACGTGCAGCAGCAGGCAGCTACAAACAGCGCCCAGGGAGCAGTGTAGTGGGACAGTACCTTGCTCAAGGGTATCTCAGTAGTGCCCAGGCCGGGATTCGAACCTGCGACCTTCGGGTCGCAAAGGCAGTGTCCTTACCACTAGGCCACCACTGCCCAATTGCAGTCAAATCTTAATGGCTGGAAAACCTGTTAAATTGCAGAATTCATGTGAAATAAGCTGTAGATAAACAAATAAAATAAAATGAATGGATTATTAATTGGATCATTAATTAAAGGAATTCAATAATGAATAACTCCACCCTCACTAAAATAATCAAACAGGCTGCTCAAGACTGGTAGCTTTGTAAATAACAGCTTATTAATTTCAAATCTATTTTAACTTTTTTTCATAGGAAGCTTGATCTGTTTCTTTGAATGGAGAATAATGCAGTAGATTATGAAATATTGTACTGTAAATGTAAAGCATTTCTTTATAGTGTATGAATTATGGATGCTATGTAGTTCTGTGAGTGAAGGATTGAAGTGTGGGCCCAATGTATGGACCCTTTATGTTTAAGGGGTTAAATGTACTGGGTAAACATACTGACTGTGGTAGATACTAGACAGTTTCCTTACTCTCTGTGTTAAACTAAACATGAGCCTCAGACACGTCTGCATAGTTGTTCTTGCGCACTAGTAGAGATGTGTGACTGGCGTCAAGCTCCCAGGTGCTGTGCTGGGGTCAGTGTCAAGCTGAAGGGCAGAGGGGGAGGTCATTGGTGAGACACAGCAGTGCTTAAGAGGATTGTAGGCAGGTGGTCCCTAAGCCAATAAACACCACTGAAGGGACAGGCTGTTGGACACGTGTCCAGTGTACCAGTTAAGGTGCAGTATATAGGTGAGAGAGAGTGTGTGTGTGTGTGTGTGTGTGTATGGTTGGGGGTTCAGGATCTTGGTCTGTGCACTTCTTTTTTGTCTTCTTTTCTGGATATCTTAAATGTAACTGGTTGTTCAAAGCACAGATGCTCTATGTGGATGGTGAAATAAGGTAACGTTTATTCTAGGCTAAATTTTATGTTCTCTGTGGCATGTTTAAAGCACATTAAGGGCCATTATCCTACATTTCTCTTGCATTTTATTTTGTCCTGTGCTCCATTTATGCTATTTATGTGATTTTGTGCACCAGAAGCCCCAAAAGTCATAATTTCTTTTTACATTATCATTTTCTGGCCTCCGTGAATTGGGCTGTGTTTGTTACTTTGTCTTTAAGGACTGATTTATCTAAATTATCTCCCTTCTAATTGGCTGCTCTTGTTCATATCACTTTCTGAGCTGAAAAGTCATTCTGACATTATAACGAATGGCTGTGGCTCAGCTGCTGTACTGTTGATTAGACATATATATGAAAATGCATGGTGTTTTGTGACATCAGTGAATCCTAAACTGTCTGCTTTGCAGCTTACGTTCCACATATGGACTGGATGGACTGTGGAGTGAATAGTAAATTGTATATCTTGTATAAAGATGATGTATACATGCTATATCAAACTCTTTTCCTTAGAAAAATGTCAGGAAAAGTGTGTTTTCCAGGACATGGGCTCTTTAAAAACACATTTTGATGAAATGTTCCTTTTTGACCACGTGTAGGTCTCTATTGTTCACCAGGAAAAGATGGTACACCAGCGGCTCCATGCAACCTTTACTCTGGTCGGTTTCCGCCACTCATTGGTCTGGAATGGTACAATTGTGTTATACAGTGATGTATGAACCTCACGATGGATGCTCAGAATACATTTTCTGTGTTTCATTTTCCTCAGACCACCGGGGCTTTGGTCAATATCAATTGCAATGCCTAGCGCCGGACAGACAAATTCATTTCAATTACAATTACCATTGTGGCGACGTTGATTTATGGCGTTGTTTTCTTACCAGCGCTTTCCCACCCCCATTAATCAGTGGGTGCCTGCCCGTATGATCTGCACTTCATCTACCTGCCAAGTGGAATTGCTCCGCCGAGCATTCCTGCGCCATGCCCCCCGCCAGTGGCTGCCGGGCCCGTGGGGAATATTAGTGTCCTTAATTCACACTCCATCTCCCCGCATTTACTCACACTGCTGCTAACTTGTGGGAATGCTAACTTGGAGCTTTCCTCTGCTTCCCTTGTAGCTCATTCCTCAGGAGAGATGAACTGATTGTAATTCGGAAAAAGTGCGCGTTACCATGCATGGCTGAGGGAGGTAGAAACGTGCCTAATTCTCAAATCTGATAAATGCTGTCTTGCTGCAGGCATAAAAGTAAATTTGACTTACTACTAATGCAATGTTCACAGTTTTACCCCTAAAAAAGTAATGGAAATACCCAGTTGCGTATGATTCACTCATTTAGTTTTACACCTTATGGCTTGTTCACACTGCATGATTTTAAAGATTTTAAGGCTGTCACCGACAAAAGCTTGTTTGACTGTGTGAACAGTACAATGACTAGTTGGTGACTGATTGCCGAGTAGTCGCTGACACTGACCAGATATCTAGCCTGCAAAATATCCAGGCCACTTGCTACAGACAATGAGATCGCAGGAAATTAGTCGACATGATGGAGAGCATGGCTGCGTCACGGTGGACTCAGCAAACTAAACATGACTTACCCCCCAATTCTTTCTGTAGAACAAATGATCCATCCTGCCCGCATGTGCTGATCAATTCCTTCAATATCTCTTTGTTTTTCTTCTTGCTCATTTTTTCAGAAATCATGATCACACAAACAACGCTTGTTTTTGTTGGACTCCTGTTTAATGTGGGGGTCGCATCATTTCTTGCGTGACCTTTTGTGACCGAACACTTTTGTAGAGCAGACGGACCAAAGGTGCTGAAAGATGGGGTAGTTGGTGACCCCCAGGCGGCACTCCGTTCACACTGCACAACTGACTTGTTTAGGAGTCTTATGGTTGTGTAGTGTGAACAGTACAGCGATTCCACTTGTAAACAAGGCATAAGTTGCAAAGGAAGTCAAGTTTATTTCTATAGCACTTTTTACAACTGATCACAAAGCAGCTTAACAGAATCTGGGTCCGAGCCCCCACTGAGCGAGCCTAAGGTGACAGAGGCAAGCTGTAGGAAGAAACCTCCGGAGAAACCAAGGCTTAGAAGGGGGAAACCCATCCTACTGTGTTCAACACCAGATGGCAATAACAAACAAAATTAGGGGAAAAAAAATATTATATATATATATAGTCTCAGTTTTAATAGGCGGCAGGAAGTGTTAACTATAAGGCCAAAAGTTTAAAGACACCCCTTCTAATTAGTGGATTTAGCTGCTTTAAGGTGTACCCATTGATGATACAGGGCATGAACAGCTTGCAAAGTCCTCACAGAAAAGCATTCTTAAAAGAATGGGGCACTCTTGAGGAACATATCAGCTCAAGCACTGTGGAGCAGTGGAACTGCCTGCTCTTGAGTGATGAAGTGCCATCCAATACCTTTGGGCTGAGTTGGAGAGGTGTTTCTGATCCAGAATTAATCATTCAACATCTGTACCTGACCTGATTAATTCTCTTTTGGCTCAGTGCAGTCAAATCCTCACAGCAATGTTTCAACATCTAGTGTAAAGCTTTATAAGAGTGGAGTGATTGTAGCAAAGGTGAGGCAAATTACCATATTAATCCTTTTGATCATCATCACAACACTTACCTCAAATCAAGTTATATTATTAAGTTAGACATGATGATTATGTATTTTCTGACACGTTACGTCTACAGAAATGGACCGCAGAGTGTTGCCTAGTTTAAAGCAGTGCTAGTGGGTGCAGAGTCTAAAGTCTTTGCTGGAAGATCACTAGCTTGAATTCGCTGCTGTACCTGTGGCCAGGAGTCCGACAGTATAATTGACCTGCTGCTTGAATGGGGAGCGCTTGAAATATTTATCTGAACGTGGCAGGACCTTGACTGCTCATGCTGGGGTAAGTTAGGTTCAGACGTCACTTTCCCAAATATATGTTGAGCTTGGGTGGGGTTCATATTTCACCTTCAGGTTCTTGCAGCTTGCCTACCACTCCTAACTGATTTGACCAGACGTTTCTTCCTGCTCAGTTCTTTCTCTCTACTTTCATTTCCTTACAGCAGTTTTTTAATGTGTATCCTCCTCGTTTTGCTGACAGAATTTAGCAGAGAAGTCCTCAAAACTCAAGCTTCTGAGAAGACGGATGTGGGGGAAGCAGTGATTCTGGAGAGTATGGTGTAGTGTAGACAAAATGACATTTACACTTAATGTTTTGGTTTTTTATTATGTGTGTAGGAAATATTATATATTCTTAATTTCTATGTAAAGAAATAGAGCTTTAAGGTTAAATATGTAAGATCAAACATCTCGGCCTATTAGCACAGCATGCATTAATGTTTTAAAAGTTTTGCTTGATGGATAACTTATTAAAACAGAATTTAAACTTGAACCTGATTATTTTATTATTATGTTGTTATTTTTATCTAGATTTAATGATGGCTGTTATTATTGTTATACACTTATTAAATTGGTACTGGTTAATTCAGCACTTTGTATAATGGGATTTTTGGGGCTTTAGATGAGGTTGTTGCTAAATACTTGGTGCTTCAGGTTGAGCTCAGACACAAAATTTCTTGGCTGTATTCAGGTTTGGACAAAGATGTTTGTTGTGGGTTTGTTTCACTTCCTGTACTGATCCATGTGTTGAATAAGCAAAAGAATTAGGCAGTTAACACTGAGCATAAGCTTGAATAGATACAATAGGTGGCTAAACGTGTGGCAGAAAAATGCTGTGTAAACCCTCAAACAAAATAATTAAATTGAGTAATTATTTGTTATTGTGAACACACCACAACGAAATGTGACCTCTGCATTTAACCCATCCATATAGGAGCAGCTGACGTAGGCACCAGGGATCAGTGCTTGGGGATGGTACCTTGCTCACAGATACCTCAGTAGTAGTTGTACCAATCTAGGCAACTCCCTAACTGTTAGACCACCTTAGTGTACAAATGTAGAAAGGATTAAATACTGGATATGTGTAAAAGTGGGGAGATCAACTATTGCACATACTAGTGGCTGGGAGTTGACCCATTGTCAGCATTGTCAGCAACTAAAATTTAATTAATAAAAAAGAACTAAAGAAATAAATGGGTAAAGAAGTGCAGTGTGAGCAATGGTAACCCATAGCTATGTGCTTGCTGTACTTTAGCTTCATTAGCCTTGTAGCTCTAATGCAAAGCTAAAGAGGCAAACATTAGCTAGTGTACATGTCTTAGCTGATCAGTGGCATTTGGGGGTAAGGAGTTTTGTGTTTTGTTTCTAGACCAAACCATCACTTTAGAGTAGCACAGAACACAGAAAGGAACATGCTCACATATTCATACGGATTGATGTACCGTCCCACTCCCTCGCTCTGTTTCTTCTTGCTCTCTCACTTTCTTATTTCCTTCCCAACCAAAGACTCTCTCTCGCTCTCTCTCTCGCTCTCTCTCTCTCTCTCTTCCTCTTGCTAATTCAGTAACCATGCAATAAACACACTCATTACATATTTATAAGGTTTGGACATTTTGTAGGACTCATAAATAGAGGTTGCAATTCAGTTAAAAGGCACAAGCCTCTGAGAGCAGCTTACTAAGTACCTTTTTGTAACTCTCCATTTGGTTGCAGTCCTTCTGGTACAAGCTGTACCTATTTTGGACTGTCTGGAAATACTACGGACGCTCTCTCCTTTCTCGTCAGCTTCCTCCTCTGTATTTCAGGGTGAGTCACAGGTCCAGACATTTTCTAAATCTGTGAGAGGGAGCAGCACCACGGAGAGTTTAGCGGGGCCGCCTGGGCTGCGCCGACACCGCGTCATGTTTACAGTGCTCTAGCTGGTCCCCACGACTTTGGCAACCACTCCCGGATCCCGCCGTGCTCTCCTGCTGTGGTCCCGTCTCCAACGTCACGTGTGGAATGGAAACTGCCTACACATTTGCCGGCGCCCCTACGGTTTTGAGAAACGCTCGTGATTCAGGCCTCCAATAAAAACAAGACACTGTGGTCGGGCCTGGACAGACTAAACATCTGTTTGGACAACATTCTGACAGTATGTTTCTTTGGGTGCTGAAGGAAAGGGACAAGGCTTCTTTCCTTTGCTTTGTAGAGAGATGAAGCTGTGTCAGTTTATCCTGACAGGGTGCAGACAGCAGAGACGTTCTCAATGCCAAGTCTTGACAACACATTAACCCTTACTCTACGATACTAAGGCTTGGGCCATGTTCAAATCCCCAGGTAAAATCTTCTGATGAAGGTTGTGGGTACGCTCTTACACACATTTATGGCTGTGGGAACCTTGGATATATCTTTAAAATGAATCTAAATGGCAAATATTCAGAAGGAGTCCTCTCCTGGAACCCTCTGTTGTTAAGTTTGCCAAAATGTCCCTATCTTCCAAAATATTGCTTCCTTGTCAGCAAAATTCTAAAATTGGAGGGAACTTTGGGTTTGAAACACCTGTTTTTTCTGGCATTGCGTGAATACCCTGCAAAATTTACATTCTGATCAGATATAACTCACCTGAGCCTGACTTAAGAAACTTATCAGATTTGTTTAAATCATGGGCTGAAGCTTTCCCAAAACTCAGAGGGTTTTCCAAGATCTTTTCCTCCTTCAAGAAAAATGCCATCACTCTGTATTTGTGAGGTATCCTGATCACATTTCCAGTTGCCTGACAGCAGGCCTAATCTGACCACCATCCGGTTTTACTACGCTGGATATTCTTACAAACTTTAAAGAATACATTTCCAGGCAGGTAGAGCTGGCCATCAGCTTCACCACATGAGAATCAAACAGAAGAGTACAACTTCTCACAACACACTACTACACTGCTAAGAGCTTAAATGTTTTTTCCGTACCTGTCAGGACCATCCGATTTGATCATATCCAGCCATCTTTTCTCAGACATTTCCAGGGATGCGTTTGGCCGATGCTCTTGTCCTGAGTGACTTACAGTTCGATCATGTTACACATGAGGGCAAATTTAGCAATAGGAGTCTAACCCAAGGACTCTAATTGGTGTCGTGTGGCATGTAGAGGCGCCATCATTTGGAACAATTCCAAGGGCCCATCTATAGCAAGAGGCCCCCAGAGAAAACTAATCTCTTCAAATCTAAAAGAAGACTTTATTATAATGTAATATTCTTCCACTTGGCCCTGGTAGCTTACCGTTCCAACTGAGAATCAAAGTCCGCTGTTACCCACTACGTTATACCAACCACCATTTTTACACCAGTTTCCCCTGTTGATTTCTTCTGTTAGTAGTTTTCAGTCTGGTATACTGAATTCCCTCATTTTGTTGACTGACTGGTCCATAAGGCTAGCATGAGAAAAATGCATTAGCCTATGCTAATTTTGTCCCACTTTGGGATGTTGTTCAAAGGCACTGATTGTATCAGTTAATTAAAGTGGAATTTAAGCTTAATTTTAGATAGTTGGTGATTAGGCTTTTTATTATTTTATTTTTGTCTTTTGTCAACGATCCAGTGATGGCTCTGACAGATTCAAAAAGAATTTTGTCATGCTACAGTCAGACTGTACTTCACGCTGACATTTGTGGATTACAGTTAGGTTCAAACAGAATTTTCCCAGACTGCAATTGAGCTCAAGTTTGGGATGAGGTTGGCTTCAGAATATTGTGAGCCACAGTCAGGCTTGGATAGAATTTTGTTGTGCTGTAGTTGGGATTTAGCAACAATTTGCCACACTACAATCTGACTTCAGATTTTTTTTTCATGCTGTGATTGGATTCATACATCATTTTGATGGGCTGCGTCCTGAGATGATCAAGTTTGAACCCTTTTGGTTAAGTAATGTTTTGATAGAATTTCGTAGTATCTAAACCCTAAAAAACATTTCAGTTGATGATTCTTTAAAACATACATACATATTCAGGTATGGGCCCAAATTTCAGGTTTAATTAAAGCTCCAGCTTGTCAACTTTATCTTTGCTTGCATCGTTTTCAGCTGGGCTTTTCATGTGGATTTTGAATTGCACTCTCAGAAGCACTGCAGCCACCACTCCCACTGAGCGAGGTGAGGTCCAGCGGGCAGCAGGCAGACAGCCAGGCTGTGCAAGATGGCGTGCCCAATGCACTCGAGCCTGTATTGGGTTCTGTCCAGATAGAGCAGCTCCTCCGCAGGGCTGGTCAGATGAAAGGCAAAGAGCAGTATCGATCGGCTAGCAGGGGAAGAATGGCCAGCGGTGAGCACGAGGCAGAGCTGCTCGAGAATGAGAACGAGACTAGGAGGCTTCAGGACCTCTAAGGGAGGGGGTTGGGCACTGGATGGGGAGGTGGGGGTGGTTGGAGCAGGGCGATGGGCTGAGTGGGCTGTCACTGGACCCCTTCCTCTCTCTGCGCTCCATTTCCACCGTGCTCCAGAGCGTGCAGTGCACTGTTGCTGATGAGAACTGTCGGAGCGGAGCTGCCCAGCTCAGGGTCAAAAAAATGGCTGACCTTAAGGATGCTCTGCCCACACACACACACAGACAATTCTGTTTTACGCTGGGGCACACACACACACACACACACAAACTCACAAGCTTTGCTTTGCACAAACACACATACTATACACTGCACACTAAAAAATAAAGTTGACCAACAGGGTTCTTTGGAGCCATGCCATAGAAGAACTGCTTTTGGTTCCCTACAGACTTTTCAATGGATTGCTCTTTTTTGAAGTATGAAGAACCTTTCCAAACTTTAAAGAACCTCCACATAATGTACAACTTCTGTACCAATGGAAGCTTTTTCCTTGAATTATACACTCAAGTTAAGAACCATTATTTTTAAGTGTGTTGTGAAAAATTGTCTCAATAAAAGCTACAGTGTGCATAATGCTATTCCTTTGAAAAATGCCTTATTCCTATGAGAGGAGCCCAAGAGACAATCTGCAAGATAATACAATTGGCCAATAATTTACAATCCAATTGAAACTTATGAAATGTCTGGGTGGCAGGCTGGCTTCAGCACTCGCTTTGGTTCAGTGGTGCTGTGGCATAGAGTGTAACATGTGAGACGCCCTCTCCTCTGCTGTGGTATCCCGAGGGAAGAGCGCAGGGATTCTATGGCCTTGCTTAAAAACTGTCAAGAGCCTGGGATAGCGCTTTGCCCTGCATGCCTTTCTGACAAATTTAACAGTTTTGTTGTTGTAGCCTAATTATTTTTTGCCCACTTGAAGAGTTCAGAGACTCCAGTGTCCTGGACTTCCTTTTAGTTTTGTATTAATGTATTGTAAAAGTGTTGCTGTTGTAAGATAGTGTAACTTTTAAAAAGTTTCTATTCATTCTTAACAAAAGGCTCACACAAGTAGCTGCATTTTTTAAATTGTGTGCATAAAGCAAATACTGAAAAAACACTGAAAAAAATTTAAAAAGTAACATCTAATGACACTTACAATCTGTTATTCCCATTTAAATGCAAGACATGTTTCTATAATATCTAAGTGTACTAACATGATTTGAATTTATGTTGCAGTGATGCATCCTCATGATTTCTCTCTTGAACCATGTGTTACCAAATTAATTTTGGTAAGTAAATTGGCCTTCTTTGCTGTAACCTAACATCTGCAATCAGAGCAAATCATCTGTTGTAGACGATATTCATTTTGTCTATGGATTAACTGTAAAAAATTCCTAGCATCTCATTCCCCAAACTTCTATTTATTTTGAAGGTGGTTTAGGGCGTGACCAACCTTCAGTGCCAAAGTGCCTCGAGGGACAGATCGGCTTGGGCGGCACGTTGATTGAAACGTGTCGGCGACTCATTGACGTCTTGGCTCTTGTTTCAGGGCTATTTCAAACCACAGTACTGACTGCTGGTTTCACATCACACAGAGAAAAATCAATACAGCCATAGAGATCAGAAATGATTCCTTGCAAGCAAATGTAGCATAACTGTTTCCAAGGCTAGTAATGTAGTGTAGCCTACGTGGTGGCTTTAGTTATTATATAATATTATTATTGCTTTTGCTTTATTTAGATATTAGAAATTATTTGTCTTGGTCAAAATATAAAAGAAAACTAATTAATTAATTAATTATATTAATTGGGCTTTTACATTAGTATAAACACATAGGAGCAAACCAAGGCTTAAGGCTTTACTAAAAAGGGCTTGAGGTCATCAATAAATGTAAAACCTCTGACAGATTGTGTGATTGTCCACAAAGAAAAGCAAATTCCTAAGTTAATTGCAAGTTACTGTTATTATAATATTATCTGATTTATTTACTGTATGTTACATAATATGAGTCCCTCACTTGGGAACCAGACAAGGCACACAAGCTTAACCTGAAGGAAAAGAATAATTAAATCCCTCATGTTTTTATATTTTTGTTGATAATATGTCTTACAGTATTAATGTGTGCTGGGCTGTGGTGTGGCACCATTTGAGATGTGGATATATAACACTTTTTTTTTTTTATTGCAGAATAATTCAGTGTAGGCGATGTCATTTAGACTAGTTTGATGTGAACTGTACCATTCTAAAGAAACTCACAGAGTGAGAATGGTTCACAGTGGTGGTGATTTAGAGAAAAAAATTAACTAAAAATCACTAAAATCTCTTTCACAGAGGGTAAATACATCAGTTCAAAACTGTTATAGTTTTGATAGAAGGTTTTGACAGAAAGTGTACATTTAAAAATCATGCTTTATGTTTTAATAGGGGAGGAAACTGTTTCAGTATTTAACGTTATTTTTTTCTTTTTTTAATTTGCATAAATAAAAAAAAATTCTAAAAATAAAATTTGTATGATTTCTCCTAAAGTAGCTGTACTTTGGATGTATAGTATAGAGGATATGCATGTGGTGTCACAGTTAGGCTGGGCCACTGCAGTTATACCCACTGATTGGGAGAAAGATGAAATTTTACTGAATGGCAACTCAAAGTAGGACCACCAACAAATCCTGGCTTGAAGTACAACCAAGCGTCTAGGCTTTTGTAAACCTTTTGACTTTCCTCTGTGTATTCCCTTGGTATACATGAGGAAACCTGATTACTGGTCACAGGTCAGTTTCCAAGGACCGTTGGTTCTTTGGTAAGTTGTAAGCATCACTGCCGAGTCCAACTGCCTTTAGTTTAAATAGATAATCGTGTTTTGCTCAAAATTTTCCGGTTTCCCTTACTGAAAGCAGCAATATAGTAGCATGTTCTGACACTCAGTCCACATTAGGGGTGTAGAAAGACAATCTAACGCACCTACCCCTATATGTGCTTTGCCATAGCACTCCATATAATTTGGGGTTATATATACATGCATTAGGCTCCAGGTGATTTTTTTTTTATCTCTGTCCACCATAATACTCGTTTTAATTGGAGTGTCCAGGGCATCGTTTTTAATCTTGCTCTGGGTTTTCTCTCAGTTATGGTGAAAATAGTAACAGACAGCTTAATGAGCGCTGCCCCGCTGGTTATCTCGTAGTAGGTCAGCTCGTTTTAACTGTTGGTGTAGCCTAAATAAATGGTCTATAAATGCTGTTCTTTGGCAAGCTGTACTGTAGGCCTTCCTCTCATAGCCGTCACATATTGTAAACCCTTTGAAAAATGGATTACTGGAGAGATAAGAAATAATTTATATGCCTATCACAGGCTCACACAAACATAGTTGAAAACGGGTGCCAATATCTCCCACCAGCTCTGAGAGGCCCAATCTTTTACCAGCACAAATTATTAACGGCAGGGTGTGCCCCAACCACATTCACAGCCCTGTGGAAATCATGAACTTACTGAAAGGCCATTCAACAGTGGCTATACACTCTTAAAAGAAATATGTGCAACTAGAGCCATATCTACAAGCTTTCTTCCGCATGTCTCTTTAGGCACATATACAGAGATGCATACAAAGTGTACCATTAAATATCCAAAATGGAACTTTTCAGTGTTTCGTCCACTCATGGTGGCTCAGATACTATATTTTTTTATCTAGAAGTAGGTGCAGTAGAACTTTCTTCACCTGCCTGTTCTTCATTCCTCATGGTTTAGTTCTAGGTGACCACCTGTTGCCCATCCCATGGGCCAGTCAACACTAACCCAAACATGGTCTACCATATCTTTTCATTCACATAGGGCTGATGACACATTTAAGGGTGTAATGAGTGGAAGCAGTGGAAGGGCAAGCCTGAATATTACAGTCTGAAAGTGACTCTTTGTCATTGTGAACACACTCAAGCACCACAACGAAATGTGACCTCTGCATTTAACCCATCACACGTGCACACGTCCACCAACGGCGCCCGGGGAGCAGTGTAGTGGGACGGTACCTTGCTCAAGGGTACCTACAGTGGTGCCCAGGCTGGAACTCGAACTGCAACCTTCAGGTCCTAAAGGCAGTGTCCTAACCACTAGGCCACCACTGCCCACACTGCCCGCTGAGTAGAACCTCTAACCTCTATACTATATAATACAGTGACTGATGTTGATGTGCTTAATATTCATTTGGCATTACTGCTCTTCAGAATTATATGAAATCCAAAGAAACATCGTAGATATCAAATATTTCATTTTAACCCCTTAAATACCAGAACATGCAGACTTTTATGACTCTACAAATAAAGAACAGGTCATTGAGTTTCTGCTTGATTCCTATTACACTCTCAGGAAAAAGGGACTAAACAGTCACTGGGGTGGTACTGTTTAATCACTAGGGTGGTACCTCCAAAGGTGTGTCTTCAGTACTTGTATTACGTAATATTTCTTTAGGTTGCATGGACTCTATTTAGTTTGTATTGACTCTACTGGAAGCTCTTATTTTTATTAATCATTATTTTATAAAAGGTTCAAATATGCCTCTTTCCTAAATAAATACATACATTTATTTAAATTGCACAATCAGATTTTAAAGGAACAATTTATTGAAAAAGAAAAAGAAAAGAAATAAATACATTTACCTCTTTGCTTGACGATATCATATGCTTTATGAATCTGCACCAAATTTGGTGTGATGTCTGATACAGATTGATCAGTTTGTTTCCCTCACTGTCATTTGCCCACCAACTGTTTTCAGAACGCTTCACTAGCCAATATCATGTGACATAAAGGTTCAAATTTCACAAAATCTGATACGCTGAATCGTTACCTCATTTGGAAGAACAGCAAATTACAGGCCCATGTCTAGTCCAATGAGGGAATTAGTGAAAGTGACTATTTGTCATTGTGAACACACTCAAGCACCACAAAGAAATGTGACCTCTGCGTTTAACCCATCAC
>JBBPDA010000132.1:26413699-26424185 GCA_037974385.1 Arnoldichthys spilopterus
CCGTGCTCCACCGGCCGCAAGCCGACGACCTCATGCTCGAGAGGTTCTCGTCGGTGCCGGACTTCCAGCCGTTCTTCGACAGCGGCGAGCCGTGCATCGAGGTGGAGTGCGGCGAGAACAAGGCGCTGCTCTACATCAGCAAGCTGTGCCAGGGCAGCAAGGGACCCTCCATCAAGTACCGGGGCGAGTGGCTCACCCCCAACGAGTTCCAGTTCGTCAGCGGCAGGGAGACCGCCAAGGACTGGAAGAGGAGCATCAGGCACAAAGGTGAAACAATGCACAAGGCAACGCGCGCCGCGTAGACCCCCGGTCGCGCGCACTTTGCGTTAGTTCTGAGAGTTGTCGCTGCTTCGGAGCGAGCCCCTGGCACAGTGGGGGCACTTTCTTTTCTCTGTGCTGTTCTACTACCCTGGCTTTTGGCTTTTGGCTCTGGGGGGGCTGATGGTGATGGACACTGGGGGTCTTCATATGGCACCGAACCCCCCGGTGCTGGACGCGAGCGCTGTGTGCTCATAAAGGGTTACTGGGCATCGCCGCAGCTGCGCTGGACAGCTCTGTTTTGGGGGGGGGGGATGCTGTGAAAAAGAGAAGAGCACTTTTTTTCTGCTCCAGTAAGTCGCCGGAGCGCAGAGGCTGAGAGACTGAGCTGTGTTTTTGGGGAGGGAGCGGGTCCCGGGTGCGTAATTTGGAGAGCTGCTGTGCAGTGGGAATGAACGAGGAGCACACTGCGTTTGGCGCAGGCGGCGTGTTGCTTGGCGCGCAAGTCGTAGGGGGGCTTGGAAAGTTGAGGGGAGTGTGAGCAGTGGGCTGGTGGCTCTTAAGACACAGCTGCGTGGCAGCAGGTAGGACTGGTTTCCTGCGATGTGTAGATGCTGGTCGTGATGTTGGTGATGGGATCAGTGGAGCTCGGCTGTAGTGTTGTTTTGGTCAGTAAGTGCTTCCTGCTTTCTGTGCCTCTCTGGCTTGGACCTGAGCTCGGTGTTGTTGAGGGGGGTCTCTGTGTGAAGGGCACGACTTCAGATGATGCTGGAGAAGAGCTCCAAGCTGTTTGATGGGAGCTGGTACGTGCTGGGTCGGAGAGAAATGGGGCTTTATAGCAGATTAAAGTAAACTTTACACTTTGTTAAGGTCTGTAAAACTCTCGAGGTGGCGGAGAATGATCTTCTTGTGTTTGTGAGTGGTTTTAAAAGGAGACAGGCTATTTTGAAGCAACTTTGGTGAAGCTCGTTAAGGGGTTAAAGGTGTGCTGACCCTCTTTATGGTCAGCAGTCCGGACAGAAGCAGTCGTCAGTGACCTTTACAAGCTTGTTATAAAGCTCCAGTTGCTTTCTTGGCTGTTTTCTTTATCTTAGGAAGTTCAAAATCCCTAGTTTAGTTACTTGTATTGGGGTATAAGGGCATTTGTGAAAAGAGTGTACACTTCTATATCCTGTATCATAACCGTCCAAGGAAAAACAAGTATCTCCAGACTGGTAACTTTTCAGGCGAAACCAAGAACGATCCTCACCTCTAGTGTAAGTTAATGGCGGAGTGATTTTGGAGCGTTTATACTGGAGATGGAGATCTGTGCTTTTCTCTGGACAGTGACTATATGTAGGTTAAAAAGAACAGGATTGAAAGAAGCACATATAGAAGATGCTTAAACTGGCTTTAAGGTGCTGCGTATTTAAGAACTTGACATCACACATGCCATTTCTTTTCTCACCCTCTTTTCTATGCCTTTGAGATTGTCCCGGCAGTGGCGCAGGCTCTGTAACCACCTGTGTATCCGAGGAAGTTCAAAAATGCTCTTTATTTTGTATTTGTTACAGGGAAAAGTCTGAAGACACTTATGTCCAAAGGAATCTTACAGGTGCATCCTCCAATCTGTGACTGCCCTGGGTGTCGAATTTCCTCTCCTGTGGTAAGGCTCTAACTCAGTGTTTTATGACTTTAATTTTTGTTGTTGGGTTCTTTAATGGTTTTGTATGGAACAACTACCTTCAAAATGGCATGAGTGTAGCCACCACATGATGAAAAGTGACATAAGTTATTAAAAAAAAGGCCTCAAAAGTGATGAACCCCATGTAGATCTGCCATTTGGTGCGTAGGGTGTTTGGCCAGACGGAGACCTGTCATCAGCACCGTTAACATTACTCCTGAAAAGTAAATTAGTGCTGGGTGCAGGGAAAGGTGAAGCTGTGGTATTGCTAAACTCATGTCTGAGGTCAGGAAAACACAGCATCTTAAGTTCTGCCATGTTTCCCAGTCTTTGTATTATACACTGGTGGCTTGATGTGAGTAAACAGAGCAGTGAGGCTGCACACCGTAGGCCTCTAGCAGTCATGGGACAGCTTCTTCCTTAGAATAAACTTGTAGAAACTTCGAATGGACATTTTAAAGTAACTTTGTGTCTTTGAATGGTTGCTTGGTTAGGTTTGTAGGTAAAACAGGCTAGATCTAGGTGATGGAACTCATCCAATTCGGTTTCAGTGCTAACTTGCTAATGGGGTAAGTAGAAAAATAATGTTCTACGATTGAACATTCGGGGGAATCTATTGGAAAACTCCATCATCATAGAAACAGTGATCTCAAAGGGGACTAGATGTGATGTAACTCATTAAAAGTGCACAATTTAGAGAAGAAACTTAAAAAAAGTGTCTCCACAAAGGACACCAAGAAACTGGAAGGAAGTGTCCTCATCGTCTAGGAGCTCCTGTTGCTTTTGTTCAGTTTCCATCACATGGATGCATCAGGACGATTGAACAGGCACAGATCGTGTCCTGCAGTTAATCAGTAATTTAAATGGCAAACTTACTGGTTAACTTCCAGGCCACCTCCATATCTCTTCGTTCTTACTGCCTTGCTTCTTAAAAAGTCAGCTTGCCTCTCTGCCTCTGTGTGTGTGTTTGAGAGCATTTTGCATGTGTGTGTTGGTGTGTGTTTGTTTGTGAAAGAGTGGGTGTGCCTGGACGTGTGGGTGTGGGTGTGGTTATGGGTGTGTGGGCGACTGCCTGGTTCTAAGGCGGCTGAATCTGTCCACACAGGTGCTGTGTTTTTATCTGAAGTGTGCGCATCTGTCGTCGCCTCTAACGGTTAATCTGGAGGGAAGGGTGTAAGAGGCTTACTGAGCTACTGAGCGTGGCTACTGGTGATTACTGGGTGTGCGGCACGCAAGGCAAAGGCGGTTTAGATAAGCGGGAGGCGTTTGAGTGATACAGGTAAACTTGTGATGAGCGCTACAGCCAGAACTGGAGATAAACACCTATGGCTTAGTTGTATGGAACCAGGATATTATCTAAAGGCATTGGAGGCTCATAGATAGGGAGCAGCCTCTCTGATCACTGTCTGATTGTTCGCTCTCAGACTTTGCAGCTTGATGCAGTGTTGCTGTGCTAATTTGTATAAATAATTCTAATAACTCTAACACAAGCGTAACACATGCATGAACTTCTTGGGCAAGACTGTCCAATAACGATCAGGCCCACTCTGTAAATAAATTGCACTGCATTCAGCAGATGATCCTGGACACTCTATCTGTTTTTTAACTAGTTCTAATAAGATTTAAGGCTTTAAACTAAACCAGCTGGTGACACTAATACACTGACATGACCCAAAGAAAATTGAACTTTTGATTGTACATTGAGAAATGTGTGTATTCTTTTAAATATGTTTGCTGAATGCAGTGAGGAACTCTCAGAGCCTTTAGAGATTGTATATAGAGAATAATCATATTTGTATTTATATTCTGCAAGCATTAACTCTTATTTCTCAAGTTGTGGCTGGAAACGAAAAGGTTAGTACTTGAAATATCCATCAGAAAATGGCTTAATCTGATTTTGTTATCCAGGCAGTCACAACTAAACAAGCCCCCCTGTTGGTTAGACCTACAGGAGCTGGACTGAAGGCCTAACACATCAGATTAAGCACCAAAAAAACAAGTGCTAGTGGAATCAGCGAATCATATTTTGGTTTACAGTGGGTGAGAAGAATTTTGTGAAATGTATGTTAACGTCTGCTTGAAGCTTCACATTACATTTGAAATGTTTATTCGAGAACAACCCAACAAAATCTGTGCAGCAGCATTAATGTAGCGCTAACATAGTGTTAGAAATCCCATAGAGGCCAACAGATTAGCAGAAAGGGTAGACGTGTGGTTTTGACATCACAATTTTGGCCTGAACCTAAGGCCTAGCTCTAATAGTCACGATTCACCATTGCCTAAGTGTTTCTTGGCTTGGAAGTATGGACAAAAACCTTTACTTGGCATAGAACCCTTACATCACGTGGATGTTCTTCAAACTTTTGAGAGATTTTTCACACTCATGCATCTGGTTCTTTTATGGCATTTCTCCAAAGAAGCTTTTTTATAAAACCCTTTATTTTTAAGCACATGTCCCCCCGAAAGCTTTGTAGGTCTTTTCATACTGTGTTTTTCATGGCCACAGTGTTTGTAGGTTATGTGATAACCTGCTTTGCTGGCGCTGGTGTTTGTTGTGAAGCAGTGGAAGGCCCCTCAGAGCATTTGTTCACCCCTCACCCCTCCTCTTTCCCGTAAGCGTGACTCCGGTTTGTGAGAGGGAGAGGTGTGGACACGGAGGGCAGGCTGCCGAGCTCGCCTTGCCTGGCTCCACACACACACACACACACACACACACACACATACACACACACACTTGCGAACACACACACACACACACGCACACACAGTTCTTACCCCTTAAGGGCAAGGCACACATACACATGCGCTATGTGAGATAACAAGACACACTCCCATACACTTTTTCTCACCCCCCCATGACTGTCCCTCATAAACAAAGACACGTGTCTGATACAAACATTCATACATGTATAGTACAAGTCCTACATAAGCCATAGGCTTCACACGCTCACGCCTCTCAGACCTTTCCTTTTGCAACTTCCCTGTAAACGTCTCAGACAACTGTATCACTACAGCTTTAGTTCCTTATTCTGAGCTGAACTGCAGTGTGGAGTGGTGAATATATAATTCAGTAGTGAAAAACTGAAAAAATATGTTTTAAATACTTTATTTGTTAAAATATCTAAACACACTGTAGCCAGGGGCAGTGGGATGACTGGCCCACCCAAAAAAAATCCAAAAAACCACACACACACACCCACGCGCACACACACACCCACGCGCACACACACAAACAAATTAATATATATTACTTATATGCTGACCAAACAAAAATAGAGTTTAATCAGTATTCATAGTTATGAGGAGCATGATGAATGAACATCACATCATACACTCATACACACACACACACACACACACACACACAGACTCTTCCAAAACCATCATTGTTGGTAAAAGCTAAAACCCTTATTGTAATGTAATGTAATGTAATGTAAGTCAATGAAAAAAAAATTGAATAAGTGATTTTGGAGCATTTCTATTGGTTGGTTCATCGTGAAAGTTCCACACAATATAAAGGCCAGCTGCTGTGTTGATGAGGAAAAATAAAAATCTTTAAAAGAAACAGAGATACATGGTTTTCTCTGGACATCCACAATATATAGACTTAGAAACATGAACATGGCTTATTTAAACATGAAAATAACCAAGCAGATCATATAACATACATGCAGTAGAGCTCTGAACGTTATGGCTCCTGTGTGTAAAGTAGGCCTTTTAAAAATGGTTACATTTCTGCATGATCACAATAGTTTGAGCGGAACACGTTTATTTTCCACAGTTATTAGTTTGCACAATCGTGTGTTTATGTGGTAACAAAGATAAATTGAGTGTGTTTTCATCAGTTAGGGCGAGGCATCTTCATGTAAATGAAATAGAAGGTCAAACACGTTAAAAGAGACCTAATGGGTCTCACGAAGCAACAAAAGATCTAACACATGCAGCCTGAAGACTTTTCACTCTAATAATTTTAAACTTATTTGCACACAATAGTCCAGTACCTTGTTTTAGGTTAGTACAACCTTACATTAGCTTCTAAAGCCACTTACATAAAATGAAATAGAATTTAATCATTAATCCCAATTATTTACATGACAGTTACATTAAAATTTCATGGTCTTAATAGGCCTAGCTCAATGTGAGGTTCAAGTTTTTTCTAAGTTCTCAAGTTTTATGTGTCTTTTCAGTTTTTTCTCTGGTTTTGGGGTCAGATACATCACAGTTATAGATATAACTAGCTATGACTAGTAACTATAACAAGTTATTTCTGTAGATCCGAGGCTGCGGAAGTGAAATTCAAGATTTAGGCCACCTGCGAGTTTGTTGGCAATTCTGGTGCTGCTACTGACACGGGCACCCACCTAAACATTTGAGGGTTTGACAGAATTTTTGCTTAAGGCTAAGACTGTTTTTAGACACTGGAAATGTTAAAGGGACCATAACTTGCATTTTTGTTGTCATTTCCCATGAGAAGAGTGTTGATGATGTCTGAGATGATGACTTTATGTGAATTATATGTGTCATAAACAGGAGGGGTGTAACAAAGCCTTGTGACTTTATCGCATCGCAAACATGTGAAAGTGTTCATTTTGCCATCTAATGTAATTACGCTGACTGAACACATTACACTCACCGTGACTGATTAAACTCCCCATTTTACTATGATCAAGTTTAGTCCAAATGCCATCAGAATTGATCATGAACTCAGTATTGTGAACCATCGTGAGTCGCAGAACTGAGTCTACACTCCTAAGAACAGCCGTAAAACAGCTCCTAGTGGTCATTTTCCACTGAGAGACTGCTGTTTTAGGGGAGGGCTTTCTATGGCTGAATGATATATCGATATATCCACATTTGATGCGGTAGGGCTGAGCAATCAATAATTTTTATCTTGAAATTGCAGATATAAAGATTGAAATTTTTAATTGCAAGAGCTGCAATTTGAATCGTATACTACAGTACTATAGTATCCAGCATTGACAAGTTTTAACTGTAGTTTAATTAAAAAAATGAATCTTATCATGCAGAGCTTGAGAACTGGTGCTCTGGCATACTATATATAGAACTCAGGCCTCATGTTTAAAAAAAAAAAGAGACTTATTTGGTGAAAAAATGGGTACCTGGGTAAAAAATGATCAATTTAATTAATAAATAATCTAATTTAAATTGCAATTAAAATAAATAATAATAAAAAATTTTAATTGTTTCAGTAGAAATCACTAAGGAATATTAACAGGAATATTGTTATGCAGACAGATGTTACAGGGACTACTACAATCATTACACTAGGGTTTGTTTGCATCAAAGGGTTAAACCGAGCATGTATGAGGCGCTTTAGAAAAGATGACAAAATATCAAGATATTGTATATTGTGAGCCTAAGAATATCGCAACATTATTTACAGGCTGTATCGTTCAGCCCTAGGCCTTATGGTCTACTTAGTACATTTTTTGCTTGGATAATTTTAAAAAGCTCAACAATCTACACACTTTCCATTCACATGTTTCAAGTGAACAGATGGATGGTTCAGTGGAGGCTCAGTTTTTGGTTATTATCCACTCAAACTAGCTCATTTCATCAGCTAACATTAGGGCAAATTAAATGACTCACATTTTAGCAAATACAGAAAAAAAGGCTAAGTCTTTGATGACCCATATCCAAATGAGAGGTGCCCTGCTTTTGCCAGAGGTCCCCTGCTCAAAATACTGTCCCATGGCTGTAAATGGGCTCATCTCATTCATGCCCCTGCCTATGTGTAAGTGCATTGAGGCAAAGTTGTGTTTATCGTCCCAGGTAGAGATTTTCTTTGCAGAGCAGTCCCTTGACTTTGCATCATATCCCAGACAAAACAAAGCATGTTGTTTTCCCCACATCCTCCAATTAAATCATTTTTGGCCCTTAACTCAATAACTCAACATATTAAAAATCTGTACTTGAAGTGGTTCAGTCCTTCATAGTTAAATAAGATGCTAAATGTTAGATCAAAATGATCAAGAACTTGATGTTATGGGTATGAGGGATATTGCATAGTCTGTAATTGGTATTTGCATGATTTAATGCATAAGACTGTCATTAAGTTAGCCTAAAGCTTTCTACAGACTCTGTTGAGTCTGGTGTGTGTCTGAGTGTGGTCTGAACGAGACTACACGTGCGGGTCCCTTTAAGAGCCTAAGCCGGCAAGCCTCGCTGGCTGTTGTCTCCCAGGAGAAATGTGCTTCCTCTGCTGTGTTTTTTCAGCGGAACTAGCGGAGGCCGGCAGGAAATTACACTCTCCTCCGGCTCGTAAATATCTCTTCGAATCAGGGCTTCCCCCCCACTGCATCCTGGGCCAAAAAAAAGTTGTCATCCTGGGGGTTAGGGATAAGGTTGACTTGGGGGACAGTTGAAGGGGGGGGGCGCATTAAGTGGTTTTTGCATCCTTCCCTCTAAAACAGGGCTTATTTGTGTGTTATTTGTGTAGTTATACAAGCAAGCATCGCAAAGTATCCAGTGTTAAAGTGTTTTGGAATTTGTTGAAATAATGTAGGCTACCTACGAAATCTTACGTATCTTATCTCTCGTAGACTGACCATGTCCAGCTAAAAGGGGAGGAAATCCGTAATATGCCGAGTAGGGTATGATATGGTGGACGCATTAGTCGATGAGTCAAGACCTGTTTGGTGTCTGAAGGATATTTCTTTAGTTTTGCACTGGAGTTACAAGCTTACATCACATCTCATTGTGGCAATGCCTAAATCATCACATGCTTTAAACTTTGCAAAATGTTTGAGTCCAAAATGAACGTTTTGAAAAAAGACGAAACAAGCAATAATCTTTGATTTTTTCGTTCTCTTGAACCTTTATTTAACAACAAAAGTGCAAAGAAACGATGTCCAATGTTTTCACTGAGCAATTTAAATGTATTTTATAAATATGAACAAATTTAGAATTTAATGCCTGCAACACATTAAGAAAAACGTTGGCACTGTGTTACATCACCTTTCCTTATAATTACACTTTGAAATGATTTGGGAACTGAGGAGACTAATTGTTGCAGTTTCCCAGGTCAACTCTATGTTCGTTTTTTCCACAAACAAGGTGAAACATGGGCTCATCTCACCACAGCACATGTTTTTTGGTCCATATGAGATGAACTTTGGCCCAGAGAACACAGCTGCACAGAACTAATGTATTTTGGTTCAATAGTTTCAGGTTGCACTTCTTTATGCAGCGGTGGACTGTGTTAAGTGATGTTGCTTTATTTATTACACTAGCATGATGGTTTTTCATGCAGTGCCTTCTAAAGGCTCAAAGGTCACACACATTCAGCAGTGGTTTCCAGCCATACGTGCACTGAGGTATATGTTGATATGAAAACTATTTCAGACGTATAAAAACTACAGTGCATATCATGAAACAGTAGTAGTAGCTGTTTGGAAGTTTATTTTGTCCATACTGCAGTCCATTAATATAGGTGGTTGTTTAAAATTATTACCACTAAATTAGAGCAGCACAATATATCGTCTGTTGATCATTATCGCAATACTTTCGGTCTTTGCAATATTGATATGGCCAATAAGAGAAAGTATTAGAACTTCCATTTGAAGGGGTGGGTGCTATAGGCTAACTAAGTAGATATATGTAAAGATGTTGGTTTTATGATGTCACAAAAACAGTTTTGAAAATGGCCTGTGTTTGCAGCTTAGCTTCCATATACGGTCTTTATGGTGGGCACCACTGGCCTGTAACTCTGTAAAGGCCATCAGGTTATATCTGCCTGCGTTAAAGGGTTAAGGGTAATGTTGTGAATTATGGCACGACTAAAAATCAGCAGCACTGCAGCTCGAGGAGTCTAACCTGAATTCCACAGTGGAGAATGTGGTGTATTAGGTGAGCCTGGTGTAGGCAGACTGACTCTCGTTTGGCAGAGCAGTGCTGCAGGGCTGGGTACGGGCAGGAATGGCGGCTGACGCCACTCAGTCTCACAACAGCTCCCTCACTGCGGGGGGTTAGAGAAAATGTGTGTGCGCACACGCACCACGCACGTTTGTGTGGCTGTGTTTGTATCCCCCACATGGAGCTGAGGCTATGCTGCTATGGCAACGGCAGGATCCCTCCTCAGGCCGCCAGTGAGCGAGTCTGCCCCGCAGTCTGTTACGTTTGTGAATTAAAGCGTCTCTCCGAACTCACAAGGAAAAAAAACAGCACGGAAGTCAGTGCCGGATCTAGCAGCTCGCCTCATTCAGGGCTTTGCTTTTTATTACAACCCACTACAGTATAATGACAGCTATTGTGCACACACTCTCACAAGCGCCCATGTGTTCCGATATACGCATGAACAGTGTGAGAGTCAACTCCAGCAGATGCACAGATGCTCCCGTCCACTCTACAGCAGCTCCACAGCACACAGCTCACTGAGGGCCTGAGCTACAGGAAGGAGCTGCTAATGATGGACGTCAGAGAGGCAAGAGCCGCTTGCGTGGTTCCAATATAAATACTGTATGTGGAAGGAGGGGGGGGGGGGGGGGGGGGGGGGGGGGGGGGGGGGAGGGGGGGGGGGGGGGGGGGGGGGGGGGGGGGGGGGGG
>JBBPDA010000132.1:26432237-26467815 GCA_037974385.1 Arnoldichthys spilopterus
CACACACACCCACACACACACACACACACACACACACACACACACACACACATACACACACACACACACACACACACCCTCACATATACACTCATTTTCTCCCTCACATACACAGTCGTTTCTGTTGGAGCTGAAATTTCAAAGGCATGTCCGTCCATATATTATAACTCTGGACAGTCCTCTCTTCCTTCCCCCCGCCCCCACACACCCCCACAGGAATAGACGCGGAGGCGCAATAATCTGCACTGACCCCTTCAGGTCACATTAAAGGTCACTCAGCTTCACACAGTAAACCCCCAGGGCCACTCTTCTGCTTTATCCCCTTCTATCTTAGATGTGTGAGATGGGAAGAGAGAGAAAAAGTGTGTGTGTGTGTGTGAGAGAGAGAGAAAGAGAGAGAGATAGAGAGCAAGAGATAGAATCAGAGTCACCCCCACCCCCCACACCTCCTCCCACCCTAAACAGGATCAATACTCTTCCCCTCTGCTGGCGTGTTACTGACAGTCAGGTTCTTTCTGAGTTTCACTGTCATGAGAGTTTTGTTGACCTTTATTGTTTCAATGAGCCTAAAAAACCTGTTTCATCTGTACACTTCTCTGTGTCTTGGTTGTCTGACGTTGACTTTTTTGGGGTTTGCACTGGAGCTACAAGTGGAACGTAGCTAAAACGTTGACATTAATGCAGTAAAATATTGTTCCAAGGTTTCGTTATACACAAATGTGTGCAAAAGTTTTAACGTCCCCTGTTAAACTACATTTGTTATTTTCTAGTCGAGTATAGAGAACCGAGTACAGAGAAGTTATATGGCATTTTCTCCAGATATTAGTGCAGTATTGTTATTTGCTCAATGAGAAAAATAAAATTCCAAATATTTTGTAATATTTTTTGGCAAATAAATGATAAAAAAAATTAACATGTAACCACTTAAAGACATAAAAAATTGCAAATTAGCAAAAGCAAAGCTAAACAACAATGCAGATTAGGGAGAGGCAATACCACTCATGTTATTGTTGATGTAATACCAAGAAAAACCGAGGCTTGTAGCACTGATACTGGTATTTTTGTGCACATAATAACGGGAATTCTTCTGTAAAATAGGGATTGATTTCCTCAGTGAAAAACAGTAAATGTAAACTTTGACAAATTATATTTGAAAAGCTTTACATTAGTATTAAACAAACCGCCACAATCCACAAACTGTCTAATGGAGTGAAATGACTTCATAAAATCTGCCATTACAGAGCGTTCACTCCTTCTCATGTGGCAGTGCGTATATGTAGGAGAACTGGAGGTAGAAGGTAGAAGAGAATGCCATTCTGTCCCGCACATTACCATCACTTCTCACTTTTTCAGCATCAAAGACACATGGCGTATACGATGAGGATGGATATTTGACTTGCTGCCTAAGAAAAACACTATTTCTGTGTCAGAATCTGTAAGGATTTGATGTATTGATATGTCACTATCATTACACCCATCCCTTACTCAGATAAACCTGTACCACATATGTGTTAGCATACAAAAATGGTGCTGTTGTTTCATCTGTGAATTTCCTTATGTGTGTCATATGTGTGTCCCATACAGTCATTTTTACATCTACGACTGTCAGATGCTGCTGGATGTCCTTCATACTGTCAGCATCAGCTGGTCCTCGGCTCGTTGCACGTGCCTTGCCCTATGCAGCTGACCGAGGGAGGTAGTGATGCAGGTTGTGCGAGAGGAAACAGAAGTGTACCAATCGGGCCAGTGTTCATGCTAGGCTACAGGCTAAACCCAACAATTTTACTCTCTTATGGACAAACTGCAGAACTGACCACAGGAAGTTTCTGATGAACATTCCGTTAAATGTTTGCATGCATAGCATTGTTTTACATTGTGTTTTTGTGGTACACCAGTATCATTACGAACCCAAAGAGACGGAAGAATTTCAACCAGTTCAATTGATTTCAGTCAAAGGAAGAATTATCACCAACTAGTACTTCCACGTAATGGAAGTTTATATTTTATTAGGATCATGGGAAGTTCATTGCTAAAGTAGCTGTAAATCCCAGTAAAGCCTAGTGGTTAGGACGTTGTCCTTGTGAACAGAAGGTCGGAGATTCAAGTCCCACCACGGGTACCACTGATGTACCTTTGACGAAGGTACCATCCCACTACACTGCTTGTCATAGCTATCTGCTGCTCCACGTGAAGTGAAAAAAGTGACTATTTGTCACTGTGAACACACTCAAGCACCACAAGGAAATGTGACCTCTACATTTAACCCATCACACGTGCACACGTGGAGCATTGAGCAGCTATCAACAGCACCCGGGGAGCAGTGTAGCGTGACGGTACCTTGCTCAAGAGTACCCCAGCGGTGCTCGGGCTGGGACTCGAACCAGTGACATTCATGTCCCAAAGGCAGCGTCCTAACCACTAGACCACCACTGTCCACACTGTGAAGTCACATTTGGTTAAACTTTGTGTCTGTTCACAATGACAAATACATTACTTTCAAAGTAAACAGTAATAGTATTATCAATGAATTTTCTCTATTTTGCAAGGTTGGACCAGATTTGCAGAATGTCATAAAAAACCAAATGACCAAATTAATTTTGGATTTAATTTAAAGTCACTTAATAACGTTATATTTTCGTATATATTTGATCTATTGAAGTAAAAATGACTGTTTGTCATTGTGAACACACCCTATCACACAAACTGCACCACGACAAAATGTGACCTCTGCATTTAACCCATCCACACAAGGAGCAGCGGGCAGCTACCAACAGCATCCTGGTAGCAGTGTAGGGGGACGGTACCTTGCTCAAGGGAACTTCCATGGTACCTGGGCCTTGACTGCCCAATGATGTCTAGCAGAAGATGAGCATTATAATCTGTCCTAAAAGTGTGACCTTACACATGCACACAAATAAACGTAATTAACTAATTACTAAATACTGTTGGCTACAAATGTCATGAATTTTTTGTTCCAGAGTGTTTTAGAAGTTTTTATCCAACCTCACAACAACAGCTACAGAAGAACACATTTGTGGGCGAAACTTTGATTGGTCACTCACTGTATCTGCTGATATATTTTGTTGCCATGAGATTTAATGTTTTTCGTTAACCTTTTTCACTGTATACCCAGGACGTCTTTTGGTGAGGTGTCAGAGCAGGGAAAACACTTCAGTGCTCAGGGCCAGGATACACCTCAGCCACAATTGGAATCCACTGCTCTGTATGCTTCCTATTTTGTTGGCTTGGAGCTCTCATGACTGTTCTGAAGAGTATGACCTGAGGGTAGAATTTGAAATTGGCTGTTTGCAGGACACTGACCGAGGTGAAAGCATGGTGTTACCCCATACCGGCTGGGTGACTTTTTTGGCTTTTGGCTAAATGTAGTGAATGTGAGAATGTGGCGGTTGCCTGGGCCTGTCCTCAGCCTCTTAGCATGTGTGCTCCATCTCCTCTGTGCTCCTGCAGAACCGTGGGCGTTTGGCAGAGAAGCGCACCATCCCGCTGCCTCCAACCCGTGTGCCCAAGAAGGAGCTGGCCTCCATTTTCAGCAGCGACGACAGCGAGGGGAGTGAGAGGGTCAATGGAGACCATGCTGACATCAAGCAGGAGGAGGAACTCCACTACACCATGATGAGAAAGAGGTAAGTGTGTATGTAAATGTACATTTTAAGGACAAAAACAACCTGCCTGTATAAAAAACAGGGGAAAACAGGAGTGGGATACAACATAATTCTAAGGTGAAGGTGAACATACAGTTACATACAGTATCACATGAGTTATATTACATATCAGTACCTGCATATGGATATGGGGCATGTGTACGACCTCATGTCTTGACATTGGATGCAAAAGTGTATGTGGTCGAAATAATGCAGGAGAGTTTTGTGTCCAAATCATTCAGCCCTAGTTTTTGTGAGGTCCTCTTACCCGTACCCTTCTGCCGCCCCTTCTGTGACCTCCCCTGCTGTTGCAGCCAGTGTGAGGATGTAGAATAGTACAGAAAGGATGAAATATCTAAACCACACCCGGCCTTCAGTAAAGGGTCAGCTAGTCCAGCTGGGTCCTGCCCCACCACACATCAGAGCATTGTTAAAGAGGAGTTATAGGCCCCTCTGGCCTCTACCCCTGCAGCCCACACTGTGTGCATACATTCCTTTCCACCCTCATCGCACATATACCCAAGACCTGCATGCTGTTGCTGTCATTAGAAACCCTCATAATATTATTTTTAAATTTATTTCCCATTTTACACCAATTTAATGCACCAGCTGCTGTAAAGGATATATTTTATGATCGTTGGTACTTGATTTAAAGTTACAGTATGCCTTTGATATTTCTTGATATTGAAGTAAATGGAGAAAAGCCAAAAGAAGGTCCTGGGTTCAAACCCCCGGGTTCGGCCACGGGTGCCTTTTTGTGCAGAGATTGCAAGCTCTCCCCGTGTTCGCGTGGGTTTTCTCCGGGTGCTCCGGTTACTTCCTACTGTTCAAAGGCTTGCAGTTCAGGTTGACTGGATACTCTAAACTGTGGGTGAGTGTGTGTGATGGGTTGGCCTCCTGTCCTGGATGTACCTTGCCTTGGGCCCATAGTCAGCTGGGATTGACTCTAGCTTCCCCTGCCTTGAAATGGAAGAAGCGGTTTAGAAAATGGAAACACTTCAAAGTTATAGCAGTGTAATTCACAGTGTAACTCTTTATGCAATCAACAATAAAATTACATAATTTCCTATGAATATTATAGCAAAACAAAAGCAACTCTCAACTTTTATAGGAGAAGAATGGAGATAGGAAGTTACAACAGCATGCAATATGTGCTCATACAGAGACCTACACACACACACACACACAGACACACCCCCCCCACACACACACACTTTTTATAGATATACACATGAGCTGGGACAGCAACAAGCACATGGACTTCTCACCTCGTGTGAGGAGTGGAGATGATGTGGCTATAGTCGTGAGACAGTTACCTCACTCAGCTGCTCTCTGAAGAGCAAGCTAGTGGAGTGGGCTACGGCAGCATGGGTGTTATTTCAGGTGGCTGATGTTAGGCCTGTCTGTTTCCTTGCCACTCTTATGGGTCATTTTGCCGCTCATATATGTTTTAAACTGAAGATTGTAGAAGAATGAGCAGAAGTATTCCATTTCACCTGATGTGAAAGTGTAGAGCTGCTTCATATTGACGTTTTGAATGTAAAATGCTATGTAACCGAGCTGGACTGTGTTGTAGGCTGGATGGAAACAATATGACAAAAAACCAGTGCCTGACATACACAGTGTGACCTCTGGTGTGTCTAGAAAATAAGTATTATATGTAACTATTTACACATTACAGAAATGATGCTTCTTGGAGAGAAATGGAGTTTGTTATGGTGTTGAATGGACTTTTGCTTTTGCCGACGTTTTTTAAGAAGCTTGACCAATGTTGCAACAGTTGAAAAAAAGCACACACACATTTGGACGGCGTTTTGAATATTTTATTTTTATGCCGGTTCAGCCCCATTTCTAATTGTGCATAATTGTGGAACACCAGTTAGAATAAGTTGCAATGCCAAACATCCACTTTTGCAAGATTACAGAATCAGCTCTGGTGCTGTGCTAAAATTCCACATCTAGTATTCATTTAGTATCTGCTATCTCCTCAGCCCCTCTAATCAGGGCGAGGGAAATTAAAGATTTCTGCACTCATTAAATTTCCATGAGGAGTTTGCTTTCCTTCCTCTCGGACGTGGGAGCTGAAGGAAGCCTATTACAGCGTGGTCAGGGCTGCGGTAGTTTAAGAGCCACGGCTAAAACGCTCCGGTTTCCCCGCCAGCGATTTCAGTCTGCCTAAACGCATTACAGGTGATGACCAGCCAGCAGATGTCAGCTGTGGCAGGTGAGTCTGGGGAACCGCGCTTTTGTCAAATCGTCTTATCTCATATCCTTAAAAACATGCCGGAAGGCCTGGCCTTGAGGTTATGATCTGTTATTGAAATCATTCTAATCACTGCAGCACAGCTAGGCTGCTAGTTTAAGACTGTACTACTACTGATAATGATGGATTCAGGTGTAAATTCTCTGTGATTTTATGTGTATCTTCATTCTGTGTTTGACATGACATGTCAGTAGCTATTCAGATAGTGCTGGTTGCAGTGCGAGTACCTTTTGAAGCTGTTCGGACTAGTTATCTCTCCAGGAACACTCTGTCTCTCATTGACAGCTTTGCTCTTGCTGAAAAGCTCATCCTACAAATTCCGCAGTGTTTCTGACAGTTACACCTTTTAAATGTATGAGTTCAACGGGCTTGATTGGTTACGCAGAATCAATAATCCCAATTTTTTAACAAGTATATGGTGCTCATTATTTTGTTGATATCGCCCTGGCCTAGTTCGCAGTCAGTGGAGGTTCTACCAAAATAAGTTTGAGAGCCTTTTTATTATACTGCTTTTCCTCATCTTTCCCTTTCACTAGAATTATGGTGCATATTTTGTGATTTAAGTGCTTTCCTTACAGTATTTTAGTGTAATATACAACAAACTATTGTATTTGGGAATTTAAAACAATATTTCTAATTGTTGAGCCTTGAATACATCTATTTGTTCTTGTAACTTTAGAAGTACATGTTTTTCCCTATTTGTTTTTCCCTTGTTTTTATCAGAAACTAACTGAGAAAAAGTGGAAAAAGGCTCACAATCCTCACAAATCTCTTCAGTTTAATTGCAAATATTGATGCAAATATTGAGAAAAATCAAGCAATTCATCCAGCAACAATCCGAAAAGGTCCAGATCCTGGTGGGACTGACTAAAGGAGATTATTTTCTGCACTAACTAAGTAAGCACGTAGAAAATGTAAAAGTTCGTGCCATGCTTTAGGTATGTCGTCGAGTGTTTCAGGTGAGGTTTAGAAGGGAAAAAACCCAAGCATACACAAACACACATGCAAATGTACATCCTCTGCCAAAGCGAAGGGGTCATCTCTGGGTCAACTCATTCCGACAAACCAAACAATCTGAGATGAAGTGTAAGCCTCTTTGCCCTGATGACAGGCTATTATCTTTAGAGTTTTTGAAATGGAATCGTGCGTAAACAGTTTCATTGAAGCAAACCCACAAAAAGAACCAAACTGTTGTACGTGGAAGACTAGTGTGAGGGGTAACCACTGCATGTGACCCTCTGAACCACAGCAATGCACAGTGCTGACTCAAGCACACGAGTCTTCATGTGTGGAATATGTGAAGGATAAAGTTTTTATCTGCGTCAAGCTAAGTGAAAAAAATGCCCTTGCACTGAATGTAAGCTTTATTCTCTCACTCCTTCGCTACACCACCCCCCCCCCCCCCCGCCCCACCCCTCGCTTAGTGAGTTCCAGCATGCAGCCTGTCTGCGACACAGAGGACAACACGGGAACAATAACGCATTACGGGGTTCCGTATAACCTTGTTAAAGAGATCCTCCCCCACCAGCACTTCTTCCGCCAGCGCCCGAGGATGCTAATGAATTTAAAGAACACTTATGACGAATATGGAGGGCTTTTACCCTGTTAAAGGCGGCGGACTGCGAGGAGCCGCGTCTCTCCGTTCCGGGCCTCCTCACCTCACCCCCCCCCTCCCACTTCACTCAGACGAGGATCTGACCCAAACAGATAATGGGATGTTCAATCTATGCGATTTGATTTTCATTGAACAGGGCCTGGCTAAGTGAGTTGTGGAGGGGTCTTAACAAATTGGATTTGGACAATGGGTGAAAAATGGAGAATTCGTTTTTATGTGCGAGTGTATTTATGCCCCATCAACACGCAATTGAGGTTATTGTGGTATTGTGTTGGGTGACATTCTACATGGAATCTGGATTCCACGCCATATCAGTCCGACTCCACTGTTTTGCCTCTGAAACTGCACCTGCTGTCTCTGTTTCACACCTGTCCTAACTTCAAGTATATGCAACAGAACTGCGCATAAAGTTGCCATCTTTGAGAAGACTTTCTATATCTTTTAACCAGCTTAATGTTAATGGCTCACAGCTTTATGGGTGATTAGCGCTCAGGTCCTCCTGAACAGTGTGTGGGGACAGAGAGCCTTGTTGCTGGAAAAGCCGCCAACGCACAGGTGTGGCGCACTGCGAAAAAGCATGTACTGACGCTGGATAGACCTGCTATCCCTCCACCATCAGATCACCAGGTATGCGCTTAGGAAACACATCAATGTAAATACGCATTGCCAAATTTGGCTCAGTCATCACGGTCACCTGCAGTCGCCTCCTGGTCTCAGTCGATCATGCTTAACGTCATGCAAATCATTTCCTCAAGCCTTCCTATGCACGCTGTCACAAGTGTCAACACCAGGGCTGATTGAGAAGTGCTGACTGGTTGTCTGGGTAATTACTGACTAACCACCATGGATTATATAAGACACTATACCTGGATGGACGACATGAGTCAGGAAAGCTTCTAAAAACAGCTCCCGTCTCATATGCCTTGCCGCGTTTACAGTAATTTGTAATACGACTGTCGCAATCTTTTGTGGCAAGTGGAGTATCTGACCTTTAGTGGTTACGTTTGAATTCCTCCATTTTTTTAGCAGTTCCGTTATTTCCAGGTTATGGAGCGTAAGTGGATTAGTGCGGTGACAAGGGAGGAGGGAGGTTGACTCTAGCCTCATGGACCCTCCCATTGAGGAAGAGGGAGAGGTAAAAGAAAATTAAACAGACCTGTGCTGCACCTGTCCAGGCACACATACCGCCTGTCTTCCCTTTTGCATGACGCTTTTGAGGAAAACCTGGGCCTGGCTGCACTTAAGCATCAGAAGGGTTTGGCCAGCAAGGAGTGCTGTCGTCTCCTCTGGTGGCTATCTGGACTTGACCGTAAGCAGTCAGCCAGCTAGGAAGGCCAAGCCAGGGGACCATAACCAGCTCAGACCGCAGCGTCTGGCCAGGCCTTTAGAATGCTGGTATGTACCCAGGCAAAAGCATTTGTCATCTTACATTTTCATCTGCTTGTAGATCTGCTGCACTGTTTGTATGCAATGTCTGAATGCTGGTACTGGTGGCCACACAGTTTGTATTCGTCCATGTTCGACTGGAATCTTCTGTAGGCATTTGCATGCTCTTGGGCAGGTGCCTCTGATCGTCAAATTGCAAATCATTCTTTGCACTTTGTTGTACGTGTGGTGGACTCTCTCAGGAAGCTTACACTTTCAAGAAAGCTCCAAATACAAACAAATGGCATTTTATCCAATGGTCATCTTTATGATCACTTCATCCAACCATGGAAGGTCACTAGAACAGTTATTGTTTGATCAGAGAGTCTCAGTGATGTGCCTCCTGCTGTATGATTGGTAATCTCCTTGCTGTGCAATGGGGAAATGATGTATCTGTAAAAGTTGACCACAGATGATGTGGCCATGTGTTGTTTTCATTCATCTTTGTTTTGTGAAGGCATGTTCCCTGTGCAACGCTGAAGAATGTAACAGCAGACTGCTGGGAAGGGGGAAATGGCGCTGTAGGATTCCTGGAAAGATCTCCTCTTAGAGCAGTAATTAGTGGCCACAGCTCCTCTGGAACTTTTATGTGTCCAAGGCTTTACCCAAGGACCAGCTGCATGCTGCACTCATTTACTTGTTACAGAAAGGTAATAGTGCACAGGTCCTCTTATTATACTTAAGCAAATGAGCTTTTTTTGCATAATATCCACTCTTTGGCTGTTCAGTGCCTATACCCAGACAGTTCCTCAACTGAACAATGGCTTAGTGGGTTTATTTTATACTCCCTTTATTGTGTTCTTGGTGGAAGCATTTGTACCAAGTGTACATGAAAAAATCACGTTTTGTCACAAACCCTCTGTACATGTGAAAGGAATGGGGACTAGGCAGAACAGTGCAGACCTCTAATAGGGCTGCATAGATCCACTCGGTGCGATGCTTATTTGCACTGTAGATAGCGCTTTGATTCCCTTTGCATCAACTTCAACAGGCAATCAATGTCATTAATGTCAAACTCACTCAAGGCAAATGTCTTTAACCGGGCATTTTCACTAATCTGCAAGCACTCAAGATTTTACCTTGCTGTGCATTTTCCTTCATTATCCAATACAGCAAAGCATGGCAGCGCTCATCGTGGCAAAATAATAGATTATTTCACTTTTACTTTTTTTTTTTTTTCCTGTGGTGCTGCAGGCTTATCGACCTCCCATCAGCTTTTATAAGGTAGGAACAACAGGAAAGCCCAAGAGGACGTGCTATGCTCTTTTTTATTTATGTATCTATTTCTGTATTTATTTATTACTCCCTTTGCTAACACAGGCCTGCGATGCGTGCCGCCGTTCCATCTGGATGTGAGCTGCATAATAACAGAGTCTTTTGTTTAAAAAGAATGGGAAAAGGAAATAGACGACCGCATTTCAGAGCTCACCTTTTTCAGCAGTTTTATTTTCCCAAGCCTAATATTTGAACTTGAAAATAAACAGCACCTTCTGCGCTGTTAATGGATATGTCACAGTAACAGTGTTTTGTCATGCGACTGTCTCTGCATTAATCGTACGGCGAGCGCTTCGTTCGGGTCCGTAGGCAGGCGGCAGCCTCTCCACACCTTTCTACCTCCTGCATTATGCGCAAATGTGTGCGTGTGTGTTTGTGTGTGCGCATGCGCAGGTGTTGAGGGTGAGAATGTCGTCCTTGTTGTTCAGTGTCAAAAAAAGTCCGCGTCAGTACGTCCAGTCTGACGGTTCTTACAGTGTCGTCCATGGATGCTGGCATCAGCACACCCCTTCGCTGTCTGTCCCGGGACACCTCTGCCTTTTCCCTTAAAGAAACTGTCCACTGGAGCAGCAGTAATGAATGAATGGAATTTCCTAGGCATCATTTAACACAGGGCTTTTTGTACATAACTGGTAAGCCTTTACCTTTATTCATTGTTAGCAGTATTAACCTATTTAGCTGAACTGTTCCTTTAAACCAGCCCACTGCCTGCATTTGTTCTCCCAAAAGCCTCTTGGCTGCATTTCCAGTTGGTCTGAAGGCCTAAGTTAGCCCAGCAGCATTTGAATTTTAAGGACTAAGCTGAGCCAGACAAAGCTCTGCACAGGTGGGCTGCAGGTTTCCCCACATCCAGCCTCAAAGCCCCCCTCCAGAAACCCACTTCGCCATCCGTCGCCAGCTGGGTCTGCTTGCAGCTGCATACATGAGTAGTGTGGGGAGGAAATATCTCTGCTACTGGTAAGAGCTCTGCTAATGCAAGAAACCATATCTTTTTGGCATCAAAAGACACGACAGGCTGACTTCTGTGGTGTTTTCTTTTTCAGAAACTTGATCAGCCTTCATGGTTTTGGGTAGTTTTTACTGATAACTTACTTAAACCCACAAATATATCACAGTCCCACTAGGCAAATATCCCAAAAATTCCAACCAGTGTGTGCACATTTATCTGTCACCACACTGACCCTGACAGTGGATGCAGGAGGGTGATTAGCAGCACTGGGTCTGTTGCGTCACCAGTTTGGCACTGGCTCTAGAAGTGCCACCCACTGACCTCATGCCCCACCCGCTTACATGGAGATTTTTCCTGCCGTTTTTCACATTTCAGTTTTGCAGGTTTTCTGTTTCACTCAGCTGAATTTGCCATTTAGGTCATTTCATTCTAATCAAGCAGCTTTTATTTTGTAACAGGAACTTAAATTTGAGAGTCTTATGTGAGCAGTAGCTCTAACCTCTCTTCAGACAATCATCAAGCCTTTCATGAGCTGATCTAGGACTTTTAAAGACGGAAAAACACAAAAGTAGCATTAAATGGAGGTTAACAGTTTGAGACTTAAAAGATCTGTTGGCCAGATTAAATAGGACATTAAATTCTACAATTTTATTTAAATAATTTTTATTAAAAACAATTAATTTTCTTAATAACTTGTAAATGAAATTGTTAATAAATTGTTAATTAAAACGATTAAAATGTAATTATTTACTAATGCATTCTTTCGAGCATGTTACTCTCAACAGGTTTGCTCAGTTCCAGGCTGTATTACTTGCTGCCTTTCTGCAGCACCAAGCACAGATGGTAAAGGAGTGTCAGCAGCGGATTGGTGTGGGCATGTGGCCCAAATATCTGGGTCATTGTGTTGGTTATAGGGATGAGAAGTATCGAGTGGTTTAAGGTGCGATTATGCTGATAGTCTCCTCTGCGCGATAAGCAGCCACTGATGTCCTTAGCGGAGCTGTCAGGTTCAACCTGTGGGCCTCTGCTCGGGATAGCTGACTCAGGCGGGCCGCGTGTTAGCTTGAGCCCTGACGCAGATTATGACCTTGGCCGGCAGTCGGGGGAGGCCTCATTAGTGGCTTTCGTTGGGACAGCCCAGGAAAAAGTGTGCTAATTACCTCGCTAACAATGTCCTTGCTCAGTGGGCTTACAGCAGAGTCTCTGCCCAGGGATAATAACCTGCCTGAACTGCCAGGGCGAAGGCTACCGCACGGATCTTCTGGGTGGATTAATGCACCGCTGAAGGCGGTGGGGATATGGGGGCCGAGGAGACTTAAGTGGCCAGAGTCGAGTAGCCCTTTAATGTAAAGGTTAAGTGTTCATGTCCATCATTTACAAGGCAGAATGTCAAAGTTTCACTCACAGTTAGACATTATTGTTAAAAAGAGATTGAAATGCTTAATATTTAAAAAAAGAGGACTAATACATATGTGCTTCCTGATGTTCTTGTTTTTCAGAAATATTGTTTCTATATTCCGCATATGGACTGAAATCAATCCAACAGTCAGGACATGTATTGAATGGTTGGATTTGTTTTTACTCTATTCAAAATTCTTCCTCAAGTCATCAAAATCAGGAGCTGAGATCATGCCAGGCCCAAAACTGTTTTTTCACAAATTCTGACTTTTGAAATGACTCTTGGGAAATGAATTGATAGTTTTAACAGTGGTGCAGACTACCAAAAGGTTATTTCTGGGTGTTATAACTTGTATACCTTTAAGTCTGTATTTATGCTCAACTTTTAAAACGTAAACGGATATGGACAGAGCCTTCTTTTCATTCTTTTCATACTCTGCATTCATTTCATTATTTGTGCACGTTTTCTGAAAGTTTATGGATACGGATGAAACCGAGCATTACCACCAGAAGTCATGGGGGCAGTGTTGCCAATATATCAAGCTAGACATGACAAATACATTAAGTTGTAAGAGATTTTGAAGATCCATATGATGTTACATATTGTCAATTTCAATACAGACAATTAAAATTGCCAGCAATGTTCTGATAAGCTGTTCACAATGTTCACTGAACTGTTCACAAGAGCTAATTTATCAAGAACGTCTTTCATGTGCCTTTGTTAATCAATGCAACATTGTTTGTGACAACATAGGCCCAAAACAAACAATTATAAAGTTTATTACCAACATTTTTTTAAACTGATGAGTTTTAGTGCTGTTTGTCTCTAGGGAGTAGTTTTAGTTTGGTTTATGAGGACACCAGCACCAATATTGCTTACTGACTGTTCTGCTGCTTCAGAACTGACCCGAGGATGTTTTCTTTACAGGTGGCTGAAGGTAATGTGCTTCTGCATATGTTGTATGTATGTGACTACTTTGTAAAGTAAATGCTCCCACCCTTGACTTCTTTTTGAGCTTTCAGCCATAATTGTTGTATTTCTCAAATTTCTGTCCTTCAGTTCTGAACAATCTCTGGTCATGCTGAAAATATAATCAAACATAAATTTTTGTTTTTTATTGTTGAGATTGTCCATTATATTGACATGTTTTATGTAATGTAGTTTTTTAATTTTTTTAAAGTGCTTTTGTTGTGTATGTTTGAAGTCTAAAGTTGAATTAACTACTGTGCAAACTATCACAACTTGCTGATACAACACTGTGACTAAAAATTTCATTTGTAAAGTTGTGAAAGTTTTCTGTGCAGTGATTGTACATAAGAAGAGTAGAGTAGATAAATGTGGAGCATTTGGTTTGAAACATACTCAGATTATGTACTTTCCTAAAGAAAAAATGGTGGAAAATGAATTCTATTCTGACACGTCATGAAGTCATCATTAGTATCCCATAAATATCATAATATTGTAAATAGCACCTGTTTAGCTTTATGCTAATGGGATTTCCATTGATGTTGCTTTTTGTTGAAAAAATGAGCGGTGGAGCCCAACACGCTGTCTGGCATATGTGACCAATAGGAGCCTTATGCCAAGGTTCTAAGCTCAAGCTGAAAGATGAATTGTCAGGCCGGCTTGGTGTGGGAGAAAAAAATTCCTTTGCCTGTGCCATACTGTCTGTAGCTTTGCTGAAAGTGTGACAGGCTGACATTACGGAGGCACAGCCTGTAATCTGAGTGCTGTAAAACCAGCATTTCAGCTGCCACAAACAGCGGGGCCACTGGCCTGCCATGGCAAAATGGTGGCGGGCGAGACGGGCTGCTGTAGCCAGCGACAGCCTGTTAAAAAAATCGCTGCCGAGACCTCCCTCATGGTGAGCGTGGAGAGGGGTACATGTCTGATGCTAGCTGAATGCTAATCGGGTATTCTACATCGTTATGCTGCATAAGGAGATCAGAGCTTTAATCAGATTGCTTTGAAATACGTTCATGACATACTTCCCCCCCCACCCTCCCCATCAGCTTTCCGCAGGTCTATCAGTGGCCCAGGCACAGCTAATGATGCCCTAGGTTAATGATGGGGATGAGAGAGGGAGGACAGATGAATGGAAAGATGGACGTGTCCCGTCCTAATCTGTATGCCCGTACACTTTGGCCTTGAGGAATGCACTGGGCAGAGTCGCACCAATGGATGGCAGAATGAGGCAAAGACATGGGATTGAATCAGGGTCATCTGGGTGCCCTTAAGCTGCCATTCACCTACCTAGTAATGAAGGTCTGGCATCTTAGGGTCTTAAAAATGGCTTAGGTACACAGTTCAAAGTAACCCTTATGCACAGGTTCTTTAAACTCTTGTCTACAATCCTGATTCTTTGAAGAACCATTCACTTAAAAGATCTATAGGAAACTAAAAGTGGTTCTTTAAAGGTGTCACTCTAGAGAACCGTTTTTGGGCCTATATACATTGCGTGCATTTCTATAAAGGTTCATTACTTTTACACAACTCATTCATGCAGGATTTTTAAAAAAAAACTAAACATGGTCCTAAAAGGTATCTCTCCAGATAACCTATAGGAAAAGTCTGGATTCCAGTGTTTTATGCATTTTTTAAAAAGTTCTTCACTCTTACATTTGGTTTCCAACCACTGAGTCTCATTCACCAAAATCTTCAGTTCATTCTTGACAAAGGTCCTAAAAAAGTCTGTGCCAGATTCATGACCAGTTATTTTGCACAGATGTCAGCATTAAAATGTCTGTGTGCTCTTTAAGGTGTTTACATACTGTTCATATTTAAGAACAATTCCCAAATATAAAAACATAGGTGGATGTTAGAATCTTTGTAAAAACTTGGTTTTTAAAAGGAATTTTCCTGTTAAGAATGGTTTATGATGGAGGCCCATTGTTCTTTAAAGAACCTTCTTTGGAAAAAGTGCCATTATTCCAAAGGACCCTTTTTTGACATCTTTGTTTTTAGGTTTTTCAATCTTGCATTTCTTTTTCTAACATTGTTCTTTATTTACCCATTAAATGGCTTATAAGGTTTTTTCTGTGGCATCATGTTGGCACGTTTATTTCTTTAAAGGTGATAGACTAAGCTGGAACAATGAGTGCAGTTATCGTTAAAAGAAACAAAATTAAGTATTTAAATGAATTAATAATACATTAAATTCACACTATTCTAGCAAAAATGACAAATTTTCATCTAACACAAATCTGGGGTAATTGCTAGAGTTTCTAAATAACATTTTTGGGAGGTCTGATGGTGGTCTCTCCTGTAATTCCTAAAGCCATGTTCAGCAGATGTTTACACCACATCATAGTTCCCCTTATTACTTTGCCTTTGTGCAATGACAGCTACCTCCGATGGTTTATCCTCCGCTCACTGTCTGTGTCTTCCAATTGATTTCAGCGGGGTGATGCTAAAAACCATAATCACTTCATTTAAGCTCCTAACCTGCTTAGGAGTCCTGAATGTGTTGATTAGAACATCTTAAGGTTGAAGATGAGACAGGATGAGACTCGAAATTGCTTGATGCAGGAATCTGTCATTGCCTATTATATGCTTTAAATCCAAAAGACAATGGGCACAGTGGCAGGGAGAGAGGGAAATGCAGAAGGTTTCTGCAGGAGGAGAAGAAGCCTGTTAGATATAACCTCAGCACCCTGCTGGACAGGCAAGAGGGCTTTGGGCGTTTGGTCTGTTGTGTATGTACAGCGTCTGTTATGAGTGTTGGCTGTGGATTTGTTGCAGTATCACTGTGCGCTGTGTGTGTTGCATGCTGATTTGGAAGGTACCGTGACTCTTATTCGATATTGCTTGGTGGTTTGCTTCTTCGAGGTGGGTTGATCATGTATTTTGTGACGTGTTGAGATTTTGTAATGACTTCACAAATCAATTCATCGGTCGTTATGATGTAAGAGCCATGTAAGACTTGTAAAAATGTTCAACTGCCTCAGACTTCCTCTTGGAGCTGTGCATGCACTGTTATTTTCTGTAGCTGTGGTTACAGTGCGAGCGAGGTGATGCTTTGTGATGTTTGCTATGTGTGAGATTAGAATTCCCCATAGACACTCACCCTCTCTCTCTCTCTCTCTCTCCCTCTCTCTTTCTTACTCTTTCTCAGTAGTCGAGACAGTGACCTCTCAACGATCATCTCCAACCTGCACCACACCCGGCAGCACGGCATGCCTGAGGGCCAGCCCTGCTCTGACATCACCCTCGCCTCCGCACACTCAGGTAGGACACACCTAGAGCCCAGCGTTCTCTTAGCTTCGTATTTCTTAGCATACTGGTAAAGCTCCGCCTCCCGTCTGTTCAGTTGAACCCTTTTTGTTGTTGTTCTGTGCTGATTAAACCTCTTTAGGGTCAGAATGCTCATATGGTGTAATTTGCTTGATTGGCCACTGTAAGCTCATTACTCATCCCATTGTGTTTGCCTTTAGTCCATTCCTTAATGCTCGCTCCTCCTTCTATTAGCACACTCCTTAACCCGGCTGTTAAACAACCATGTGTGCTAAATAGCTTTATTTGCCGTTAATCCACACCCACAGTGGAAGGGGCAGTAGTTACACTGGGGCTACTCAATCAGATTTAAAATAGCAAGACAAGCATCTCTGACTCATTCATTCATTCGTTCATTCATTCATTCATTCATTCATTCATTCATTCATTCATTCATTCATTCATTCATTCGTTCATTCATTCATTCATTCATTCATTCATTCATTCATTCATTCGTTCATTCATTCATTCATTCATTAATTTATTTATTCATTTATTTATCATTTGATAAACCAGCTGTCCATGTTACCTTGTGTTCATTTCATGACAAACCAGTTAAAAAGTTTTTTTCACTTTTATTTAGTTACCTTTTCGCTGCCATCAGACCAAAACAAGACAACTTTGCATGAAAAGCACAAAACCTTCTTAATTAATTAATGTAAAATGTAACTTTTTGTTTAGCACCATTCTTTTGCTCTATTCATCATGACATTTTGACACAATGTAAATGGGAGTTGGTGTTTTCAAATTCCATGTAAATGTAAAAAATGACAAAAATGGAGAAACAAGAGTTTTGTCTGAAAGCCATGGCATCATATTGTAACATAAGTATCATCAGTGTCATTTATTCTCCATGTAGGACATTTGTAATGAATCAAAAATCCCAAACTTCTCTTCACCACAGTTTCTCTTCAGTAGAATCGTTAAATCAACACAAGCAACTTCTTCCTGAGGGTTTGGTGGACTAAAGTTAATCGTTTCTGTACGATGAGCCATATGTTCATTAATAACGCTTAAAAATCCTATTATACACAGTCAGTCCTCCAGTGATCACACTCAGCACATCATGCCCCTGCATCTCTCCAATCTGGGGCTAATTGCCCTAAAGATTCAAAGGATAGATTCAGTCATCGTCATGGCCCAAGTGTTTGGACTGGACAGCAGTTCTAACTGGGGGTGGATTTTCGAAAAGACTGGTGTAATCTTTCATAAGCTTAATTGAGAAATCTCAATTAACTGGAATCTTAATTGTGGAGGACACAAAGGGATGAGCTGCCCTTGCTGGGACTGAGGACCGAAATCTGTCAGTTTGAGCATTACAGGGCGATTTAAGAGGCTCTTTAAGCGGCTCGCTCCGTGTCTGTAAACAAGTCCAATCCGATCACTCGCTGGTCTAATTCTGTCTGCCAGTGAAATTAGAGAGCTTTTGTCCCTGCGCCAGGTCAAAGGTTGTAGAAGGGCATAGCAGAGGCAGAAGGGGGAGGTGCCGATGTGAGTACAGGCGATAGGGTACAGGTACAGTGTGTTTACAGTGGCAATGGAAAATTATATTTAAAAAATCCAGCAAATGCATCGGAGGAATAGTGAGGGACTGCGCTGGATCTGGATCCCAATTACTATTCCTCTGCATCTTCAGGATCTACTGGACTACATCAGGGGTCATTCACAATTATGATTATTTGAGAAATGTTTCAGTGCATCACAAAATCTCAGTTTTAGTACTATTTGGAATAATTAAATATGCAAATTTGACTGGAGGAAATATTTACACAGCAGTGGGTTGTTCAAGGGGCAAAATGGACTTAAGTCCATATTTTTTAGATGAATGGCCATATGACAACAACAAAAACACCAAGCTTTTCTTTCTTCGCATTTATTTTCAAGATGTGCCATATTTTCAAGCCCAACTGTTATTTTCCAAATATATATTCCAAATTTTAACGAGAGTAACGCATCCTTAACTATATATTACTATAATGGACTAGAATTGGCTTTCTAATGTTCTTACGTTCCTTACGTTCAATTGTTATGCTCTTGCATCCTGAAACGGATGCTGTTAAGTTGCCTGCCTTCAAGTCAACTCATTGCCATGCACCGGTGCATTTCTACACCCCTAGTGTACATGTTTTTCTGCACTTTTTCAAAAGCCTGTTGCCACGTTGAGGCAAAAGGTTGGGGAACGTGCTGCTAATAGAGCAGATCAAAGCGGGCCCCAGCGTTCATTTTTCCATGTTAAACTGCAAGACCTTTTTTTTTTTCTTGGTTTCCGTCACACAGTCTCTTTCACTTCCTTTCAAGTCTGACTTTCTGCCGTGGGTATGTGGTTACGGAGCCAGGGAGACAGCGAGGAGAGCGAGGGAGGGAGAGGAGGGGAAAAAAAGACGAGACGAGTTGGAAAAGTGGAGGAGAAATGAAGGAATGGAGCGGAGTGGTGCGCGGTATCGGGGGAGAGCAGACAGCGGAGTCGCTCGGGATGGGGCGGAGGGAGGGGAGGGGCGGGCCGCTAGGCCGCCGGAGAGGGCCGTTAATTAAATCTGAGGGACAGACAGAAGAGCCGGCCCAGCCAGGCGTCAGACCCAGTCAGTCTCTGACTCCCTCCCTCTCTCTCTCTCTCTCTCTCTCTCTCTCTGTCTGCCCGGGCGACCGGCCGGCCACTCTGGCCCCGGGGCAGGGGGAGGGGAGGGAGCAGGGGGGAGAGAGGGGGAGGAGGGCCGGGGCGCCGGCGGATCGTCTGGCTCCTTGTGTTAGGCTCCGAAAACGTGGCTTTTGCGGTCAGCCCAGAGACTCGTAATAGGCATATAAGGTGTTTTAGCCTTTTTTTCTTCCCTCTCTATGTGAGAATCCTGATGGAATTTGCGCAAGTGTGTGTGGGAGACCATTTATGTGTGTGTGTGTGTGTGTGTGTGTGAGAGAGAGAGAGAGAGAGAGAGCGAGAGAGAAATGAGAGTATGTGAATTTCTCATGTGCTACTATCCAGGCCTGTCCCCACTAGTGCTTCAGTAGTTCTATGTGGAGAAAGCAGGACGCTGTGCAAGAAGACGTGTGCAGGCTGTAGTTAGATGGTAAGAAGATGAGTTATGTGTTATGATTCATCCTCTGCACCAAATTATCCTCCCTGTCTTTTTTACTCTCCTTAACTCTTTAAATTCTTGGCTTATTATTTAGTAACTGTGGATTATTCACTAACTGCTATGGAATTACAATGCAGAGTATGCGGTTATGAGAGTGAGGAAGTGAAGTGTGGCCCTGCTGATGGATCCTCAGACTTTAAGCTGTTACTCTTAGGAGTACAGCCTATGTTAGTGGCAGGTATGTTGTCCACTTAAATATGGGCAAATGTAATGTTTATTACTCCAGTATTGGAACTACGTTTATTAAAACTGATCGTTTGTTACCAAAGGCACTGAAGGCATGTTCAGACTAGAAACTCTTAATATAGATTTTTTTTTTTTTTTTACAAATGAAAGACATGAATCAATGCATTTGGTGATGAATCATTTGATATTTTCGCTGCGCAGATGAATAACTTTACTGGCACATGCAGTGGGGGCCTAGTGGTTTGGACCTTGCCCTCGTGAACAGAAGGTCACAGGCTCATGTACCACTGAGGTCTTCTACACTGCTCCCATGGCACTTCGCATAGCTCTCCGCTGCTCCATATATATATATATATATATATATTATTTTACCTTTTACCCACTTAATAAAGTATTATTATATTAATTAGTAAGTTTAGATATTGGTTAATCAGTATTGGCCACAAAATTGTGTTGGCATAGTCATTGTTGTCCCAGGAATTTCGTATCAGCGCATGCCTAGTTTCTACTTTTTTTTTTTTTTTTTTTACCATTTTACCATTTATTTTTTTGCTTTTTAGTTTGCTCTGTTTCATCTTTGGGCTCCCTCGGCTCTCTCTCTCTCTCTCTCTCTCTCTCTCTCTCTCTCTCTCTCTCTCTCTCTCTTTCTCTCTCTCTCTCTCTCTCTCTCTCTCTCTTTCTCTCTCTCTCTCTCTCTCCCCCTCTCCCTCCCTTTTTCTCTTTTTCTCCTTCCCTCTCCCCTGAGGCTCCCAGTGGGCGAGCGGCAGTAGAGGGAGGCGGCGCTGAATCCTTTGGGTCGGCGGAAGCGCCGCGTCGCTCTCTGCCCCCCCGCAGCCAATCAATGGCAGCCTTTCAGCCCCGGCCCAAGGCCGCAAACAGAGGGATCAATAAGTTATTAGCACCATTCTGTCAGCTGTAATGTGGAGATTGATCGGAGGCCGCCGCTCCGCCGCACCGCCCGCCACTTCCCCTGCCTGATAAAGATGACAGATTAAGGGAATAAGGAAAGGGAATTAAGGAGTCTGGCCTGTCCGACCTGTCAGTGGCCAGAGAGAGACGGAGGAAAGAGAGAGGGGAAAGGAAGGGAGAGAGAGGAATAAAACAAAAGTGTCTCACTTGCTTCCACTTTAAGCCTTCCCCCCCTCTCTTTTTCTCTCTTTCTCTCCCTCTCTCTCTCTCTCTCTCTCTCTCTCTCTTTCTCCCTCTCTCTCTCTCTCTCTCTCACTCTCTTTCGGTCTCTTTCTCATTCGCTCTCTCTCTCTCTCTCTCTCTCTCTCTCTCTCTCTCTCTCTCTCTCTCTCTCTCTCCCTTTTTCTCACTCTTTCTCATTCTCTCTCTCATCTTCCCCCATCCTCCCTAGATAAAGCTTTTTTTTTAGAAAAAAAAAATATAATAATATTATAATAAATAAAAATAATACTAATACAGTAATATATTTATGTGTCAGTGTGTCGCGTAAGCATTTCCCGGCCTCTCCCTTTGTTTTTTCTTAGTTACCAAATTCCTGCTTGGGCTTGATCAATCCTTCATTAGATTAAATCAGGTGCTGCTGATGGAGTTTCACACATCCCTGCAATGGCTGGAGGCATGGAGGAGAAATCTGAAACCAAACCTAGTGTTCAGCTCACAAAATACCAACCACTTCTTACCAACAACACCAATCTAGATTCTTTTTATAAACTTTTTAATGAAATATGGGATTACATATTTACATTACAACTGAACGGCAAAACATTAGTAATAAGTCTTGGCTTTTAATGGGTTAAAACTGGTAGAGCTCAGTCTGAGCCTTGCTCTCTGGAGCAGCCTGTACTAGGCTGCTTGTAAACAGGGAGGGCTGGGGGGATTTTCTCAGGGAGAAACAGACCAAGAGAGATAGAAAAGCAGCCTAACCTATTTATGGCAGCCTTTGAGCAGCAGTTGTGCAGTGCAGGAGCCTGAGCTGGCAGGGCTGAGGCACGAGGCAACTAGAGCGCTCCCCGTTTGGTGTTAAATGGAAGCATCAGCGCTTTAAGAGGCAACATTTAATTGGTATTAAAGGCTTTCCGCCTTCAAATCTCTGGCCCTTAGGCAACGGCAGGCAGGCAGGCGCTACTGGATTCCTTCCTCTTCTCTTCCTCTGCAGGCTGTCTGAGCAGGGGGCTTACTGCATCACTGCTGCCGTCATTTCTCTATGAAAAGTTTTATTTTTTTATTTATTGCCAAGAAGTTTTTTTTTTGTTTTGTTTACTTTGTTCTGAGGGTCCCCTGTAGCATATCTACAGGGCTGTGGTTATTTTTAGGATAAAGTGTACATATTAGAATGAGTTCTAATTAGCTAACAGTAATGTAAGATGAGTTAGCCATTGGTGAACCATAACGTTTAGGCCTAGTCCACACAGGCATTTCAAATCTTGGATAAGTGAATGCACTCTAAGCTCCTAGGCATTTTGTCGCGGCGCTTGATTGACTTTTGTATGACATTACATTCACATTTGTTAACCTCCATCAACTCCAACCTGCACCCCAGACTGTAATTCTGTGTTTCCCTGTAGGGGGCAGTAATCAGTGTTTTTTAGCCTGTGGGATTTAAGGTTTATCCTTCACTGTATTAGTGAAATATGGATTAGTTTTCTTTATTAGACCTTAACCTTGACGTTGTTGTGTTAAAAATCCTTCTAATATGGTCAAAACATTGCCATCAATACTGGGTTCACCCTCTGACTGCATAATCATGGGATATATCTGGTCCTCCATAGTGCTTAATGAATGGCATGTAAATGCAGTAAAGACATTTTGTTTGTGCTCATTGGGATTTCGGCCATCATAAAGCTCAGAAAGGATTCTTGTTGTAAGTTAGGAAAAAATTTTTATTTTCCCGTTCCACTTTATGATTTTAAAAGGGACAGAATTGTTCATTTTTTTGTAGAAGATCCAGAAAGGCCCGGCTAAACTTCACTAACATTACTCACTTTCCCACCCACTGAAGGCCTAACCAATATGAGAGTGAGTCTGGCTGCATTTACACAGAACTGCTGGGGGGAAAACTGATTGGATACGTTTCCTTTGTTCCATTTTAAGTATTTCTCCCTTTTCTTTCAAACCAAATCTTAATTTACAAAAGTTATACTTTGACCCCACACTGTTTGCTGACTATCAAACTCATAACCAGTGATGTCAGGCTTCCAGTCACTGTAGAATATTATAAGACATGTGGTCTGTATTTCAGGTTCAGTTTTTGCCACTGTTCAGGATGACGTGCACAGAACAATTGCCATAGTAGTGTGAATGAAGTTTAAGGGTTGGTGAGCAAGGTGAGCGTCAACGTAAAATTATACCACATGTTTTTCTTCATCTATACCGAGCACAAAGAATTTTTGTCCAGTCTCCTGGCTGCTATTTTATTTCGGAAAGCGCACAAAAGTTCAAATCGCACACTGGTGGTTTTGCCCAAGTTCATACAAACAGTAATGGGAGAGAGGAAGGGGCATGGTATAAGAGTTCAATAGCACTAAGGTGGTGTATGTGTGTGTGTGAGTCTGCTCTCTAAATTCTCCATCTAGAGAGGGGCCTTCCTCTCCACACTTTGTGCTGGGCCTCCGATCTTTGCTTTTGTTGAGTGCATTATATGCGTGAGGTCTAAGCGCTAAAAGCAGACGGAGCGTGCTGTGGAGCCAGGCTTCCTCCGCTTGCTGTGTGTTAGTGCCACGGGCACACTGCCCTGCTCCAACCTTTGGCTTCAGCCCATCCTGAAGCCAGCCAAACCTGGAGGAACAGCTCCACCACCACGCTGGAACATTTTCCTCCCCTTTGGTCCACTTGAGCTTATCTATACAGAGTTTGACTTTCTTCCTCTTATAAACATTGTATGTATTGTATGAATTGCTTGGGCTTTTAAGTGAAAGTTCGTTGTTGACACAATTTCCCCCTTCACTCCAAATGTAGTTAAATCATGTTTAGTGTTTGAAGTTTGATTTTTGAGGTTTTTGCATTGAAGCTATGACGTTAATGCTGCAGACAGGTTTATGGCCTTATTGTGAAAAGTGCATGACTAAATTAGAGCTTGAGTTATGTAGTGATTACTCTGATGATTCACTGAGTAATCTGCTGCTTTGTATTTTTAAAAGCCAAACAATGAACATAGACTTAAATGAAGAATAACTAGCTGTGCATTTTCTTCACACACAGGGTTTAATCCCAGTGAGGTCAGCTCTGGTTAGACATGGACATTTGAAGCACTTGAAGTTTGTAACAGAAGCATATTCTTTACAGCTTTGCAGTGAATCCTTCAGGAAAGACTTACTTTTAACAGCCTGTTATATGTAGGTTGTTCGGTTCATTTTACCCTTTTGTGCAGTTTACTTTGACCAAACATTTTACTTTATTCTTTATACTCTATTATGTCAAACACACACTTTTTGTAACAGAAAACATTTCATTTCACTTCCCATGCATGCTCACAGTTCAGTGCATCAATGTGATGCACAAAAGTCCATGTGTGTGTTCATTCCACCATTCATTTTTCTTTAATTCACTGTGTGCAGTGTTTTGTATTATGAAGCTGCTCTTGCTTGTGATGACGCTGCTGCATTTGACCTTTAATAATAAAATGTTCACATCATAATTTGTTTGCGTGTCTGAGTTAATGGAAATGTAGCAGATTGTGTGAAATTTCATCATATTTCATACTGACTGCAGACCCCAGTATTGAACCAAATTGCATCAAACTGAATTTCGTTGTTGCAAATTTTAAAGTATTAAAAATGTATCGAATCAGTGGCTAAAATAGTTGATCTTGGATCAAACTGTGATGAAACTTGTGATTTTCACCCCTAAAGCAAACAGTTTCTAACTACAGATGTATATGCATTTGTGAGAGAGTTTCCTCCCTTTCAGTGATGCACACAAAAACAAAAACTTAGCTAAAAAATAGCACAATTTATACAATTGTTCATTTTTTATAGGTAACAATATGTCTTAAAATGTCAAAAACATTTTAAGCAAATACATCTGAGATTAGTTAACAACTTAACACAAGTGGTTGCGCAATGGTTTACTTGGCAGTTTGCATGATACGCATTGCAGTGAAAGCTTGACAATCTTTTTTTGCTTGTTAGCTAGATCAGCGTTGTCTGAGTGATTGTGTTTGGTGTGATGGGATAAATTGTGTAAATGTCTTTTAGTGTATTAGGTTAATGTTGGTAGAATTCTTGCTGTTTGAAGAGTCTCTGTGCTGGCTTAGCAGGGTTTCTTTAAGTATCGTTCATGAACAGTGGATTTGGATGAGACGGAGTGAGAGATGGAGTGAAGGGCTGCGCAAGGCCTGGGGCTGTGGAGTCGTTGGCAGGCGGATAGATGGTGGGGGCACAGGGCTCTGGCTGGGTGGAGAAGGGCCTGATAAGGAGCGGAGCGACAGGACTGCAGATAGCACCGCTGAGCCCTGTGGGAAAGACAGAGCCAAGAGATTAGGGTCAGAGAGAGAGAGAGAGAGAGAGCGAGAGAGGGAGAGAGAGACAGAGAGAGGGAGAGAACACATAGTAAGATAGAGAAAACACAGAAAGAGAGACAGAGCGAGAGGAGACAGAGGGAGAGAGAGAGATATCATGGCTTTCTGCCTTACCTGCTCTCATGTGGGCCTGGGCCGCTGCACTGAATGCACATGTTAATTTCACTTTCAAGCTGAAACGAGCTAATAATTCAACCAAAAAGTGCTGTAATGGTGGCATAATGCAGCTCGGCCGCAGAGAGGTGGTTTTGCACTCTGAGTGTTCTGAAAGCCCCATTAAAAGGACTAAGGCTCAGTCGATGGCAAAATTGTGGTTCCTCAAGACCGAGCTGTAAACGAGCTATTCCAGCTACAGTTAGCCTAGCATTCCTCTTAAGGATATAATTCACCAGATTATATATTTTATTGGTTTAAACCTACATGTTTCTTTAAAAAAGTAATTTCTGGCCGGTTTCTAACCCTTCAATACTCTGTTAAAAATTAGCCTGCAAGACAACATGAACAAGCACCAAGCCTGTTTAAGTTTCAGCAAGTGCTAAAGTTTTTTAGTTCTATTACTCATTACAGCCCAAATAGTGGCGTTACAGCAACTTGCTGCTTCCAACACCGGTAATCACAGCATGAAAGTTCTCTATGAACTGAAACTTACTTCTAGATACACAGCAAAAGCAATGCATTCAAATTACATGATTCAAATGTGTAAATCATTCCCACATGAATAAAATATGTTATTTACACTTTTCAGTTTTTTTTTCGCTCAAGTGCCTTATAGACAGCAATGCTCGGTGACAGCCTTGCAAATCCAAAATGAAAATATCTATTGTTTATTAAAGCAAAACAGAAATGGAAAAGAAGATGCAGTAAATGTAGCAGGTCGAAATCATCACCTTGAATTGTGATGAAGCGAGGAGAGGTAGCGTGACAAGAAGAGAGGTGGAAAAGTGGCTGTTTTTCTTGGGTGGAGGACAGGGGATGGGGGTGTGTTAGAAAGGCCTCTTCTCTCTAGAGCAGGACGGCCTGCCTTCCCCCTCAGAAAACACATCAAACGGCTGTCATTAGAGTGGCGGTCTGCTCTCAAAGCCCCCCAGACCCCGCTCTACCACTCCAAATGTCCTTTCATGCATGGGCTTGCTGTTCTATCCCTCCTTTATACCTCTCACTCAATCGCTCTTATCAGACTGAGGGGTGAACAGCGTGCTTGCCGTTGAAAGGCGGACGAGGCAAAGCACTGTGTGTGTGTGTGTGATTTGGCTTTTGTGCCATAGCTGTTAAAAGTCCAGTTCCTCTGTGGTTCACCACCAAGTTGAGGTCTCGGCATCTAACCCCTTACACTCTGCGACCATATTTCCGTTATTAATCTTAAAGTCTAATACGTGCTGTAAATTATCTTTATATATATTTTTTTCTCTGGAATTTCTGTTTTACTTTTAAAAGGATTGGTAACGATGGACTTAAATTGCAAATATTTTGTATTGTTAGCTTAAAATAAAGAAATAATAATAAAAGAACTGAATAATATACAGTAGATAGACATATGTTAATCTTACTTGCTTGCCTGATGCATGCAACCTCTAAAATGGTGCTAAATGTTGTTTTAGGCCTGAATTGCTCAAGTTATTTCTTTCATATGTGCATCACATACACTCTGGCTTACATCTGCTTATTCATCATTGAGTAAATAGTCATTCAGTCTTCGGCTCATTGCAAGGACCAGGCCCCAAGACCCCAAGTGAGATGCTGACATGAGCTATGTGAGAAGCTAGGCTAGGTTTTAGCTCAGCTAAATGCTAATTCCAAAAGAGCAGCCATTCCTTTCATGTTACTCTTTTTTGACCGCTGACACATTAAAGAGCAGTGTGAAAGGGACGTAAAGCATAAAAACAGGCTGGACTACCTCAGGCTACTACAACTGACTGCACACCAAAAGGCAATAGATCGATTGCTGCATTTTCATTTTCACTTGAAATGTGACAGAAACATCCCTCAAAATGTTTCAAGAATTTCAGCAGCATATCGGATGAACTGGCATACTGCCAAGAGTTAAATTTACCCATAAAGACTCATATTATTACTCATATGTATTTCTATGGTTCAACACTTACAGGTTGTAGTTATTGACAAAGATTACAACAATGTGGTCTAGTCCAGTGTTCCCCAGTCCTGCTCCTGGGGGCTCACTGCCATGCACATTTTAGGGTTTTACCTACTTCCAACACACCCGATCCAACTAATCAGCTCATTAACTTCCCCTCAGATGCGTTACACAGTCACACACTCTCTGAATGTCCCCCAGAATCCCTTAAACAGGCTGTTTTTGTTACTGTCCCTTTAAGAGTGCAATTTAAGTGACCCCTCTTCTGATTGGCTGCCCTTTAACATGTCCTACTCACTTAGGAGTTCAGACTGATACACCCCTTATAACTTCAGCATATGTGGGAGAGGCTAAATTTTAGTTTTTGTGACTAGATGCAGTTTTGATCACAAAGTAAATTCAAAATGGATGTTTACAGCTTAATTTCTGAATTTGGACTGCATGGACTCTGGCGTGAAGGGTATGTTTACATTTGTGTTTTACACTGACTTCTTATTTAAAAAAAAGCGAGAATAATTCTATATTTAATGATATGGGTAGGGCGTCACAATGGTGCAGTTTTTAGCGCTGTTACCTCACAGCAAGATGGTCCTGGGTTTGATCCCCGGGTTCGGCCACGGGTGTCTTTCTGTGCGGAGTTTGCAAGCTCTCTGTGTTCGCGTGGGTTTCCTCCGGGTGCTCTGGGTTCCTTGCACTGACCAAAGGCTGCAGTAGGTTGAATGGATACTCTAAAATTGCCAGTAGGTGTGAATGTGTGTATGAGTGGTTGCCTGTCTATGTGTTGCCCTGCGATGGGTTGGCCTCCTGTCCTGGGTGTACCCCACCTTAGGCCTGCAGTCAGCTGGGATTGGCTCCAGCTTCCCCGCGACCCGGAAACAGAAGTGGTTTAGAAAATGGATGGATGCATGATATGGGCTCTTTAATGATGCTTTGTATTTTTTGTCATTGCTTGACATGAAAACAAAAAAATGTCAATAGCTTGAACCACTTGCACCATTTATTTTTTTATTTAATGAATTTACAATTGGGTAGTATAGCAAAAAAGTAGTATATACTGACGTCCGAGCTAAAAACTTAAGACTGATCAGCCAGATGTATGAACATGGGTCTGGTTTGACTGGACAAGATGGGTTTGTCTTTGTTGTCATTGCATTTATTACTAAGACAAAGTTACGCTTATGCAGATTCTTATTTCTCTCTTCTATTGTGTACTCTGGTGAGACACAAGATGATCAAAGAACAAAGAGAAAGAGAGGAAGAGGTATCTGCGGCTTCAGCCGCGGCATAAGAGCAGAGAGTAGATGTGAGTAGAGAGAGAGATGTGAAAAGGCAGAGAGAGAAAGAGAAAAAGAGAGAGAGAGAGAGAGAGAGAGAGAGAGTGCAATGACAAACGGTCTCTTCCTTCCTGCGTGCATTCAGCACCGTGCTCTCAGCAGCCCTGCCAGCGTGATTAGCAGGATATTGATTTGAGATGTCTGTGTGTGTGCGTATGTGTGTGTGTGTGTGTGTGTGTGTGTTTGGGGGGAGGAGGGTGCTGTAATCGTACACTAGACACTAGTTCCTAGCGTTTGCACTGGGCTACAGCACACAGCCTGAGGACTCCAGCACGAAGGGCGAGGGAGACAGAGAAAGAGAGAAAAAGGGAGAGAGATCGAGAGGGAGGAATAGAAAGTGAGAGAGAGCAAGAGAGGAAGGAAGATTAGCGAAAGGTGCGGGCTTTATATAGACTGTAAACAGAGCGAGTGAAACTCAGTCTAAAGGAAAGACGAGGCAGACAGGGAGCAGAATAAGAAGCTGTGTAATGAACGGACGCTCGATTTTTCTTTTTTCTTTTTGCTCTCTCTCCTGTTTACTTTCCTCTGTGTGGTCGTTTTAGAGGCTTTTTGGAGCATTAGGCGAGCTAAAGAACAAGGGTCTGTGTAAACACAGAAGAGACAGACAGATCAGAGGTGAGAAAAAGAGACAGAGGGAGAGCAAGGAAGGTAGTAAGAACAAGAAAGAGAGAAAAATAGGAAGCCAGACAGAGCAAGGTAGACAGAAAGAAAGGGAGAGCAATAGAAAGAAAGATACTAGGGATAGCAGGGGAGGTAGTGAGAAGTGGAGAGAGAGAGAGAGAGAGAGAGAGAGAGAGAGAGAGAGAGAGAGAGAGAGAGAGAAAGAACAAAGAGAGGTAGCACGAAAAGAGAGCATGTTTTGTGGGAGAGGGTGAGTAAGAGAGATAGAGACAAAAAGGAAGGTATTGGGGAGAGAGAGAGAGAGAGAGAGAGAGAGAGAGAGAGAGAAAGAGAGAGTGAGTGAGTGAAGTAGGTATTAAGGAAAGAGAGATAGCATGTTTTCTGGGCAATAGGAGAGGGTGAGCAAAAGAAAAACAGAGTGGCAGCGAGGAAGTAAGTGAGAAGAGAGAGAGACAGAGAGTGAAGTGGCTAGTGAGGAGAGACAGAGTGGGAGAGTGTGCTTTGTGGGAGATAGTAGAATAGTAGGAGAGGACGAGGGAGAGAAAGCGAGAGAGGGAGAGGGAGAGAGACTGAGACTCTGCACACACTGGATAGAGTCTGATCTGTCATTGGCTCAAGGCCCTTTCGTCTTCTTCACAGCGGCGCTCCTCATCTCTCCACAGCTTCCAGCATGTACTCAGGTAGCTGCAGCCATAGCGAACTCAAGGAGTGCTCTCCCGCCTCCCGCAGGCTCGGAGGAGCACGGCATCGGCCTCCGCTCTGCTATTCTCAACTCTTTCGTTCTTCTCTTTTTTCCAGATGACATTCTAGGAAAGAAGAGAGCGTACTCCCCCAACAGCAGCAGCGAGTGCCCATCTGACAGCAAGAAGCCCCGCAGCGCCTCCCCCAAAGGTAAGAGAACCAGAGAATAGTGTGTGTGTGTGTGTTCATGTGGGTGGGTGTGTGAGTGAGAAGGATGGGCGCGATGCAATCAGAGCCGTTTAACCTTAGATTGGAAGATGGAGTGGGTGGGGGAGAGGGTGGGATAGGATGACAGCAGGAGAGAAGGAGTGCAAGGGAAGAGAAAAGGGAAGGGGGGAGAGAAGGAGAAGGATGGAAGAGCCACTCTGGGTTAGACATCACCCTCATGCACTTAACCCACTCATACACACACACATACACACATAAACAGCTGGGCATGTGCAGAGTCATGATTGTATACAAACACTCACTGTATGCATTACAAAGGTCTGGGGGTGTGAACCTCTGAGCTCACAGGATTTGGTTCCATTACGATTCTTTTGGAAGCAGTTTGGTATGTCATGAAGTCTAAGATTTTGTGAAGATGTGGTTCAGTTTGGCTATATTGGTGCGGATCAGCTTTTTAAAAATGCACTGATTGACAAAATGTTTATGAAATGTGGGAATGAGATACTTTTGGTCAAGGCCTTGACTTGGTAAAGTAAAAGTGACTATTTGTCATTGTGAACACACACAAGCATCACATCGAAATGGACCCTCTGCTTTTTAACCCACGTGAAGCAGCGGCCAGCTATCAACAGTGTCCGGGAGCAGAGTAGTGGGACGGTACCTTGCTCAAGGGTACCTCAGTAGTGCCCAGGCCGGGAATTGAATCTGCGACCTTCAGGTCCCAAGGGCAATGTTCTAACCACTAGGCCACCGCTGTAAGGTGTGGAAACATGATAGTGAGGTAGGACAGTAGGTAGACTTAGTAAGGCATGAGAATTAGATGGTTACATTGTGATGGTTAAGTCAAGGCCACAACATAATAAGGCGTGAGAACAAGATAATTGCGTCTTTCTTTCCACGGCTAAGTTTTTCTTTCTCTTAGTTATGACCATGACTTAACTCATCTTATGCCTTTCTAAGGTTTGGCCATGCACTGACACCCGCTCACCATGCCATACCATTGTGGTGACTTACTGTTTTTATTAGGGTGGGATGTCAAGGAGTATCTATAAGACTAACTAGCCCTCATATTTATTGTTTATTGTTTACTCTGTTTTTTGGGTTTACAGGATTGGCAGGGTTTCTTATGGTGTGTAGCTTAGCTAGTGGTATCTTAGTAGAATGACAGCTGTTGATGGGTTTAGCATTACAGATAGAAGAACAGACACGGACTGTAAAGCACAGTTGTGCGTCGCCCTGGATAAGAGCTGCTAAATGCTGTAAATGTAAATGTCACCAGTGGGGCTTTATACGAATGTATCTTTTTCTTTCTCACCACCATCTCTATATATCTATCTTTTCTCTCTTCCTCCACAAAAAAAAACTTCACCCACGATCAGGCGCGCAGTAGAGTTAAGGAGGGCCGTTATAGGAGGAAGTTCTTTAAGGGGAAGTAGAGCTGAGGCCAAAGGAAGGCCTGCGGTTTGGACTGTAGACACAAGTGTGTGGCTACTGGAAGCACACACACTTTCGGGACTTCAGGATTGATTTGAAATGACCACTTCTTCTTTAGCAATGCAAATGTACCCTCAGAAGTGAAACAGGGTTCTTAAGGTCCAGCTGTGTACCTTTAGTGGGTTTTAAAGGTACACAATGTTCATTGTCCCAAAGGAAAGGGGCATAGCTTGTACTTTTTCATAACTTAATTTTTAAAAGTGCAAAATGAAAAAAAGCCAAGAGTCAAGACAGTTTGTGGAATCAATGCAACCTAAAAACTATAACCTTAGTGGCATATGGTGCAGTTATGTTGCTTAAATAAAGATACTGAAGATGTTCTCTTGGTTTCACCCCTAGTTGTAAACCAGAATACACATTTTCTAGATATATATGATAGAATTCTGTCCATAAAAGGCTTGCTTAGTTTATTGAATAGATATTGAGGCATCATAACACAAGTGTGTGGCTACTGGACACACACACACACTTTTGGGACTTCAGGATTGATTTGAAATGACCACTTCCTCTTTAGTCCTTTGAGGCTTGATGTCTATTTCAGGTTTTGCCATTTGGCCTGTGTCTGTCATTGCCCTGGTCAGGAACTGGTGAAGTCACTGCTGCACCTGGGCTGCATCTGAGTTGACTCAGTACCGGAGCAGTGGGCTATATTAGATTAGACCTGACTTGTTTAATGCTTTAGGCTTGACAACCTACATCCCTATGCTTTATTTAGGCCCAGGTTAAGAAAGGCTTCTCTGCCTCCTACTTCTTTACTCCTGTCCCCTGCCTCTCACTAACGAGTTGTGGAGGACCCCCCCCACACACACACACACACACCGTCTTCTTTTTCTCCTCCTATCCTTGTTCTCTCTCACTCTGTTTCTCTCGTTCTTTAACTCTCAGGGGTGTGCACAAATCACATGCATGTGTGCCCATGGCGACAGCCAAGGCGGCACAACTGGGAGGTGAGAAGGAGGGTGATACCCTAGCGGCCCAGTGCCAGATTTACCACCCGCCACACAGATTAGGTCAGCTGCTCAAGCTTAGAGCACAGAACAGAGTGTGTGTGTGTGTGTGTGTGTGTGGTAGGGGTGTAACTGTTCTCTACACGCATGATTTTTTTTTCTACTTGATTGACTGTGTTGTTGTTGTTTATATTTACAATAATTTGTTCTGATTACAAGTCTTTAGAAATGATTGCGCACGTCATCAAATCTCACTCGTCATTATGATTATGTTTTACACAGTACATTGTCAGAAAGGTCCGTTCTTGTCCCCCAAAGTAGAAGTAATCTACTAATCTATCTATCTATCTATCTATCTATCTATCTATCTATCTATCTATCTATCTATCTATCTATCTATCTATCTATCTATCGTTCTATCTATCTATCTGTCTATCTATCTATTGTTCTATCTATCTATCTATCTATCTATCTATCTATCTATCTATCTATCTATCTATCTATCTATTGTTCTATCTATCTATCTATCTATCTATCTATCTATCTATCTATCGATCAGTCTGTCTGTCTGTCTATCTTTCTATTTACTGTGTGGAAGAACAGAACATTTTGGTGATGCTGGCTCTGGCACTGGCAAATGTGTACATCACAGAGGAGTGGGAATTGGAACATGACTAAAGCTCCTCCTCCCTCCAGTCTAACATCGTATAAATTTCCATCCTCTACTTTCTATTTCTCGTGACAAATTTTCCATACCCCACCATCACCCCATCTTGTTCCTGTTCCTCAGTCCTCTTACAGCTCTGTCTCTGTTCATTAAAAAGGGGCGTCAAGCAGGAGCCACCCAGAACCCTCTTACAGTTTTACAGCCTCTTCTTATATATTAGTTATATACTGAGGGCATGGTACAAATATTGACATCGGCCCACAGTTTGCATATCAGTATACTCCTACTTACAACAAAGAATTCCTCATTGTGTATGTCGTCCTGAGTAGTGGAGCATCATGGCATTGGTGACAATCTCTGTTGCATATTGTGGTCAGTGCAGTATTGTAGGCTTTGAAAGCCAAACCTATAATTCCCTCACCAGTTGTACCAGTTTGTGACTGGGGCTCAAGAGACAGAATAAAAAGTTGCATCAGTATTAAATGAGGTTCCTCATTTAAACATTGCACATTATACTCCTACAAGGAAAGACCTTGCTGTTAGGATTGCGGGCCTGAAGCTGAATAACTGTATTTAACATGGCACATCCACACCCGAGAATTAGGATGTTGTCAGGTCTGCTTTTAGACATTGCTGCCATTACACGCTGACTTATTTTTAGGCTTTACCTGCAAACTCATCACTGTGCGGGTGCCTACTGCGGCCGGGGCAATGGGAGCACAGGCACACCAGTGCCGTAGTGAATTACAGTGGGCCAGTAGTGGTCACCCCCTACGGATTAGGATGTCTTTAGGACGCTGCTGATCTAACGTCTTGTGTCTGTGATCTGCTACTCCACCCAAACAACGTTTGTGGGTGTGGGGGGGGGGGGTGGGGGGGGGTGGAGGGACGGACCCAGCAGCTGCCCCTGTCTGGGGCCCCACCTTATATCCATCCACCCACACTCACTCACTCACACACACACCCACAGACACACACCTGGTAGGCCAGCAGATTTTGGCGCATTAGGCATTCGCTTTAATGAGTAAAGCAGACAGAAAAGCTGCAATGAGCCGAGCTTACAGCAGGCTTAGCGGAGAGAGATGTGGCGATACAAACAGATTTTTAACTGCCGATCCAGACTTCTAGTCATCCTGTGGGTTCGCCGAGACCCCCTGCGGAGCTGACAGACACGGAAACCCGTGCACGCACATACACATCAAGACTGTGAATGCATTTCACACACTCCATGGCGTAGACATAACAAACACTTTCAGCATAAACAATGCCAAAGTCGAAAGGCTTCAGAAAATATTCTGTGGTTTTATAGTCGTGGACGTCAGAGCCCTTCAGTAAAGTGGATAAAATGTATATGACATCCAAGAACATTCTCACACACATCTACATTTTTAGTGTAACCTGCAGTTACAGTCCTGCATATAATGCGAAAGGCACTGTTTATCATTGTGAGCACACCTAGTGTGTATCACACATAGTGCAACACAACACAAATGTGACCTCTGCATTTAACTCATCCACATGTCCAGATGTGGAACAGCAGGCAGCTATCAATAGCACGCAGGTAGCAAAAAAGCAGGATGGCATCTTGCTAACGGCTAGGCTAACACTGCCCACCGTGCATAAACAAAGCATTGCAAGCAATTTCAGTTCCATAAAGAACCTTTTAGTGGATTTGTCTTACAAAAAAATTGTAAAAGGAATGTTTTATTGTGAAGTATCCTTTTAAGGTTAAAGCCCCTCATGTAATGTAAAGGTTCTATATCCATTCACCATGCTCCATCCACAGGTATGTTTACGGAGTGTAGCTATTTTGGCTTTGGACAAGCTTTCAAGTGCAATTCAGTAATATATA
>JBBPDA010000132.1:26467861-26483252 GCA_037974385.1 Arnoldichthys spilopterus
GTATTACAGTTTAGCACTTTACATAATCCAAGTCCAAGCTGCTAGAGCAAGCCAAGAGTGACAAGAGACAAGGAAAACTACCTACAAATGGAAGAAGAGACTCCTCCACCCAACATTGGGTAACACAAGAGAATAGTAGATTATGACTATGAAGATGACAAACAATCTGTAAGAGGCAGATGTATATAGACTAAACCAATGGCCAGTAGAGTCTTTAGTTAACAATAGTAGAGTCAGTTAGAGTCTGTATTAGCAACTGCTTCTGTTGACGTCTGTGTGAGTAGCAGTGGTTTTGGTTAGGATGTGGGCAGCATGCACATGCAGATATGTGTTAAGCAAGCATTTTTACTGAAGACCACTTTTTCAGTCTTACCTTTATGATCAATATTCAATATAGTAAACTAGTCATTTTGGTTGACAGGTTTATCAAGACTGTAGGTAATAGATGATATTTAGTATTAACACCTAAAAGATCATTTCATATTCCCATGTGGTCAAGCTAGCTTTGATTAGCTATAGCAGCAGCTCAGCTCAGTAACATTTATCAGCTGGAAACTCAGTATTGTGTAGCGAAAACCTCACTAAACCAAACTAAACGTATTAGGATGAGTACGTTTTTTTCTACAAAAGAACACATCATTTGTGGGCGGAGCATACATACGCTGACATTTTTCCAAGAAACATAGATCCAAACATTGAATCCTGTTTAAAATATATTTTGTTAAAAGAGGCACAAGCCTCTACTTCTTTCTCTCTCGCACACACACACACACACACACACACACACACACACACACACACACACACCTGAAGGCCCTTGGGTGGATTATCCGGTGTTTGGCTCAGTACCCCCCCTCTAAACCCCCAACCCCCCAACTCCTTCTCGCCAGCCTGGGGCCAGACTCAGCTTTCAATGAAGGAGGGTAAAAATAACCCCCCTCCTTTTTCCTCCTCCTTCTCTTTCTCTCTCTCTCTCTCTCTCTCTCGCTCTCTTTATTTTTTTCTCTCTCTTCCTCCCTCTCTCCTTCTCTTCCTCTTCCTCCCTCCCTCCCTCCCTACTCCACCCGTCCCCTGACTCTGTCTCGGATTACCGTCTCTTCTGTGTGTCTGAGGCAGGCTGCCGCCAGACCCACACCTAATAATTCACTCACTCATCCCTCCGTTCACCCGTTCACAGAGCAGATAATGTAGGCTCTCAGTCACTCACTCACTCGTTCTATCCCGCTTACTCGCCTTGCGCTGAGGGTTTCCTTTTTGCCCCTATCTTCAGTAGAACACCAGTTCATGTCTGCTGCCATCATCTTTATCTCTACATCTCTAGCTCTCCATGATCCACACCTGCTTTCAGTGGAAAGAAAGACTTTTGTGAAGGTCTCTTCACCCTCCATGTCCAGCTTTTGGGCCAAGATGGAACAAATGAGTGCATCATTGGGCATCATTGATAAAATTACAATATTTTCCAAGTATCACAGTATTAGATGCTATTAAAGTTTACTTTACTGAACTTTCTGAGTAGTCTGCGCTGTGCTGAAAGAACATCTTATGAACCTGTCATAGCTTGTTTTAACTGCACTGTTTTCTTGTTTTCTTTTTAAAAAGAAGGAATTTTACACGTTAATATAGTGATTAACAGACAAAAAACATATTTCCATAAAGTTTTATGTTTTTACATTTTTTTTCTGAAACACCTAGCAAATGACTTACAGCAAGTTTTAGTTACCTACTAAAAATCTGCACGCGCTGTTCCAGTACAGTGGATGCTAGTACAGACAGTACAGTCCAGCACTAGGCAAAACAGTGTGTAACTACCAAAATATTCCATATGGGTTTAGTTCACTGTGGACCATCTTGATATGTTTAGTTCTGTAAACCAGAGTGTGTGAACGACTGAACCCATTTTATGGACACTTCACTAAACATATTGTGGGATTCTTTAGGTTTAGCAGTCCTTACATATGTGTGTAGACCAGGCATACTTATGTAAAACCAACAAAAAAAATGTCTGTCACTTTAGTGTGAGTTGAAACCCTCCAAAGAAGAAGTTTCACCGTCATTTGCTGTTTGCATTGCTGTTTTTTCTGACAAGGGCAAAACAGTTCAAGCAGACAGGAACGGTTCTTGGTGTTCTGTTCAGATGGTTATATCTCTTCTCCTGTCTCTTCTGCAGAGAACTCACACACCCCTGCACTGGAGCCAGGCATTCACATGACCCCCGAGGAACACTACAGGCGCATGATGTCAGCGCTGAACGAGCACGGCTCTTACGAAGAGCAACAGCAGCGCCTCTATCAGCTCGCCAGCAACATGGGCGTCCCCAACCATGGTGAGTTTGGGCCCATCTTTGCGGTCTGCAAGCCTTTTTGCTGAGATGCAGAGAGTTTCAGAAACATTTTTAACCTCTTCAACTCGTCAGTAGATCCAGACTCAAAAGCACATTTCTTGTAACTGCATACCTACGTTATTAGATTCATTAAATCTGTTCATTTATAATCGTCACATAAAGAAATGTTCCAGGACTGTATCTGTATCTCTAGCTGTAGCTAATTACATGGATATGGAAAAGTGTAAAAAAGCAAGATTAAATAATAACTCTTATTATATACAATAACTTACAATAATAAATCCTTGGCTTGTTTTGCTCTAATGCTGCATTCATGTTCCTGCTGAAAAAATCTTATTTCATACACCAGTCCATAACAGAAGTGGTGGGATCAGTGATAATATGTGATACCAATGGGGGAATGCAGCCATATAAACACTGCCATGACGAGAGAACTATACACTGATCAGCCCTAACATTAACACTATTATCAGGTGAAATGAATAACATTGACTGTCTAGTTCCTGTCAGGGTCAGTTCATTCAGTTCTTGAAGTTAATATGCTGGATACACAGGGATCTGAGCCACTTTAACAAGGATCTTATTGTGGCAAGACGACTGAGTCAGAGCGTCTCCAAAACAGCGGTTCTTGTGGTGTGTTTTAGGTGTGCAGAAGTTAGTACCTATCAAAAGTGATCCAAGAAAGAACAACTGGTAAAATAAAGAAGAGCTAATGTGGTTTAAAAAGTGATGCTGACTAGAAAGGGTTCAGAACACGCAGTGCACCATAGTCAGAGCTGTTTCTGCAGCAGGAGGGATCAAAACAATATTAGTCAGGTGGTGTTAATGTTATGGCTGCTGCTGAGGTGTTACTGCTGATGGAGATTGGTTTTTAGTTTTAAAAGTGTTTTTAACTTCTAATGGTGTGTTTTTGATGAAGTCTGGATTTGTTGCACATGACACCTGAAGTTCAGTTCATGAGAAAATCAACATCCGGTTCATTCCACCACTGTGGCCGACGGCAAACATTGGGAAAATTGGCAAAACGTTCCACTGACCACCGCGGTATGCTGCTGTTGCCTCTGGCAGTGGCAGAATTTTCTGTCTCTGCTCTGCTGAAAAACATGAATATCCAATATACCTATGTGTGTCTACCATCACAGTTTAAACACAGCTGATGCGTGATGCATGGACTACAATTCATACAGCGCGGTTAAACTTTGGCACCGTCCCAAATGCTAATCGCTTAAGCAGTTAAAGGGTTAATACATGTTGAGTTAGGTTTAACTTTACTTTTATGATACTTTTAAGTATTTCTTTATCTGTTTGTCCTTAAGTCCTCAGCTAATACAGAGTCCCAAGATCATATTAAACAGTGTGATACGATATCTATAAAGCAAATGGCTGACCATATACTGGCTAACCTTGGCTCGGACGCTTGTAGACCTTCCCTCAGCCGGCAGAGCTCTATGGCAGAGATTGCTGACAATTCTATTTCCAGCCCCCAGCCCACCCAATGTCAGAATGTCAGAGTGAGTGATCTGCGACTGCCGCTGCACACTGTAGTAAATAACGCTGCCATTGGGCCCTGAGGTTTGCTGTATATTGATTTGTTCTCTTTGATTGGCTGTGAGCCAACCCTCTAAATTACCAATACCATGGAAACAACAAGTGGGCTCATTTATTTATTTATTTTTTTATTTATTTTTTTCCCTCTTCCACCGTTTCTACCCCCTCGGATTTGCAGTGGCGGAAGCCGCTGGAGGTTGGAGCATGTTAAACAAAAGCACAAACAAAAATTCAGCTTTGACCCTTTTTTATTTTGCGGGTTACGTCTTAATTATGCCTTTAAACTCAGGGTATTCATCATTAACCTTGTTGACTTTTTTTTCTGTAAAGAATGTGTCTTTAATTGGCGCTGTCTTTTATGGCTATTCACAGCGGTGCGAAATTAATCAGACCTGCGTCCGCGCAGAACGGGAGAGCATATTACTTTAATTTTTATTTGATCAGGAATGCTTTTTTAATTGCATGCTGCCAATTGGAGGCCCGTGCTCTATAAATGTTTTAATTGCCCTCCTCCTGCATCTGTGAGGAATTAGTGCCCCTGTCTGAGTGTGTGTATGTGTGTGTCTGTGTCTGTGTGTGTTTTATAGCTCTACTCTCCTACCCCCAGAAGTTTCCTGGTTTGTATTGTTGCACAGTGGCGCATTGCAGACACACACACACACACACACACACACACACACATACACATACACATGCTGTTGATTCTTTTCCCAATTCTGTTAAGTCTCCCTCTCTAGTCGTACCACCCACAGCTCCTTCAGCTTCACTCTTTATTTGGCCTGTAGTAGCTGACACACCCTCTCACTTCTAGAGATGTAACAATACACATATTTTCAGATTTGATCCGATTTTTGATTTTGAGCTCAAGTTTTGATAGAATTTTTGATATTTTATGGGTTAAGATATGGGTTTCGATTCTTTCTGCACAGCTGGGTGTGGAAACACTATAGGATCTATTCTTTTTGAACTCAGAGCTCGACTTTTATAATTGAATTCTCACACAGAGCTGCTTCGCGGCCTGTCACGCCAGCCTTCTGCGCTCGGAATCACAACAAAATTTATAAGGATTTAGGAGAAAAATTTGTCATTTGACCTCTGGGTGTTTGCATTGCATAGGCCCCTCCTCTCTCCCCGCCCACTTTACTCTGTTAGGAAGCAGTCGCGCAAAATTGTCCACAAAAGACGTTAAGTCATTAACATTTCGAAAAGACCAATTTGTTGTATTGACCGTACAGTGTTAACATGCCCATATTCTGCATTTTCATGTATTTGTTGACTAAAGTCCACATGATATTTAAGTGATATTAACAGTCATAATTCTTTTTTATGACCATTTCCCAACCCCTCTATATAGATTAGTTTTAAACATGCTGTGTTTGTTCCTGTGCCTTTGACTTAAGCATGATGGTAGAAGTAAAACTATCAATATGCAAATATATGTAAATGCAATGGTTTTTGTGATGTCACGATTACAATTACGCCAAACCTGGCTGTTTTTTCAGCTTAAAATGGACTGTGTGGACAGTAAATAGTACATTTTGAAACTTTAACTGTGTTCAAATACTGTACACACTGTAGGAAATGTTAATTTTTATATATAATAATAATTTCTTGACACTGCATTGAAGTCATTACAGTTTTACTCTCTTTCACACAATGCAACAGTGCCACAACAGCAGAAAGACCAGCCACAAATGCAGGCGAGTTTGAAGAGAGAGATAGAGCTGGCCACTGGCAGCACTAGAGTGATTTGCAGTGTCGCCATCAGTTCCTCCCTGGACAGTTTGGCCGGTAAATTCAGGTGTATGATTTCATAAGCCGTGCCATTGAAAACAGGCTCTCAGGGCCAAGCAGCCATCCCCCCCGGAGGAATGCAAGCGCAATGGCTTGCCCGTGCATGCTGAGCTCATAAGCCCCGCGATAAGGCCGTGCCAGTCAGCTGCTGCCAACACCTCTGCCTGCCAAGTCTTTGATGGGAGAGATATTCTTCCTCACTTTTCACGTCCAGTGCTCTACCGCACCCACCGCTAGAAAACTTTTTCTTAACTTTTTTTTCCCCCTTTACTTTCTTTTACACTCCCTTTCCTGGAGTGGTCTGCCTTTCCACTCAACTCTGCATATTATTCTGCATATGCCTCCAGTGAAAAAGTCTATAGTCACGCACTCTAGGCTAAATTTTCCAGGCTGTAGAGATTTTCACTTTTAGCGGCGCAAATGTAATCTCTGTCCGCCTGTCCCAGAAATTTCTTCCACACTCTCTCACTCTATGTCACTTGGTCTGCTAGCAAGTTTTAATTTATGATTCTGTTTGCTTTCTCTTCTGCGCCATAGCTCATGCAGTGGTGGTGGTTTTTGTTGATTTTTTTGAGAGGGGGGAGGGAAACGTCTCAAGAACAGGGATTCACAAGTTCCAGCTGCTGCCTAACATACTCTCTCACTCTCTTTCTCTCATATTCTCACTCTTTCTTTGCTCTAGGTCCAAGCATTATGCCCTATATTCACTAAAACTATATCTAGTGTGTCTTTATGTGGGGTAGTATTGTGTCCAGTCAAACTCTAGCTTCAGTTTACCATGCAGTACCTCACATCACTGAATCTCATCTTAAGTAGTGCCATCATTATATGCTTAGCATCGTGGTCATATTAGGAATTTTTTTCAAAGAGAAAAATGAATGTTTTTTTAGAAAAATTCCTGCTATCACACCTGCGAATTGATACATTTGACCTTAAAGGCATTTTTCTTCTGAATGTTGCTAGATTCTCTGAAGGATGAGGTTGCTAAGTCGCTGAAATACATATTTTGCTACAAGCAAACTAACAGTTGTGCATTGAGCTGATGTCATATGGCATGTGCAACCTCATCCGAACACCCCACCCAAACCAGCAAGAGTAAGAGTGCAGTTGCTTTGGGGGTAGCAGCTTATAGTTTGAGTAGCTAATGTTGTTTTAGAACAAGGTAAAGTTTAATAATGAGCTTAGGTTCAGGAAATGCCCTCACTGCACACTTGAAATTCAGAGGATCCAGTGATGCTTGGTGGGGGTGTAATCAAATTAGGGAATATTTTTTCATTATTACAGGGCACAATAGCTTTTTTGTTTTTTTTAAACAAAGACATTCATTGTTTCCCATAGAGAAAAACAGCTTAGACCTGATGTTCCTAATATGGCCATGACACCAACGTTACCTACTGCTGAGGGTAATCAATGTGCAATAGTTTACACCTTCTACACCTACACTTTGGATAACTGTACTGTCCCTACATCTATTAATACTGCAATATCATAGACGCGCACATTGATATGTACATGCTACATTGGGGATACGATGCATTTACACAAACACTGCAAAATGTTACACTAGGCCTGTACATATTAAATATTAGTAATCAAATAATTATTTTGTTGGTTAATTGAGTTAGCAGGGCTAAACAAATTGTAAAATAGCTGAATAACACACAAGCTTACATACAGTTCTTACCCTTTTCTATTCCCCATCTTTCTCTCTTCCTCTACCCCTTCTGACATGTATGCATTCACCTGTATGTGCGTGTGAGAGAGTATGTGAATGAATGAGTGCTAGCCTCTGTACCATATCAGAGGTGAAAAGCCTGCTAAGGACCCCTTGACAGTGGCAGGGAATGGCCGGAACCCCCTGACCCCCTGCAGCTGTCTCCCCTAACCTGTCCCACACATCCCCAGCACTCGCCTGCTTTTACATTCCGTCTTTCTTTCCTGCCCCCTCCACCCCCCCCTTGCCTGAGTCCCCGCAGAGCCTGCTTTCATCTGTTTGAAGCGGAGGCCCTGAAATGAAAGGCTGGGAGGGAAGCCGGCACGGATGGGCGCGCGCGTGTGCGTGCATATACTGTTTGCGTATGTGCGAGGTTTATGTTTGTGGGGGGAGGTGTAAGTTGTTGTGGTCCCCTCTCTGCTGCGAGGTCACCAGAAGGCCTCAGCGCTAGCCTTGATGTTAGGAGCAGGAAGCGAGGAAAAGACGAATTTTGCAAGTTCTTCAAGTCAAAGCCCCACAGCCCACTCTCCCCTATCCCATGTCCCCCTGGCTCCCAGACTTAAAGAACACACGTGAAGCGTGTGAAAAAAACCAACTTTCAAATCCCTGCCCTATCCTGTCGCGGGAGCGCTGAGCGTACCTGCTTTAGAGGAAACCTGAGGCTAGGAGGTAGAATTCCACAGCAATGCTAACAAAGGCCAGGGCTCAGGCACAAAGCAGGCAGGTGCGACAAAGGAAAGGATAAGTGTGTGATGGTGGGGGTTTGGTGGGGGTTCTTTTCAGGACACCATAGACAGAACCCCTCAGATGGTAGGTGGACATTATGGGGCAGAATAAAAAAGAAGAAAGGTGAGCATCTCGCCTTTCTTCAACCCCCCAACCCCGGCTGCCGGAGGTTTTGGCATGGATGGGCTGTGTGCTGTTGGGACGGCTGCTCTGCTCATGGGCGCAGCCCCAGGTGATCCTGCGCGGGCGAGCTCTGCTGCAGATGAAAGAGAATAATGTAAATGTGTGCATCAGGCAGGACAGGGCCTGCCACGGGAGAGCAGAGGAGAGAGAAGAGGGGAGGCAGGTCAGAGCCTCTTTGAATTTCATGCTTTTTTTTAAGACCACACCATCAAACTCTGCATGCTGTAGCCATCTTTAAGGTTCCACAATGTTAGTAACCACATTAGTTAAAGGCATAGCTCAGCAAAGAGCTGAACTTTAAAACATTTATTCTAAAGTATTGTAGCTACACGGCTAATGTAGCTAAAAAGTAATGAAAGCTTTATCACCAGTACTTCGTAAAATGTATTGAGTTGTTAAGCAAGCTTACGTTGTCTTGCAATTGTGGTTTCTGGTATTGCATGACTTTAAGGTGACTGCTAGTGTTACTACTGTTTTTAGCTGTGCTTGTTACACAGTGTCAGAAAGCAACTTAAAAACACAGTGAGCGCAAACACATTTGCAGGTTTTGATGATTTTGGCATGCACTTTACAAAGCTTAGCATGCCTTACTTGTTATATACATTAGACTTGTAAATACAATATACGGAGCTGAAGTCAAGACCACCTTTGTCGAGCCTAAGACAAGTCCAAGACCAGGACTAGTCAAAACTCCAAAGAAGTTTGAGCTCAAGCCAAGACCGAGTCCAAAGAGGTTCAAATCCATTCAATGTTGAATCCTGCACCATATAAGGTGGAATGGACAGTTCCATCCATTAGCAAGGGAATATACATTTTCTTCTTCGCTTGGCATTGGTCAATCAAAAACGAGAAGAGGTTTCTAATGTAAACAATAAACACAATAAAATAGTGGTTTAATATGACAGTGATTATAATAGTAGTTAAGTCCTGAAACCAGCTAGCTAGATAAACATTAGCTCCTGGCTTACTTATTTTTGTAGTGTCTTTATGGAGGTCTTACAAATGTCACTGCCTGTTCTAGATGGATTTTGAAATCCATTTTTTTAAAAGCTGTTGGCAAGACTGGTGACAGAGACCAAGAAAAGTCAGAGTCCTAATACCAGAGAGTCCAAAACAAGTCTTGAGTCTAGACACGAGTCTGAGACCAGAGTTGAGTCCTCCATCCCTGCCAGTGTGTAAAAAGTAGTAAATTTGTAAACTTGCTGATAGACTAGGTCTAGTGCCCCTAATGGCTAACTGCAGTATAATGTGTAGCTCCGCCCATCTCCATGTGTTTCAGTGACAAAGTAGCCTATATTGCATGTCACTTTTCTCTTCATACTGTTTTAACGTCTGTTTAATTTTTCCTTTGTAAATAAATTAACATGTTCTTCTCTTTTAGTATATATATAAAATCACATTTGGGGTGTTTATCAAGAGTCCATCCTATCATTGTGTTATCATTTCTGAAACTCTCTATTGTTAAATTAAAATTAAAATTAAATAAAAAAACAAAGTGAGGGGGAAGAAGTGGGCGGGGCCTACACAATGAGTAGGTGTACCCTAATGTCCACTCTCATTCGTAATTTGCAAGTCTGGTTCCAGATGTGCCAAGTCTGCGAAGGAATTTTAGCTTGATTTCTGTAAAATGGAAGGGCATGGTGCAACTTTGGTCTGTACCTAAAGAGAACTCAACATCTACATGCTTTATGAGCATAATGAGTTTGTCCTGTTCAAATGGATGTAGTGCGGTACAGTGTGTAATAAATAAAATAAAATCATCATTTGCACTCATGGTTTTTGATAGTTTCTTAAATGTAGCACCAGTAGTTTTTTGTCCATCCCAATTTATCAGATCAGAAAAAATATGTTTAGTATTATGAAAATATATTGTGCCATGTCACTCACCCCTATCCTGAAGTTTTCACAAGTTTGCTCTTCCAATATAGTATTTTTCTGTCTCTATCTCGATTCTCTATCCTAAAACTAACCCTGTCTCTTTTCAGTCTCTCTCTCTCTCTCTCTCTCTCTCACTCTTTCTCACTCTCTCTCTCCGTCTCTCTGGCTGTTAGAGGGCTTGTCTGCCGTCGGTCCGGTCCCCTGCGGGGAAGTGCAATAAACAGATCAATACAGCGGGCCTGTGCACATTAATATCTGTCGCGCCACCCCCAGCCCGATCGCTCAGCCCCACACACGGGCCTCGGAAATGGCCGCTAGCTCCCACGGGAACTGTCTAATTAAAAAAGGGCCAGAGGAGAGAGAAAGAAGGAGGGAGGGAGAGAGGGAGGCACACAGGATGGATTTTCTATTTAACACCCTTTCATTAGATTGTGTGCTTCCTGTTGTGACCCTGTTAGTTTGGTAATGATGGGAGATGGGCTTGGCCAGCCTGCTATAGGAAAGAGTGAGGACAGAGGCTAGCCACAGTACAGCTACTGCATGCGGGTGGACAGAGCTCACCTTTGACTAGTCACTCCCAAAACAAGCAATATTCTCTCATTGTGTAAGTATGCATGTGTTGTTGCTGCATATGTTTGCAAAGCATCTCAGCCCATTTTACTCTATCGACGTACCAAGGGGGTTAAACGACTAGAGAAGACAGTGATGTCATACCAGGTATTGGTTCAAGGCTGATATCTGTAGAAAAAGCTGGGTGGGAAATCAGCAGAATAATCTGAACAAGTCTAGATTGAAATAGCACACACTCACAATGTCACATGTCATTTTGATAGTTGTGTACCTTAGTAGAATTTCTGAATTGTTTGATGGTTTCAGGTGATCATCTTTAATGAAGTGTTTCTATTTGTCATTGTGAACACACTCAAGCACCACAATGAAATGCAACCTCTGCATTTAACCCATCACACGTGCACACCTGGAGCAGCGGGCAGCTATCAACAGCGCCCGGGGAGCAGTGTAGTGGGACGGTACCTTGCTCAAGGGTACCTCAGTAGTGCCCGGGCTGGGACTCGAACCTGAGACCTTCAGTTCACAAGGGCACTGTCCTAACCACTAGGCCGTTACTGCCCCACCCCATTCCCCCCCTGGGTCAGATAATGAAGGCCTTCAGGGGCATCTGAGGATGTGTGTTGGCTCTGAATGGTCCAGTGTCGTAGATCTCCATGGGCAAGCCTGAGCCTATCGAGGTGCTCCAATTGAGACGTTTTGTAACTGATTTCTATTTTTATTTTTAACGTTTTTAGCTTTTTTCTATTATTGTTACTTCCAGTCTCAAAGCTCACACTGTGTTGGAGCGAAAACGACTGATTCCTGTTGTGCACCACATTAAACATATTTTATATCGCACTAAACTGACAAACCTGTACCTAAAAGCGGCCTCTGACAACTCCTCCCCTTTCTCTGAACGCAGTGTGCTATTCCAGTACATCATCTGAGTGTTAACAGTACACTTGAACCCATTACATTTTCCACTGTCAACACAATACTGGCCCTGAGTCTGGGTCTTTGTGTGAGACGCAGCTAAACTGAACTGTGTTTGAAATCTCTGCCCTGAAACACTGATCATAACACAAATCGAAGAGAGTGAAGGTCTCATTGTGTCAGAATGCTTCTACACTGGCTCTAAAGACCATTGCGCGTATGTTTGTGTGTCCCCAGAGCTGCTGCGTGTGCGTCAGGAGGCGATGAGCGCTGTGAGGAACCCAGCAGCCATGGAAGCCCACCTGCCGTCTGCAGGCAGCTCATCCAGCCAGCGGCGGAAACAAGGCCTGCCCCAGCACAGGGACGCCCACTTCTCTGAGAGGTACAAATATTCTGTCACACAAATACACACACACACACACACACACATTTACCAGCCAGTATATCGTTTGGCTAATATTAAGGAACCACAGGTTTATCTGCATCAGCAGAAATTCCACAAGCAAAGCGCTGATGGCATCTCTGTAAATGTATAAGGAAACCACATTCAGGAATGTGATGCCAGCGTTTGAATGCTGACCCTTTACATTGCTTTGCCACTCAATTGTGCCACCTTGTCACTGTGCTCAAGGTTCACTCAAGTTCCGCTCTGACCCAGTTTGCCACCGGCCTTTCCAAAGAGCAGTCAGTGTACGTGTCAGAGATGTATGCCACCTTTCTTCAAGGTCTTCAGGAGCCGTTTTTGTGTTTGGAATTAGATACAGGTTGTGCAAAACGTCATGCGAATACATTGTGCCTGGTGGCTTCTTAAATGTGTGTTGATCTACAGTGTGTGTCTGCTGATGACGTCGCACTGCTCAAAATCCAGCAGTGAGCCATGCGACAGTATGTGTCCAGCCTGACAGTGAGCAAAGGGCAAACCGCTTATCATCTGAGAGTGCCCTTACTCAATGACAGGATCAGTTTTTACCAGAGTTTCACAGATACACCGTGATGGTGATGTATAAAGAGAAAGATTTTCTATAGGATTGTATAGGACAAGGAGAACTTGCTATTCCACATACAGTTCATAAACAGCATACATGGCCAAGTACGTTGTGTTCTACTGATGAAGGGAGAATCAGCAGGCTGACTTGTATGAGCCTTCGTCTCAACGTCTCTGTGCCGCTTCATGATCTGGCTAGCACCAGAGGGAATCAAACCACACATATGGATGTGCTTTCACAACTCGAGATTGTGGGATAGGGAAGATGTGAACAGTGTGTGTGTGGATAAAATGCCCTTCCACAGAGGGAAAACCTCCCAGGCACACTTTAAGACCACGGAAACGGGGAGAAAAAGCCCTGTGCTTTAAAATAACATGAATATTTCACATTAATAATGAACCCAACATCCGACTCTAATGAATACTGCATGGCCGTTTTGAGTGGGTGACCACGTGCTGAAGAACGGAGGAAAAAACAGGGAAGAAATTTGAATTATGCACTGAAGGAAAGGGAAAGAAGGGAAAAAGAGGAAAAGGAGAGCAGTGGACTTGTTGGGGCCGTGGCAGTCGAAACGAGAAATAAAGGGGGGGGAAAATCCCCTTAATGGGATCTGATTGCCAGTGGGCTTTACTCCTTTGCATCCCCTGTTCGATTTGATCTTGTCAGGAGGTATTTATGGGGCTCTGGGCTTAGCTGGTCGTCCGGGCGCCGCACGCTGGCCCCCCTCGCCCTCATCCCTCCCTCCTCCCCCGATCCCCCCTCTCAGTGAGGCCCCGGCGCTCCTGGCGCTCCCCTCCGCCTCCAAACAAAGCCCAGGCAGCGGGAGTGGGCGGGTAATTGCTTGTCGATTATTTATGTGGCGCGGGAAGCCGGAGGATCGATAATGGGCTGGCGAGGCGAGGCGAGGCGAGGCGGGAGGGAGAAAGGGAGGGAGGAAGCGGGATGGGGGGAGTTGGGGGGGGGGGTTGTGGAGGGGGTGGGGGGTACAGCGTGGGCGTTTGCGTTCTGTTCGGCGCCTGGCCCTGTGCTGAGCCCTGTCGGCAGCTCAGCGTGCAGCTCGGGCCGGCTGGCCGCCCTTAGCTCCGCTTACTCGCCATAATTAGCCACACAGGACCACTGATGTTAACTAGGCCTGCATGCTTCCCTGGTCGGGGGCAAGAGGACGGGAGGGGGGAGTTTGTGTTGTGTGTGTGTGTGTTTTTTCCCTTTTTTTCCTTTTTTTCTTTCCTTTGCTCTCTGTTCCTCTGCCTTTAAAGCGATAGTTCAGCAAAAAAAAACAAAAAAAAACTCATTTACACAGTTTCCCTCTCAGGCCAAATTTGGTCGATTAGTCAAGACATGTTTGCTGCATGAAGATCGCTTCCTTGGCTTTGCACTGGAGCTATGATGCTGTTCATTTGAGGTTTTATTATGGCTCCATTTTCACTGATAAGAGTATGTCCACCACATATGAAGCCACATATGCAAGTTGTTTGAGATTTCTTAAGAACTGGGCACAGTTTGAGGCAGGTATATGATGATTTAGGCATGGGCCTGATTGCACACTGATAGTGTCTGTGCTTAAAGCTTCTCTTATTTGTTAGTTGCATTAGCCTCAAAGCTCCAGTGCAAACTAAAGAAGCACATTTTGGAGACCAAACATCTTGGCTGATCAACTACACTTAAGTACAAGAGGAAAACTGTGTAAATGTGGTTTTTTTTATAACTTTAACCTCTTGAATGGCCTCATAGCGTATTTGGTTTGTAGCAGTTACTGAGTAATTCATAATTGATCCTTGTTATGGAATAATCAGCCTTAAGATGTATAGTTAAAAGTAATCCTACAGTTTAAATGGTTAAATCATGCTTTTTCTGTAATCCGGGTATAGATTCTGTCCTCCTTTAGGCTGCCTCCAATCAGCGCCTTTTCTGTAGGGCAGACTTGGCCACAAGCTTTTGTCATTGACTGAGAGTGACATTGTAAAAAGCACAGGGCCCGCCTGCCCCGGCCTCCCATAAAGCATCAACTGGGAGCCAGCCAGGCTGAAAGGGTGAGCCGAAAGCCGCTCCTCAAGCTCACCTTTCCATCGACTCTACATAATTGATTATCTGACGCCCATTAGTGGCTATTGTTAAAAACAAATCATTACCACGATCAATAGCTCTACAGCCCCAGCCAACCATTTGTCTGATCGCATTTTGTGAATCTGCAAGGCAAATCCTAATGTGTTTGGCATGTGGGGCAGTGCGAGGAACAGACAGTGGTCTGGGGATGGGGGGGTGTCTCTGTGTGTGTGTGCGTCTGTGTATGTGTGTGTGTATATGTGTGTGTGGTGAGGGGTTTGGGGGGGGGGGGTGCAGAACGAGTGAGCGAGTGAGAGCCTCATGCATTTTAATGAGCTTCCTGTGCAAATGTGTTCCTGCAGAGGCAAGGCGAGGCGAGGCAGGCGCGGCGCAGAGAGCGGCTAATCCCCCGCGCTCCCCTCATTAAGGGCCGTCCTGTCAGCTCCGCTCCACTCTTCTCTCATCTTGCTCCGGCCTGGCCAGTTTGGCGCGCTCGCACACACACACACACACACACACACACACACACACACATTTCCCTTACTGCTGCTGCTCTCAGGCAGGGAGCGACGGCGCCGCCACTCTGACAGGTCGTCACACATGAGGGAACAGCCTGAGGTTTAGAGAGAGAGAGAGAGAGAGAGAGAGAGAGAGAGAGAGAGAGAGAGAGAGAGAAAGAGAGAGTCCCTGTGAAGT
>JBBPDA010000132.1:26487482-26508842 GCA_037974385.1 Arnoldichthys spilopterus
TCTCTCTCTCTCTCTCTCTCTCTCTCTCTCTCTCTCTCTCTATCTCTCTCTCTCTCTCTCTCTCTCTCTTTCTCTCTTTCCATCTCTCTCTGTCTCTCTCTTCCACTACACACTCCCTCCCTCCCTACCCTTCTCCCCCACTTCCACCGTTGCCGCTCGATAAAGGTGTATGCGGTATTGAATAAGAGCAGCTCGTATTCTCTGGCTGCACAAAAGGAGAAAAACATAATTGAGGGCCTTTTGGAAAATGGAGGGGGGCTGCTTTGCCTTTTATTGGCTGAATGAGGCAGAGAGGCAACGAGTGGAGGTTGGTGTGCGTGCATGTGTGTGTGTCTGTGTGTGAGAGAGGGTAGAAGAGGAAGGTCTGTGTTAATTAGGAGGTGCTTCAGCCTGTAGCCCAGGCGAGGCATAGGGGCCGCCCCAGCTGTCAGACTATGACATGCTCTTATTGTGTATTCAGCCCTCATTACCAGAGTGGCAGGGCCGCAGAGTGAGCGAGCGAGCAAGCAAGGGAGGGAGGGAGCGGGTGAGAGAGGAAGGCAGGGAGGAGGGGGAGAAAGGCCCAGGGTACAAACAGTGCCGCTGGCCGCAGCGTGACAGGACTGATGAGGGGCTATTGCTTCTCGCATGCACCGGAGGGGGCGATATAAATAGCCAACGAGGAAGTACACAGCAGCATTAGCATAATACCGAGGCACTGTACACACACACACACACACACACACACACACAGTGCCTCATATAGGAGAAATGTGATTTTTTTTTGCACAATGTGAAATTTTTAAAAATTTCAGCTTTAAAATTTTTAGCATTGCTAGCAGTGTTTGGTTATTTTTGCTAGCAATAATAGTATATCATACAGTGTCATAAACCACACAAACAAATCTTTTTGAGACCACTTAAGTTTGAAACAATTTGAGCTAAGTGTGTGATGATTTAAGCAAGCAGTTTCTTAAATGCTTATAGATGGTCATTAGCTTTAGCTACCTGTTAGCAACATTAGCCTCATAACTTCAGTACAAAACTAGAGACACAATCTTCACACACCAAACATGTTTTGACTGACTACATTCGGTATTCGTACAGTGTAAAACTGCTTTGCCAATTTAATCTTTCATCAAATTATCGCTTTAAAGTGTCTTCTTCATGTGTTTGGATCATTTTTAAGAGTTTTTTCTTTGGACCCCTAAACCTTTCTCAGGCAGATTTTGCAAGTACTGTGTCCTTTCTAATAAATAGGATGGATGTTCTTGTGTTTACACAGAGAGATGTCCCACCCTCCACCGTTGCTGTCCCCTCAGAATGCTCCTCATATCACGTTGGGCCCTCATTTGCGGCCACCCTTTCTGGGCATGCCCTCAGCACTCTGCCAAACACCAGGTAAGCCATCCTGCCTCAGTGGCCAATTCCAAAACACCAGTCAGCTAAGAGTTTATTTAACATTCATATGAAGATTAAAGCTATACTGTTGACACAATGGATATTAAGGCATGTGATCCATCGAAATACTGGTTTGCCTTAAATATAAAGAACATTGTACATTTTATTTGGAGTGGGTCATTCTAATGCATACAAACCATTTGTGGGCAGCGGTTGAGCCTAGTGGTTAGGCCCATGTGATCGGAGGGTCACAAGTTCAAGTCTCACCCCAGGTACCACAGAGGTACCCTTGAGCAAGGTACCATCTTGCTACACTGCTCCCCGGGCACTGTTGATAGCTGCCCACTTTGTGTGATGTAGAGTGTGTTTACTTTTACATTTGAAGATGTTCTTTTTAACAAAATTCTTGGGAAACTATAATGGTGAAGGGCATTTCCTTTTCATTGGTTTGATTACCCCTAATACTTTTTATACCAGGCTTAGAATAAAATATTGCTATCTGTATTGTGTTTTTTTTTAATTCTATAAATATTGTTTGTAAAAATGTTTTTATTTTTTATCATACTTTCTACCACTAGGGGTATGAAATCACCTCTGTGTCCCTCAGGATGAATATGATGTTCTCTCTGTTTATTCTCTATAGCATATGGTTTCCTGCAGCCTGCTCAGGCCGAGATGTTTGCGCGTCAGCAGGAGATGCTTCGCAAACAGAACCTCGCCAGGTATTGCATTATTAGTGGACTATGTGCATTATTCAGCACTATTCACTGTACATTGTTTATACTTGTTTGTGGCAAGCTAAAGCAGAAGAGCATATACAGATATCTACTATTCTATAATTAAAATCTCTAATTTTTAATTCAACATTTGAAAACAGCAGTCATGCTTTACATTGTAGGTACATTTTATGATGATTGGACCAATTGAAATGTTCCAAAAGTACTTAGAATCATTACATTACATTAACACATTTTGAGAACATTTTTCACTGCTCCTATGTTATCATATTTGACATAAAAGTGTTTAACAGTGTAAAAATGCTTTTTCTTGACAAAAAGGAAAAGAACAGATGCCAAAGTGACAGATTTATCATGATGACTTGATCAATAATAATGGTAAGAAACCGGTGCTTGTTCTGCAGGTTGGAGATGTCTGCTGAACTGCTGAGGCAGAAGGAGCTGGAGAACCTGCACCGGCAGCGCCTTCTGGCCGAACCGCTGGGCCTGCACCCCGGCCTGCCCGCTGAACACCCAGCCCTGCGCAGTCTGCAGGACATCCCTGAGGGCCATCCACTGCGGGATGAGATCAGCCGTCGCAATGCCATGCTGGTCCTGCGGCACAATAACACGCCACTGCTGTCACTCAACCACCAGGGGGCAACACCCAGTACCACCTTCAAAGAGTCTGCCAACCGCAAGGGTTCTAGAAAAGGGGCCCTTCTGCAGGGAGATCAGGGTGGCGGCCCATCTGATGCCAAGGAGGTGCGGGGGGAGGTGAGAGTGCGGGATGGGGAGGCAGAGGGTCAGGATGAAGACATGAAAGACTCAGAGAGTGACACAGAGGCTGGAGAGGAGCGGCCAGAGGGGACGGCTAAAGCTGACGGACACAGCCTCAACTCTGAAGTGTGCCAAGGCAAGGATGGGGGCAAGCATGGAGAGGGTCTGAAGGAACTCGGGGAAGGGTCAGGCAGGCTCAGTGCCCCCTGCAGCTCTGCCGGGCCAGATTCGCCAAGCCATCATCTCTTTGCACCGGGACTAAGCAAGAGCGAGGCCAAGTATCTTCCACCAGGGGCTCTTCCTCCCTTACCTACGCTGCCAGGCCAGGCCCTGCACTTTGGCTTTCCCTACACCAGCCCCTACTTCCACACCGGTGAGCTACAATAATTAATTATATTACTACTTCTACTATTGCTATTACTCCTACTACTACAAATAATAATAATAATGATAATGATTAACAAAGTCAATGTCGTTGATTAATCTTGACTATAGGTAGAGTTACAGACTATCCAAACCTTAGTTCTTTAGCAGTTTTCTCTCACTTTGCCCCCTATTCTTCCTGTACTGTACTGCAGTCTATCAGGATGGTAGTGTGCATTGTAGAGCATAAGATTTTTTTAATGTTATCTTAATTGAAATGGTCACTTATAGAAATTGTCTCTGGGAATAAGTTAAACAATACATGCCTCTATGTATGAGTATGCATGTGTGTGTGTGTGTGTTTAAAACAATATGTTAGGCCTACTATGCTTGTGTGTAATTAGGACAGTGCTAAATGATTCAGAGTTAAGATGTGATGGTCTAGTCTAAAGTACCTATGATAAAAACACTTCTTCTGTTCTACACAACTGCACTGGTCTCTGCTCTCCTCTGTGTACGTAGCAACTCTCCCCCCAGCAACTCTCCCCTCAACAACACAACTACACCCACACACACACACACACACACACACACACACACACACATCCAGTGTGGCTGCCGTCTGTGAGATCTCATGCCTGCTACCCTGTTTTTATGACCTGTAAAGGGATCTAAAATCCAAACAGCATCCATCCTCACTGAGAGATAGAGAGAGAGAAAGAGATAGAGATAGAACATTATGGCATTTCATGATGGGCATGGGCCAATAGACATGATGCAAAATGACTAAATCTGTTATTATATAAAATATAAATATATAAATATTTTAAAGCCATTTATTCTAATGGTTAAAAGTTACAAACAAACAAACAAACAAGAAAGCAGTAAAAAAGTATCCGGCTTTGTGCTGTTGGTAAGAAGTAACTGATATATAGTGAGCTGGATAGAAGAATGCTAGTTCTGGTTCCACATTTTTCCTCCATGCCTCCAGCCATTGCAGATCAGCAGCACCTGATTTATTCTAAAGAAGGACTGATTGAGCCAAAAAACTAAAAGTAAAGGAGAGGCCTGAAAATGGTTAAGTGTATTAATGTTATTTGTATTTATTCTAATATTAAATTGTTTTTAAAAAGAAAAATGCACATAAAACAAAAAATCACTTTCTGCCCAGATAAACAGCTTTTGAATATAATTTTCTTTGGTGTCTTGAGAGTTTTGCACTGTACTGTATATACAAAGATGTCACTGACAATATGCTTCATAAAAAACACACATTTTTATATGAAAATGCAGCAACTTAATAATTTTTTTTACATTATTTAAAATCATCAGTTCTTCCTTTCAAGTTACCATATTGGAGCTACAAGGTTTTCTTTTGACAGCCCACGATATACTAAATAACTAATTTTTCCATAATAGCATCGGCTAAAGGTTAAGAGCTACTCCTGGAGGTGGTATTTCTTTTCCTTTCCCCCGGCGCTGTCACAGCCATCTGAAACACATTACCTGTACGTTCAGCCTGCAGTGCAGGGACCTCCCGTAGGAAGAGGCCCTCTTTCTGACCCTTACTGAACCCTGGAATAGACAGGGTCATTAATAGAGCCATGTGTGTGTGTGTGTGTGTGCATGTGGGAGGGGCTGCCACGTGGGGCTTCTCTCTCTAATGATTTATGCTTCCTTTCGGCTCGGCGGGCTGCCAGGCGCCATGGGAGGTCTGTTTGTGGATGGCGAGGAGGCGGCGGCGGCAGCAGTTGCGGCGGAGGACATCAGCAAGTGGAGTGTGGAGGAGGTGTGCAGCTTCATCAGCAGCCTGGCAGGCTGTGGAGAGTACACCCAGGTGAGGACAAGAGCAGGAGCAGAGCGCCACACACCTTCTCTCCCCGGCCCCCTTCAACAGGGGCCACGTGAGAGATGGAGAGCATTTAGGGATTGGGGGTGGGGCGGTGGGGAGACCCGGGCTGCAAATTCAATTTGTAGTAGCTATCACAGTGGCTATAGTGACTAGTTAGCTATTAGCGGTGACTAGCGCGCTTTGAGGTCTGCTGTTCCAGCGCTGGCCATAGGCCGCTCCGCACTGCTCTTATCTTTGTCTCGCTCACAGCTCTGTCCGTCACACATGACACCTCACCAACATCCAAAAGGCCTGCCCTGTCGCATGCTTAAACAGATGGTTCGGCAAAACATCACATTTATACAGTTTTCCCTCCACCTCAAATGTAGTTGATTGGTCAAAACACGCTCGGTACCTGAAGCTTGTTTCAGGAGTTTTGCACTGAAGCTACAAGTATAATGCAGCTTATAACCTAAATCATCTCAGCTTATGAGGTTTCTGACACTTATATGACACTGTTATCTAAGTGAGAAACATGGTTTGGTTTAGTGCTTTGGTTTCTAAGCCACAGCTTGGTTGGTATCACTGTTCAGCTTAAAAAAGCCTTGAGATTTTCTAAAATTAAAATGCAGTATTTGTCTATTTTATGATAATTAATAATTATTATTGTAATACTTTTTTCTCCTACAAAACTACAGTAGTACAAAAGTCACGCACTTTTAACAGCAGTTTTCAGCTTTTCCCTAAACAGATTAAGATTCCCTAGATTCTGCTAATCTTTTCACAGTATTATGTACTGTAGATGATGAAAGACCTTAGTTCTTTTCAGTGTTGCATTGAAAAATGTTCTTTTGAACCAGCTGACAATTATCCTATTAAGTTTGGCACAAACTGGTAAGCCAGAGGACCGCTTTTAATGGAAGCTCCTGATACCCAGTCAGGATCCCCTCACCTGTTTCCAGCTCACCTGGAATTTTTTGTGGAAAGTTTAAAAAAATGTTGCAGGTTTATAGGTGATAGTGTCATACAGTGTCAAAAAACACATAAGCAAGCATACTTGGGATTAACAGCACAGATTGTTGTTTTGTTTTGATTAGTTATTTTCTTTAGCCTCATAGTTCCTATGCAAAGCAACAAGCTTGTTTTTTGAGCGTGTCTATCGAAAAAAAGGGGAGAATTGTGTACATGTGATTTTTCACTGACCTGTCATTTTAACACATTATTTATCTTCACTTCCACAACATCTCCATGTGTACATCCACATGCATGCTGAATGAAGTCCAGATAACCGTGAACTTTTGTCCATGGGGGGAGTGTGTAATGCTTGACTGAAGTGACATCTCTTGTCTAAGGTGTTTCGAGAGCAGGCTATTGACGGCGAGACGCTGCCGCTCCTGACCGAAGAGCACCTGCTCAACAATATGGGGCTGAAACTGGGCCCTGCTCTCAAGATTCGCTCTCAGGTACTGAGGCCCCTCAGCTTCTTGGTAGTTTGAGGAACTGTCTTTTATTGAAAAGATGTAGAGACGTCTTAATTTGATCTAAAAGGTCTGTATCAGGGCTGATCAAGGCTGATCAAGGCATAGCTTAGAAAAAAGTTATTCCCTGTCATTAGCCTGATCAAACCCTAGCTATTGTTAGATCCATTTTACTCCTCTGAGCCCAGTTTTGTAGAGGTGAAGTAATTGGACATTATTATACGTTTAAATGTGTTTTGACTGGTTAAGCTAGCTAATTTTTACAAAAACAGGAGTAAGTATTAGTCTGCACACTTAGCAAAATATAGGGCGATTTTACACTTCCAAATACTTGCAACCAAGAGTTTGTAACCAAAACCAATTCTGGGCTTGTTTGGGTAAGGGGCTCACTACTGCAGGACTGTTTGTTTGCAGACCATGGACCAATTGCACTGCTCCACAAGTCCACATTTGTCAGAGCAGTTGTAAAAAATAAAAAAAAATACATTTGTCCCTTTACTGTTTTTGGCAGTAAAGAGATAGCAATCATATCTTGTTCCTTTAGTGTGCTATACTCAATGAGGAGCTGCAGTTTTTGGATGTGTGGCAAACTTGGTAAGATTTTTGGTCACGTAGGACAGCTGGAGAAGTTTCCTTTTGTCACAGTCTCAGTGCTATTGCTCACAGCTTTCTCTGCCTTACAAAAGTTGAAACAGAGAGTAACATGACAAAATGAGCCAATTACACTGCTCAACACACAGTGTAGGGCAGAGCATTTACACACTGTGGACTGCGGCAGGGTTCACCTAAAGAGCTATTTTCTGGGGGATGAAGAGGGGATGCTACATTGTTAGAAAAATGACCAAAAATCATCCCCTTGTTAACCTGTCTCACTGATTGACAAATCTAAACTCTGGCACATGCCTGTGAATTTAAGGAAGCAGACCAACACCCTCCACATCCAATAAGCATGTTTATGCCATACCCCCTGTTTATAAGAAACAACTTGCCTACTCAGTATAAGTAACAAAAACTGTTAGCGATAAGTGTTCAAGGCAGGAGTAGGCTACTTTCACATGTGGAACCAAGAAGAAGTGTTAATTAAGTGATTAAGCAATCAAGACACCACAGAGAAGGATTTTTGCTGTACCACTGTGAAGTAATTGACAAGCTAGCACATTTAGCATATAGATTGTTTTAACTTTAATGTTCTTGAAGTTTAAAAAGTACTGTGCAAAACCTTAGGCACCTGTGTAAAGGTTTATCTGAGCAGTGAGTTTCTTTCTGCAGCAAAAAACAAGTGAATATTTGAGTAAATACAGGAAGACACAGGTTTGGCTCCAGGTTTCTCCTCCATGCCTTCAGTCATTGCATGGATGTGTGTGAAGCTCCATCAGCACCTGATTTCATCTAATGAAGGACTAATTGAGCCCAAACCATTGATTTGCTGGAAACTACAGTAACACTGGGCATCTACTAGGAGAGTAGAGCTCTGGGAAGGGTCAAATCAACACACTGACACATAAAATCTCTGATTACTGAATCACTGTTATTGGTATGAATTCTAATATTAGTGAGTTTTTTTTGTTCAGCTTAAAAAAGCCTTGAGATAACAGTGAGTTTTTTTCACTGAACAGATAAACAGCGTTTTATTATCATCTTTTTTTATGGGCTAAGATTCGTGCACAGTATTGTGTGTGTGTGTGTGTGTGTATATGTATGTATATATACATAACTTAAGCATATATATATATATATATATATTTTTTTTTTTTTTAAGAAAAAAACCCCATTTAATGAATGAAATAGATGCTTTTCTTAAATGGTGTATTGCACTACATTCTCTTGTGTTTTCCTGTTCTGCATGCTCTGTAACACTGGCATGTGGCTGCTTTCCTCAGGTGGCCCGGCGCATTGGCAGAATATTCTACATGACCAGCTTCCCGCTGGCCCTCCCGCTGCCGCCATCTGCTTTGCGCCCCCCGGACAGGGACCCCCTGCCCTCAGAGACCCGGCCACCCTCCTCCGGCAGCACCTCATCCCCCTTCAGCGCGCCTCCGGCCTGCCGCGCCTCTCCCAAGCAGGAGAACGGAAATCCCCCCTCAGCGGGGTCTTACGACTCTACTAAAGCTCTCTCATAGAGGCGGCCATTAAAAAAACAAAAAAAAAAAAACTGCTGACTGCTTCCCCGTTCGGCAGCGCTACAGGAAGGAGACGGAGAAAGAAATGGTAGATGGGCTGAGGGGTGGGGTTGGCACAGAGGTTTCTTTGGACTATTCTTTTCTTCCTCTCACCCACCCACCCCCACCAAATAAAAAACAAACGAACTTAAGGACCTTTATTCTGGCGCACTTATCATTTTTTAGGGAACATGTGGAGGGAACTATGTAGATAGACGCTGATGAAACAATGCAAGCTTAAACAGCTCCACCCAGTGCAGTGGCCGCAAATAAGCCGAATCCAAAGATGAGCAAATGGGCCCAGAGGATGGGACAGGAAAGCCACAGTGCGTACGCACTAGGGAGAGCGCGAGCAGACGGCGGTGCTTGGACCCTTTTGCCAGAGAGAGGGAGACAGCCACAAACACAGCATTCTTTTGTGGCAGGGGGGAGACAGAGAGCGCAGGGATGAACTCTCCATGGTACCCAGCCCTTTCGGAACGGAGAACGTGGATGAAAAAAAGACCATTAATTTTCCCGTTTTCTCTCCTCTCTTCTTCCAGCCATTTCCAATCCTCTGGAGCTGGTTTTGATTCTGAGAAACTGAATCTCCTAGAGAGGAGTAAATACACAATGCAGAAAGGAACTCGTTCGCTCTCTTCATCAGTGCAATTATGCATTCCACAGTCCAATACCAAAGATGAATGGACGTGTGGAACTTCAGCTGATACCTAGCACTGGGTCTTGTACCGTATCCCTCAGCTTACCTGTGATGAATAGGCAAGGTACAACGGAGAAGGAGAGAGGTGGCCTCAGCCAGAGAGAGAAAGATGCAGAGCACTTAACACTCTCGCAACCAAAAGCCATCATCCAAAGCAACAGCCAGAAGATATCGAAAAAACTTTGGGGTTCCCTGGTTTCTTTGCTTCATGAAGGTTCTATATGAGGGGTATCTGATCTCTGAACGGAGTAGAACGGGCTCATTCAGAGGTCACATTTATTACTACGGGAGAACGTTACGCTGAATTGTACAAAACAAACAAACAAACAAAAAAAACATGCTTTAGAAGAGAATATAGTGAAGGTTACATAAGTGGTACTTTTTGTTAAGTGTTGTTGCACGCATTTTTTATTACTGAACAAAACGTGACTGACCTGGTGGCACTTTTGTTCACTTTTTTTTTGTTTGTTTTGGTTTTGTTTGCTATGTATTTCAGTTGAAATATTGAGAGTCCCAGTTTCAAATGCTACTTAAGCACATAAATACGAGGGATAAAAGATATTTATAGGATTTTTTTTGTTGTAGATGGATTGACAAAATACATGTATAAATAAATCATCCTCTAAATGGATCCCAAAGAATAAAACTTTTTTCTTTGTCTTTGTTGCAGGGAAATTAAAGGCACAAAGCTCTTTATGCAAATGTTTGAAATTTTCTTTCTTTTTTTTTTTTCTTTTTTTTTTAAACTTAAGCATTTAATTAATAAAACGGTCTCTAGATTTTCTGTCAATGTTTTGTCTTTACCCTATTTTTCTATTCACCACTGGGTGAAATAAATCCTATGGAAAACTTCCAGATGCTTTTCCCTCTATTCCTCCTGAGTAATGTGTTTATTTCCAGCCTCCTCCTCCTCCTCCTCCTCTGCCGTTGGGTTAGGGAGTGGCGGTCCGGTTGGCCTGACGGTAAATCCCCCAGTCAGAGAGAAAACGAGCGGTGGTGGGGGTTGGGTCAATTCGACAACAGCTGTTAGAGAGCGCGGGTCAGTCCCAGGACAAGGCCTCTGGGACCCCGCTGTCCCGCCTAGTTCCTCTGACCTTCAGTAATGTCCAGCGCCCGACCTCAGAAAACGTACTAGTGCATAGCGTGACTGCTAGCACCAGGTGCTATGTTTGATGCCTAGGCTTAAACAGAGAGCTGGGTAAAGCTGTATGTCAGTCATCTGCGCAAAGACACAAACACACTAAGCGTGTCATATTTTCAGCTAAAAAATTTGAGCAATGCTGACCAGCTGAGGCTCATTGAAGTGTCCTTATTTAAACTTAGTCTGTGCCAGTGAGATGTACCTTTAGTTGTACTTCTGAGTGCTATGAGAAGTACAGACAACATGAAAGCAGAAAAAGTACCAAATTATATGCATGACAGGTACAGAGGTGGCATCATTATTGTACAGATCACAGGTACTGGGCGAATACCAGCAGAAAGTGCTGAAAGTGACTATTTGTCATTGTGAACACAACAACAAAATGTGACCCCTGCATTTAACCCATCACACGTGCACATGTGGCGCAATGAGCAGCTATGAACAGCACCCCGGGAGCAAAGTAGGGGGACGGGACCTTGCTCAAGGGTACATCAGTGGTATCTGGGCTGGGACTTGAACCTGCAACCTTCTGTTCGCGATTTTTCTAACCTTTAATGCGTCAGGTGAGCGTTGACTTTTTCTGCACTTTGAAGCGAATAGGACCATCTTAATAAACTGTGACTTTCATTTTTTTGAATCTTCTTTAAGTTCAGGCTGTTCATTGTCAACCAGAGGAGGATGGGTCCCCTTTCTGAGTCTTGGATTCTCCTAAAGTTTCTTCCTCTAGGTTTTCCTGGCCTCTGTCACTCATTTGGGGCTCGGACCCGGAATTTGTTAAGCTCCATCCCATGATTCTTCAGTCAGAGGGTGAACCCAGTAGTGGCAACAATACGTTCGCCACATCAGGAGAATTTTTAACACAATGATGTAATGTTCAGGAAAGACAACATGTCCAGATTTCACCAATCCAATGAAAGATAAAGCTCAAACCCACAGGTTGAAAACACTCTGGGCTGCCTGATTACTGCCCCCACAGGTAGACAGACAGAATTACAGTCTGCACCACAAGGGGGAGACTCATTACAAACAGCACAGCAACTTGTCCTCATTAAAGCAAAAAAATAGACTGGTTTGATATCGGCCATTATTCAACGGTATAGGATTGCTAGTGGAAAACAAAGGTCAGTGCTTAGATTTCTAAGGTACATATTATCCAAAAGCTCAACATTCACATCAGAAATGAGAAATTAAGAGCAGACATTCTCTCACCTCCTGCTACATCAGGAGTCAGGATTATGGGTGCAGTAAATAAAAACGGCAAGACGTAGAAGGAGTTGTGAAAGTAATGATCAGGGGAGACATTTTGGCGAGAGAACAGCCAGGTCTGTGTTTCTTCCCCTGCTTGCTCTCTCACCTGTGTGCTGCAGGTTGGCAGAGGATCAGAGAACAGCCTGGCAGACTAGAGCTCCCAGCCCACCCTGAGCCTCCTCCTCCCTCAGCCGGTGGAGGCCCAGACTACACCAATACCACCCATCAAAGCACACCACAGAGTGGCATCAGAAAGTATACAGTCATTTCAAATTGTTTTTACATATATTCATAGATGGGCAGTCGGCTTGGTCATGCTGCTCGCAAAGCTAAACCAGCACTTAACTTCTTGTGACTGACCAGCATCAAGTAAGAAGCAAGAACAAGCTTAAATTCTGTGCTGACCCATGCTGTATTTTTAGTAGGGTACTAATGTAACTGCTAGAGCAGGCTATAAAGTGGTACAACTGTGTGTGAAATTTTGGTGATGCCTGGTCAAACGTTTTTTTGTAGGTATAAACCTGTACGTAGAAAAAAAAAAGTAACTATTACATACACAGATCAGCCATAACATTAACACCAGATGAAGTGAACACTGACTACTTATTTCATTAAAACTGTACCCATCAAGATGTGGGATTTATAATTATACAAATGCACAGTCTGTTCTTGAAGTTGATGCACTAGAAGCAAGAAGAAATGGGCAAGCATAAGGATCTGAGCCACTTTGACAAGGGCCTCATTGTAATGGCTAGACCACCGAGCCGGAGCATCTCCAAAGCTGCAGCTCTTGTGGAGACTTCCAGGTATGCGGTGGTTAGTACCTACAAAAACGTGATCCCAGGAAAGACAACTGGCGACAGTACAATGGGCACCCAAGGCTCATTGATGCATGTGGGGAGTAAACAGTCCAATCTTACAAAAGACCTACTGTGGTTTAAAACGTGAATGCTGACTACTAAACTGCACCACTGGACATTATTAAGGAAGCTCAGATCTGGTGCTGGGGGGCTGGTGTCTAGCACAGTGTGGTTGTCCTCCTCCTTAAACACACTCACTAAACAACTGTCATCTATCTTAGGTTGGAGAAGGGAAATCAGCAAATGGTGCAGGACACTGGGCCTACAGGACCAGATGTGGGCACATCTGTATTATACCATATCTACGTTACAGCATTACTTTAAAATACTATAGTGTATGTTTTAATACACAATAAGCACTACAGGACCACACAGTCACCTTAGAAAACCATTTTACACGTCACTGGTTAAAACAACTAGGGCTACGATAGTATTGCCATAAAATACAGCAGTATATTCTACATATTACCATAGTAAACACTGCAGTATATTAGTACATTTCTTTATAGGTCACAGGTAAATGATTTCAAGACAGCTTTGTGTAATAAACTTTTGAAACCTCTTTCAATTTTGGAAAGAATGATATTAATACAGGAAAGATTTACATTCAGATTAGGTTACTGCACACTTTGTTGAATCTGTCTGAGCTCTTGATGTATGGGATAGCTTGAATAACCATGAACTGATTTTGAAGACAAAACACATAGGAAAAAAAAGCGACCTAAAAGATAAATTCAGTCATCTGCTAGCTGGATTTATACAGTCTTCGGTGAAAGGAAGTCAGATCCAGCCGCCAAGTATAACATCTGTATATTTCTAAAAAGTGTGTTTATACAGAGCAAAGTTGCTCACTCAAGGCGTCTCTGGTGCTCATCCACCATGTGATGTATTAGGAATGAAGCGAAGTGTCACAACGTCATAAAGGCTCGATGTAGTCTCTAAAAAATATATTGTTTACGAGTCAAAATAAATATATCCTGACTTTTAAAAAAATCGAGACAAATAGAAAGACATTGGGTTGCCAAATGCAGTGATTTTATACATATTTCACAATATACTGTCAATAAAATACACAGTTTTGGCAGAGGAAAGACATAGAAAAAAAATTCCTAAACTTCCATACTGGAAATGAATCAAGGCCAAAATTACAAACAATGCCTTGTGTTTTGTTGTAAAATACAGAAACTTTCATCTTCAAGTCAGGTGTGTGGTGGATCTTCCACAGCTGAGCTGTTCAAAAGGAAAGGCCAAGTAAATCAGCCCCAGTTTGTACAGGAATTGCATTAGCTCACTAATGAGTGTTCAGTCTTGGTCAGAAAGCTCCAGGTCTTCTACCATGTCCTCATCTCCTTCCGCTAGCTCCTGAAGATTCACACTAGACACCTGCTTGGGTGCCGTTCCCCTAGAAGTAGAAGCCACCTCCTCCTCATCATCTGTTAAGAAAACACAAATCAGCAAAATTATGAAACGTATATAAAAAGTATTTAGATCAGAGTCAGCACCAACATTTGGTGCAGCAGAAGCTCCTCTTTGGGATTGGACCAGACAGGCTACGCTTCACTCCCCACATCAGTAAGCCTTGGGTTGCCATGGTTGTCCTTCCTTAGATCACTTTTGGTAAGCACTAATTATCCGCATACCTGGAACACTTCACAAGACCTGCTGTTTTGGAGATGCTTTGTCATCACAAAAAGGCCTTTGTCAAAGTGGCTCAGATCCTTATGCTCCTGCTTCCAGCACATCAATTTCAAGAACTGACTGTTCACTTTGTGCGTAATATATCCCGCCCCCTGGCGGGTGCCACTGTAATGAAATACAACTAGATAGGCAATGTTTTTTTACTTTACCTGTCTGTGCTTTTAATGTTATGGCTGATCTGTGTACATGACTCATCAACAAAGTCTATAGGTATCATGTTAGAATAGTAAAAATAATTGTATTAAGGATTTGTGAGAACCCTACAGGAAGCACCACTGTAATGCCCAAATCTCTGAGGTCTAACACTAACATGAAGCCTAATAATACAGCAGGGGAAAGCTTGGTCGACTAACTCACAAACCGAGCTACACGTTACTCAGATTTAGACCCCATAATGCAATCAGACTCTGCAAGGCACTTGCTCCAAAACGTCAACATCTCTGATTATTCACATGCCATCTAAGCACAACGGGCGAACAGTACTGAATTGAAGACTCTGCCTTTTCTCCAGTTTTGGTGCTGTGAAGCTTTAAGGTGCAGCTGCTTCAAACTCGGGCAGGAATGAAAGGCTTCTCCCACTAATGCTGTGTAAAAGTTCCAGGAGAAGCCCCGAGCTTGAACGGAGAGAGGTTCCAGAGGGAATTGCACTCGTCTGTGGAGGACTTTGTATTCCCCATCACAGGGCTGCACACACACACACACACATACTGTACTCCTCAAAACAAAGGTGTTTTGACTTTAACAGTTAGGCTAGGTGTGCTGCTTTCTTATGGAAAGATGCTGGCAAAATATTGTGCTCTATAATAAATGTAAAAATAAATAAAAAAATAAAAAAATAAAAAGACTGACCCGAGTCTCCCTCTCCCTCAGAAGCATCGTCCTCTTCGTCATCATCATCACCACCACTCACATCTGAAAGGTCTTCAAGGCCTTCCTCATCGTCGTCATCCTCATCCTTCTCCACATCTGTAAAACAAAGAGCAGACTGGGTTGATGACCTTATGTTGATGAATAATGGGTTAAAATAGTGAAAAACAAAGTTCATCAATCTGATGTTGCCTGTGTGTGCGCACAGGAATCACTAGATGCCCCAATAAATAAATAAATAAATAAATAAATAAATAAATGATCACATCAGTTACTTTTATAAATTTAAATATTTACATATACAAATAATAAAACAAATCAGAAATTTGGCCAGTTTTTAAAAAGTAAAAGAAAGTTGTAAGTTTTAGTTTATTCTGTCAAACGTAATGATGATCATGCTTCAGAGACTATAACTGAATAGTATATTAATGTAAAGTCCTCATTTTTAGTATTAAAAAAAGTGTATACATTTATTTAGCCATATATCAGCCATAAGAGTAAAATTACCTGCCTGTAACACCGAGCTGCTGAAACCGCTCTGACTGTTGTGCACTGTGTGTTCTGACCTTTTTATATCAGAGTCAGCTCTCACTTTTTAAACCACAGTGGCTCTCCTGTGGGATTAGACCAGATTGGCTAGTCTTCACTCCCAACGTGCATTAATGAGCCTTGGGTGCCTGTGACACGGTCACCTATTCACCAGTTGTCCCTTTTGGTAGGTATTAACTACTACATACCTGGAAAACTCCCGTTTCAGGCCAATTGCAAAGGGGCTCAGATTCTTTTTCCTGTTTCCAGCAAATAAACTTTAATAACTGACTGTTCACTTGCTGCCTAATATAACCCAGCCTCGACACTGTAATATAATAACTGGATAGTCAATGTTATTTACTTTACTGGTCAGTGGTGTTAATGAGTACGACATACGTGTGGCTTGACTAGACTGGTTGTTTATGGTAACTAGAGCCATTTTGGTTAAGGTGGTGGGTGGTATTCAGGCAGTGTGTGCTGGAGGCAAGACATGCTGAAGAAACTACAGACATCTTCATGTAAAAAGACCCCCATCTTTAATCAGATGTTTGGCTCCATTTGATTTCATGCCAGTCACACAAGTATCATCAGCACGGCCACTCAATTACTGTGGATGGTTGTGTTTATTGAATTTTTTTTTATATCAATAAATAATCAAAATGAACACATTATTTTGACGGAACTCATGTTTAGCAGTCTTTAGTTACTCCAGCAGGAGGAGCTATTAGAAGTCACTTTATTATTAGAATCACATCCTTATTAGAGTCTTGGTTTTTAGCCTAAACTTTCCGCCATATATATATATATATATATTAAATGAATGAGAGATAGAGCGAGAGCGAGAACGAGAGCGCGTGCACGTGCGTGTGTGCGCACGCGTGCGAGAGAGAGAATTTCTAGGCTTTGAAGTGGGATTTGATTAGCGGCTGCCTGGGAGGTGAGTGCAGCCCAGACGCTCCCTCCCCCCTAATTACCCAGCAGCACTCAGGAGCCAGAGAGCGTAGAGGCGAGGTGAGGCGAAGCAGGCCAGTCTCCAGCCAGAGGAGAGCAGTGCACGGCTGAGCACCACGTGTGCACCACTGAACTAGCACAACCATGCATCTTAATAACACAGGCACGACTGTCTGACCAACACGTGGCCTGCAGGAGTTCAACTGAGGTGCAAAAGTTCAGGAGCAAACAAAGTTTGGGATTTTCATGACTAAATTAGCACAGCACAACACACTGGACAGCAGTCTAAGTAACTAAATAAATATTTTTAGAATAAAAATATATTTTACAACAGCCCCCCCAAAAATGAATCTTAGGAAAACTTAGTATTGTGACAATGACGACTTGACGAAGAAGAAGAAAGCATTTTGTTCATGATCAGTTAGCCACCTAAAAATATTGTTCAAATGGAGAACAAACAAAAGAACAAAAACACTTTGTCAGTATATAAATTTCCTAAAACATTCAGTTATAAAAGTTGCCATGTGAAATTTCACACAATCTGCTACATTTCCATCAAGTCACATATGCAAACAAATTATAATGTGAATATTTTATTATTTAAGGTCAAATACAGCAGTGTAGTCACAAGCAGAAACAACTTCTCAGTACAAACACTGCTCACAATGAAATGAAGGAGAATTAACTGTGAACACATCAATTTTTGTGTCACATCGATACACCAGATCATGCACTATTTTTGGTTGATGTATCAATACAGGTCAATTCATTGTTACACCCTATTATGTACTTTAGGTAAACAATAAGGTTCTATTAAACCATAAAAGAAGACTTGGACTTGACTCTAGAGAGAGTTGCTTCCACATCATTTTCTCGATTCTGGGATTTTAATGGTGCTTAAAGCAGAAGAGGATAGTTCTTAACAAGAACCAGGGTCTAAATGCTGGTAAAAGTTAATTTGGTAATTTATCTGCACAAGAATTGGTTCAATTTAGCTAAAATTACACGCATGTTGAAGTGCAAATACATATGAATACAAAGAAAACAATAGTGTGCGGAGTATGGCTCCTACTGTGGAAAAGTGATGCAACATGACCAGTAGTAGCAGAGTTCAGCAATGAATTGATCGGTGTTGATGCATCGACCAAAACAGCACACGATCTGATGTACTGATATGACACACAAAAATCTATGTGCACATTCACGATAAATTTTACTCCGTTGTGTACTGAGAAGTTGCTTTTGCTTATGACTACACTGCTGTATTTGACCTTTAATAATGAAATGTTCAGAACCCAGTAGCAAACTGAATCAACTGAATCACACTGCTGCAGATTATAAGGTACGGAAGATGTAACAGATCGTTAGGTAAAATAATCAATGTATAATTGAATCTTGTAAAACGTGTGATTTTACACCTTTAATGGTCAGAAATGAGGATTTGGGTTTTTACCTTCAACGTTGACTGAAAGCCACTTTTTCTTATAAATTTTAAATTTCATTGTGACTTCCCACCTGGTCCATAGTTAAATACAGTCTACTAATGTGTGTGTTGTGGAAAGAAGCAGACAGTTGAGACACATGCCCCATATATGTGAATGTGGGCACTGGCGAAAACATGTAATCAAAGCTTCAAAGTCGATTCTTCATCCCCAAACAACCGGAACCGGATAATTGACTCTTCTTGGGATTGACTCTTAACTCTACTGGTGGCACAGGCAGAACTTTCAATGATTGCAGGGCAAAGTGAGAGAACAGTGCAGACGGCATAACTGCTCCGTGAGTCGATTCATTGAACAATAGACGATGAACTGAAATCGTTACTGGTTGCAGCTAAAAGATGAAACTCGATTGATGAGCACCCACTGTCCAAGCTGTGCTGTGGTAAACAAAGTGGGTGGAAGGAACAAAACTTGGTGAAACTGGAAAAAAAAAAAAAAAAAAAAAAAAAAAAAAAAAAACGCATCTAAGCCTCCCCCTTAAAATCAAAGAACTGAGCTTCTTCCTTAGGGAAAAGGAGCTTATAGCTGTGCACAATCCAAAGCCCAACTCACTCACGTACGTTCTCCTGGCTCCAGCTCAAAATGACCTTTCTGAACATAAACAATAGCAGAACGAGGCGAGCCTCGAGCACAGAGCCAGTAGTGGCGCTGACCTGGCTTATGGTGGAAGAATGTAAATATTGAGACAGTATATGAATGTGTGTGGAGTCCTTAAATAGCTCCTCATTCTATCCCCTCCACTCTCAGGACTTTGACGCCGTCCTTCCTTCGCTGCTTTCCTCCGCCTCCGTGCTTCTGCAGCTTCACTCGGCTCCAGCCTCCGCGCTGGCAGTCAGCAGCGGCTCCTGCAGCGGTGCCAGCCGCTCTCTCCAGGAGACCCCACACACTTTAATTGTTGTCAAAGGCCCCACTGGAAGGCTTTCTCACACAGACTGCCTGTCTTCTCTCCATCCCCCTAACCCCCCCCCCCACCCTGAGCACGCTCACCATCCAGACAGGCTTTATGACACTGACCAGCAGTGTAGGCAAAGCTGATACAAGAACCTAATTAACTCTAAGAAGTATTAGTGCCATTTTGCTATACTACATTAACGTAATTATGTAATTAAATATGTACATTATGGTTCCACATTCCTTTTACTTTCTGTGCCCACTGATTAGAATCAGGACTTGTGACGAGAATATGCTAAAAATGAGGGATGATGTGGTAAGGAAATTCACAGATGATGAAAACATCCAATATTTCATTTAAATATATCAGCCATAACATTAACACCCATGACAGGTGAAGTGAATAACACTGACTATGTAGTTATTTTATTACAATGGCAATTGTCAGGAGGGTGGCAAGTGAACAGTCAGTTTTTGAAGTTGATGTGCTAAAAGCAGGAAAAATGGGTGAGTATAAGGATCTGAGCCACCTTGAATTACTCACAGGGTTAAAGGCACCTAAGGCTCACTGATGCATGTGGCGAGTGAAGTCTAGCTTGTCTGGTCTGATCCCACAAAAGAGCTACTGTGGTTTAAAAAGTGAAAGCTGTCTCTGATTGACTGTGGTGCACTGTGTTCTGACCCTTTTCTGAGGTTTCAGCAGCACGAGAGACCTACTCAATATTAGGCAGGTGGTTTTAATGTTATGGCTGATTGGTGTAAGCTGATGCCAATACATAAACATGTCAAAATTAATATTTACTTCTGCATATACCATTTCTTTTTTCCCAGGACAGACTTATGCTTATCGTCAGAGGGTCTGGTGTGCCTCACCCTGTAACATGGTCAAGAGTCAAGTACTTGGACGAGAAATTTGACTAAAATGTAAGGCTGGACGACAAAACAGGGCTCCCAACAGAATAACTCAATCCTCATCACATGAGCAAACAGGAGAATATCTGGAACATGGTCAAGAGTGGTGGTGCACATGGTGGAGCAGTCATGGCCTAATGGTTGGAGAAGGGGGTTTGTGGCAGAGGGTCTCCAGTTCAATCCCTGGGACCAGCAGGGAAAATGTAGACAGGTGTAAAGGATGAGGTTAAATGCAGAGTATGATTTCACTGCGCACTGCCCACAGTGTGCGAGTGCCACTTATTTCGAATCTCTCTCTAAAAATCTAGGCAGCACTTAAAGAAAAATTTTGAATAACCTGAAAAGATGCGACACCCTGAACTTTTACAGCCTTTTTCAATATGGCAACTACTTCTTTCTGAATGGCTCAGCCACGACACACAGTGAAGGCAAACCTGTGTTGCTCCATTGGACTCACTACACACAGTCATGCAGGGAGCCAATCAGAATGCAACAGGCAAAATTTAGACAGCTGTGGCCAGCTTAGCTTACAGTACATATTAGACTCTCTACGTTTGGGTGGAACGTCTAAAAATGCAGTAAAATGAATCAAATAGCAGATATTTTAGCACCGAAGCCCAGAAGTCACCTAAACATTCCTCCTCTCCGCAGTAAAATAAACAGGTCATCAAATATTGGTCAAACCCAAACATCTGTCCAACGCAAATCTTTTTAAAGCAAATATCTGTCGATACCAATATACCAGTGCCATTGTGTGCCCCTAAAAAAACTTTCTGCCAAACAAGACAGCATCATAATTTTTTATTCAAGTTATAAAAAATATTTTCATATCTCTACTGTATGAAAAAATAAGCCCCCCCCCCTACTTGCAATTATAGATTTCTACAGTTGACCACAGCCGCACAGCCGAAGTAATGTTCGTTAAAAATGTGTTTTATGGATTTATGCAACGATATACTGATTGAAGAAAGCCCCTTGAAAGGAATGTGTGTGTGTGTGTGTCTGTGCGCACACGTGTGTGCTTGCATGTGCATGTGCGCATGTGTGTGTTCCCTCCAGGTCTAAGGGTTGAGGGTATGGGGGCAGTTAAGCCTCGTGCGGAGGGAGCAACCGCTAACATCTTTCCAGTCAACTGTTTTGAATTACAAACCCCCACTGGGATCCAAGCCTGCAAAAAGAAAAACGCTTCCTGCGAAACAGTGCGAGAGGCGCGAGAGAGAAACAGACAGAGAGAGAGAGAGAGAGAGAGAGAGAGAGAGAGAGAGAGAGAGAGAGAGGGAGGGAGAGAGAGGCACACTGAGGCAGTCCAGGCGTTTGCGAGCACAATGAATAGCAGATGTTTAAAAAAAAAA
>JBBPDA010000132.1:26557602-26598673 GCA_037974385.1 Arnoldichthys spilopterus
TAGCTGCTGTAGCAAGTAAATCTTCCCAATAGGCATGTACTGTACTTTTCAAGTCCTACACCACATTTCAACTGGGTTAAAAAAAAAACCTCCCTTGTTATTTTTGAGCCATTCTTTGGTGAGTTGTCTGGTGTGTCTACGATCATTATCTTGCTTACTGCAACATTTGGACAGGTGACCTTGTATTGTCTTTAAGAATTATTTCAGCAAGCTTTTCAGACACCAAGACAGCAAAGGAACCACAAATCAAGATTCCACCATCATGCTTCACAGTTGGTATGTTTTTTTTCCTGAAAAGCTTTGGTCTTTGGTCTATGCCACACGTGTCCTGTTACTATAACCAAACAGCTTCACATACATTCACTGGAATTGCATTTTTTTTGGTCTGAATACCTGATTTCCTTCACTATTGAAAAGTATTTGTTCACATAGTTCCAACACATTTGCTTGAAGGAGAATATTCCTGTAGGTTAAGAGGTTGTGGTAAAGAGGGAGTGGAACTGTATGGCCATCTGCAGGACTGCTTTAGCTCTTTACAGTATCAGTTTGTCCTCTCCCAGTGGTGTTTTCTCTCTGACTGATCCACGCAGACAGCTGAGCACTCTCACTTTACCCTCCATGACCTCAGCTATGCGGCACGTACACCTGTGAGCTCATACGCTTCCCCCCAGACACTCACACACACACATGCACATTGATGTGGACATTACGTCTAATATGAACAACATGTGGCCTGTACTGTGTTGGTAACGGAGGTTACTAGGGATGGGATGGCATGAAAGTGCCCTGTCGTGAAAATGGTCACCAAAATTATCTTAGTATTTGTCCTCATCAAAGTGTTAAAGAGTAATAAAAATGTTTAAAATAGCACTAGTACATACTGAAATCATTGTCAATGTCAATGTATTGTGAAAAGTCACATACATTAATATGGTTATACATTTTTTTTACTTATTGTTCAGATTGTAATTATGTAAACAAAACTCCCCTGTGTCTTGCTAAAGGTGAATGAATATTGTAATAACCTAAAAATGGAAACATTAACATTTTAACATAAGGTACATGATTCTTCTATACTGTTTTGATCTAAATTATAACTATTTGTTACACCCCATTGCACTATTACATATTAAAAATTGCATCCTTATGTCTGCAGACTTAGCTAAAAGGGTCACCTGAAGGGTTGAAAAAGGGTTCTTCTAAGAATTTGTTTTGTAGAACCTTTTTGGTTCTCTGAAGAAACTTTAGGGGTTTTTTTTTTTTTTTTTTTTTTTTTTACAAAGAACCATTTATTAAAGGGTTCTAAGTTATAATGGTTCTTCCATTTTTTAGCACTTTTATTCTATGTTTTTATGCTACCAACCAAATGGCTTTAATACTACAGAGTGTTCACAATACAACCTTCATTTCTGGAAAGGCTGGGACATTGTGTAAAATGCAATAAAAAAAAGTGTAATAATAAGTAAAATCTGTGATTTGTTTATTTTGTTATAACTTTTTTGATGAATGATAAATGTAATAAGAACAAGAAAAAACATTGTTCTCAGTGACCAGTGTAAAAGTATTTTGTAAATACAAATACAATTTGACTGGAATGCCGGCAACACACTCAAAAAAATAGGATGATGCATATGTACCGCTGTGTTACTTTACTTTCCTTTTTCAATTACACATTTTAGTTGTTTGAGAACTGACGATACCAGTTGTTGCAGTTTTGCTAGTGGAATGTTCTTGTTGGCCATTCTTGTTTGATACAAAACTCTGTAATAGCTGTAATAACACATGCAAAATGACACCTGGCATTGTCATGTTGAAATGACCATGGACTTCCAGGGAAAAGATGTCACCTTGATGACAGCATATGTCTCTCTAAAATCCCAATATACGCCTCTACGTCAATGGGACTTTTACGCATATTCACACATGCCATGGTCTATAATGCATCGCTATACCCTGACAGGTGTAGGCATTTGCACCTTTCACCAATTAAAGCATGGATGGTTCATTTTATCTTTGGCTCTGAGAACTTCTGTAATTCTAAAAAACAGGCTAAAACTTGGTCTTGTCTGACTGCAGCACTTTTGGTCCATCATGAGACTCAGTGGTGTTTCTGTGGTACATAGAACTGATGTTTGACTTTCTCTTCAAGTAAAAGAGTCTCAGGTTATATTTCTTAACTGACAATGGTTTTCCATTTCCAAGTACTCCATAGGCCATGTGGTTATATTTATTGCAGCAGCATGATTGTGATTGTTTTTATCCAGTGCCTTCTGGGGACTTGAAGTTTACACACATTGAACAGTTGTTTCCAATCTATCTCTAGGTGGACTGTGATGTCTTCGGATTCCCTGAATATTTTCACAATGTTATGTACTGTAGACGATGAAAGACCTCAGTTTTTTGTAATCTTATGTTGAGAAATGTTCTTTTTGATCTGTCTGATAATTCTCTCATAATGTTTGTTACAATCTGGTGAACCATGAGCCATTGGTGGCTGTTTGTTTTATACCCAGCCATGATACCCTTACCTGTTACCAGTTCAACTGATTTTTGTGGAATGTTTCAAAGTGGTGTAACTTAAATATTCTATAAAAATTTTATTCTTATTTTGCCCTGTCTCAGCTTATCATTATCATTAATTGAAAGATTATTATAGGCATTACATTCAAACTGAATTACATGTTCAAAATCCAATCAGCTGGTCAGCTACAACATTAGAACTCATTTCTGGGTATGTTTGTCTGTGTGTGTGTGTGTGTGTGTGTGTGTGTGTGTGTGAGAGAGAGAGAGAGAGTGAGAGAGAGAGAAGTAAGGGGAGGAGAGGGGGGTTTAGCACTACGTCTCTGAGCATGTCTGGTTGACAGTAGCCCCCGCAGCACACTGTCTTGTGCTGATTTGAGGGACAGTAATGACTTTACAGCTTGGGCAGGCAGCTACAAGCTTAGATAAGCAGAGTAGGGGGAGACCAAGTGTCCCCAGCTTTGCCAACCTTAAGCCCTTGCCTCATACACGTGGACTAAGTCCCACCCACATGTTGCTAGCATTCATACTGTCATGAAGCTCTGTCCAAATCTTGTCTCTGTGTTTGTATAGTGGGATAGGGTCAGGTAGGCCTACTGTCAGCCCTACTACTGTAGCTCCAGCTGTCTGTTTGCACACTTATAAAGCTGGTTGGTCTTGTTAAATTAAGTAATGCACTAATTGCATCTTTTTCACAGCCAATATCAAGCAACAATACCGATTTCCTAGTCTTGTTATTCATAAAGCCTTGATACTTTATATTATTCTCATTAATGTGAGATGGTAATACCCTTACTTATTATGGTTATCTTTTTTTATTATCTGGTTATCTTTTTTTTTTTTTTTAAATCCTGTTTTTCTCTACAGAAGTATTTGTGCCTTAAAGATTGAAAACGCTACAAAGTGCATAGGAAAATCAGTGGCAAACAGTGACTATTGAGGCAAAAGTTGTCAAAATTCATCCAAATGCAAGAAATTGAGATTTTTAATAGTACCTTATTGCTAACAGTGAAATACATGAACACTTTCAGATGTTTCGAATTAAACACAAACATTTGAAGCTTTTATTTGAAAGGCATTCACATGTATTGGCTTCATAAGGCCTTTAAATAATATACAGTGCCCTCACATAAAGCTGCTTCCATTTAGAACAACTGACTGAACCCTGCTTTCGCTATGGCTTGTATTCATCATATCAGATTGCAACATATCTAGCAATTTAAGGGTGGCTGATATAAATGACTTAGTAGGGTCAAGTCCTCCAAAGAGGCACCAACAACAGGTTAAATCTTTAAAAACAAGAATTGCCTAAAATTAAGCTTTTTTATATCTAGCCAATAGTCTAGATTGACATAGTCTGTCTATAATTCTATGCTAAACATGCTGTGATGTATTATATATAACAAAATGCCACCTAGAGTTGTAGTTGCTAGGCATTTTTTTTTTTGTTTCTATGCTGTTGCTAAGAAAATATGGTGCTAAGTATGTGAGCTATTGATACGTGTAATAAGATGTTATTAGCCCTCCCATCCAATATTGTTACCAACCCTCAGTGTAGGACTTCTACTAGGCCTAATGTGGTGTTTTTTCACAGAATCAATATCTCATGCACTGAATTTCAAAATCTGATTGGCTAATACTGTCAGTTCCTAATTATTGGTGGCTTAACTGACAGTTAATGTCTTCAGTCCAGCTCCTGGAGTTCATGAAATGAAGTGCAAAAAGCCTGTTTGGATGACTTAACCCATTTTTTCACACCCAAAACTTAACAATCAATAAGGAATATTGATTATTACATGATTATTCTACTAAGTAAAAATATGCAACCAATTACTGACTTTTTTTCTGCAAAAATGAACATCCCTTCTCTAAAGACCCTGAAGGGTTCACCACTGGCAAAAATAGTATACTATTTAGAATTATTAATTAATATTATAGCAGAGGATCCCAACATGAGCCCTGACAACCTCAATCTCTGCATATTGTGTGTTTTTTTCTTCTCTGCATCATAAGAAGAGCTTGTTAATTAACTAATTATTGACTTGAGTCAAGTGTGTTAGATAACATGGAGCACAAAATATGCATATCATTGGGTCATCCGGACTGGGACATGGAACCCTTGTTGTAGAGTACTCAAAAGATGATTGGACAACTACAAAAATTTTCATTAGTGCAGCAATTCACATTTGCCTATTTTAATTTATGTTTCCTATTTCTGTGTAGTTTGATGTCTGGTTTCACTTTATTGAGACTTCTTCCATCCATCCTACTCATCTGACCTAGTTTATATAATAATTTCCATGCACTCATGATTGGCCCATTACAAAATAAGAAACGTTTACCTGAGAAACGTTTTGTTTGACATTTAATGAGAACCACTTTATGTGAACCACTTCCTCGAGGCTATTCTTGAGAAGCATGCTTATGTAAATTCTACTTGGTAAGGACATAACTGAGGAACACCAATCCCACACCAAGCTTGCCAGGACAACAGATTTCTGGTTAATCTGCTCCAAATATAATTGACTTCAGTATTATTTATTCTTTATTACTTCTCAGGTTTTACTGATTAAATTAGTTTAATAACTCGCAAAATTCAATCTTATTAACTACTGACAGCCGTTTGATCTGCACTTCAAAGAACAACTTTGGTATTTAGGTGCACTTTTTGGTTGGCATTGCGAGAACTTTGACACCAGCGGTTATTTCTCGCACACCTGACACTACAGCTCTGTCCCATGTGGTCCTCTAAAGGTGTGAAGTTAGCACCCTGGCTGAGTCTGGAATAACATTGCTAGAGACGTCCACTAACATTCCCTCCAGTGGACAAAACAGATGACTTGTGTCTTTTGTGTGTGTGTGTGTGTGTAGGCCAGAGGTTTACTCTGAAACATGAGTATATGGAATGTGCTGAGAAACAGTGAAACTCTGATTCAATTTTTATTTTCTTGTAATACCCATCTGATCCTTCCTGGTGGTCATTTTAGAAAAACAGTGGAGGCCATGACCTGTTGGTGGATCCAGGTGTTTGTTTCTCATTTCTTTACAGCCAGTTTGAGTTGTAATTGCTGAATTACAAGCCTTGCAATTTAAATGAAAAGTGACGCATAAAATGTGATTGATGGGTCTTCTACAAATTTATCTGAACATCACAGATGTGTTTCTGCTGTTAGTCTCCAAACACTTGAACACATATCTTAGACATGTGTTTTTTTTTTTACTTCTGCCTTCATAAAGACCAACTTGCCTCAAACATTGGCATTTTGGTTTGGTTTTTACCATTGTTTCTGTTATTATGTGCCTAAAGTCAATATGGATTCAAGGTGACCCTATGCATAGTTTTCCTGAAGTGTCCTGTTTCTTCTGCCATATTCTGACTGTTAGCCGATTTATATCCCATTTGACACATATAAAAAACATGTAATGGAAAAATGTGCTTCTCACACAAAAAAAAAGCATTTTAAAATTACACACTCTTTAAAATGTCCAATTCTCTCTCTCTCATCTATATAGTAAATATATGAAAACTTAGCTACAAAAACTTGCTGTTTTGAATGTTTATATGATGACACATTTACTTCATATTTGCCTATTTAGCCAAGTCTAGTTTAAGCTCCTCTTATTCAGGTTCAGTATGTTTCAGTCCTGAGGCACAATAACAAAACAGCCTGTTTAATTCTAATAGATAAATAGAGGTTGGAAAATGATTGTGTAAGATTTTTCAAAACTGGGAAAAAATGGGAAAATGTATAACTGGTAAGAATAATGTTGAATGGCCCCATTATAGGTATGAAATAATAGGTCATATTACTCTTTATCTTTGTGTGCATAGGCTAGATGTTTGCTCTGTATGAAGATTTGGAGTGTGCTGAGAAACAATGCAAATCTTCACCTGCTTACAATGCATATCCGATCCTTCCTGGTGGCCGTTAAAGAAAATAGAAAATGAAATATCAAGAATATGAATCATAGGTCTTGTGAATGATGCATTTAATTAGTAAAACATATTTCTCTGCCATTTTTAAGGCTGCTCATGTAGAAAGCATTCCTCCATGCTTGGTTAAAACCGAAATATGTTTTTTTTTTATTAAAAAGATCCCTTCCTGTAAAAGGCCTGGGAAAAAAAAAGAAGTGGATTCATAAAATATTTGAGCAGATGATGAGTTACAGTGTTGAATTTGGCAGCGGTTCACCATTCCTTCCTCTCACTTTCACTCTCACTATTTCGGATATTTGAAAGGAAGCATTAGAGTGGTTTATTGTTCTTGTAATACACATTTTATTGGTATAAACCATACTTAAAACTACATGTTAACGTACAACAATGTTTACGAGACCTTTTTGAAATTTTGTGTAATTCTTGTACTTTGATTAATAATATGTGGAACCTGTAGTTTGACTAGTTTGCATGTAACTGATAACAGTAGGAAGAAAATTAAACAAATCTCACCAGATCTGGTGGGCAGATGTAGCAGAAACCAATAGCAGCTTCGGAAAGCAGGACAAAGTGTCTCCACACACTTCCATTCAGAGGCAGATTCTCTTAGTGATTGAGCTTTTCGTTAGCGAGATGATGAGCTGCAATGAAGGTCTGTCTGAAAGCTCAATCATAATTAACATAATTTGCATCTCACTGGAAATTGGAAGTGTGAGGTATTTACAATACTAATCTGAACATTATTCTGAAACGATGCTTAGCACTTATGCTAAACTTGTCAGTGCACTCAATATCTCATTATGATAATGACCCAAAAGCCACAAAAGAAAAAAAAAGCTATGATTATTTATTCAATTTTACACATTTCTAAATGGTAAATTTCAATTGGCTTGAAAAAAATGGCACACAACCTTTATATAATTTAAAGATTCTTTAATCTTGCATATGTCTTCTACAAATAAGGTCCTCTAATGTATCATTCATTTTTGATTGAACCAAAAGTGATTATTTTATGGCAGGAAATCTTTTTTGTACTTTTAGTTTAAAAAGTGTTTGAGCTTATTTTTGTTTTATGCTTCTTGAGACCTTTCTTTGCATGTTTTGTCCCAACAAAGCTTAGGTTCTTGTAAATGCAGGCTCTCATGCCGTCATTACCTGATGGTAATTTCCAGTGCAAAAAAAGCCGAAACTGTTTTGAAATCAGGCTGAAACTCATGACAGAGGTCCAGACTTTCCCAGCCTGTGTCAGGCTCTTCCTTGACTTACTCCTGCACTACTATTTCTTCCCAAGGATTCAGTGAGTGCTGAGTGAGTCACCTCTCGGGCTGAAGTGTGTGCTGACTGCAGACAAGTGAGTGAGAGAGCGAGGAACAACTATTTTTCCATGACAGCATTAAGGTATGACATAGAGAATTATGTCTTATGTAGATGTATGACTGTTATCGATACAGGTGTTGTTTTCTTAGAACGTTTCAGAACTTCTTATGAGTCTTTTTCTACAGTTTGGTAAGAGAATGTAAAGCTCTGCTTAGCCGCATATTCTGAGGATTTTCTCCTTATGTAGAATTTTTTGTAATTCTCTGAAAAATTACCACTCCTTGCCTACTGTTTTTCTGGATGCTGAAAGACAAGAGTTTTAAAAGAACAGGAAATGTTGCTCTCTTGAGTTCTTCAGGCATGTTGTACTTCAATACCCTGGATCATCTGGTTTAGATCATCAGCCACCCACATAATAACTGCATATTTTTTGCACATTCATTGTTAATGACTTTGAGAAACTCTGGAACTACAAAGTAGCAATAGAAGCTGTAGAAAAAGAACTTCAGCATCCCTAAAGAACCTTTCAGTTTAGTAGCCTTAAGCTTCAAGAACCACTGAAAGATTCTATAAGAAACCAAAAGTGGTTCTTCAGTGGTATTGCTCCAAAGAACCCTTTTTGGCATCTTCATCTTAAGAGTGTACAGTCGCCAAAGTAACATTGTTTCTTTCATATCTTTAACATATCATATCTTTCAGGTTATCCATTATATGTGTTTATATATATGAGTCAAATAAATAGTACTGATCAGATAAAACCTGAAGCATTTTACAGCAACTCTTCCTGACTAAACAAGCCAAAAAATAAACAACATCCTAGCATATTTGCCTTGCACAGGCCACAATCAGAGTAAAGTGATGGTCTGGCAGGTTTTTCTTCACACATTTGTGATAATGTCGTACTTGCTGTGCTTTGAAGAGTGGCGTATCAGAGGCACAAACATGTAGGGATCAGATTGCTTTGTATTCTACCTGTTTGGCAGCCTGTGGGGTAGGTTGGCCCTTAATATGATTAGATGATATCTTCCTCAAACACATGGAGGCCATACACTCAATGGCACGTTCTTCTAAGCAAATAAGGTAAAGCGAATATAGTGCAACTCCTTCCTCAAACAGTGGCACCCTAAGGCCTTTCAGTTAGAGATCTCATCACTGACCTGATTATCAGGAATTTCCATAGACCTGTTGAAATGCCAGAGTTGTCAGCAAATGCTTCAGTGAAAAGCCAACAACCCCTAGAGTAAATTGAGAATAATGTTGACTGAGTAGATATATATGACCATCTATTATTAACATTAGCTTCTTTATACATACAGCTCTTATATTTATTTACATTTGTAACTTTTAAAGGTAGAAAAAAACTACATTATCCTTGTCAGACTGCTCTGAACAAAAGTAGCAAAGAGATACAGGACAGTGTCAGAACCCCTGAAAATCACAGGCTTAATACATTATATTTTTAGTACTGTGTAGAACCATGTGAACTGTGCATAAAAAGATTTAAGATTTAAGAAAAGAAACCTTAATATTTTTAGTTAAACTAACAAAAATCTGTGTTTTACTGAAAATGTTAAGATGGACCAATCACCATTTTCTTTACATTATTCACATATCAGAGTTAAATGAAAGATGAAGCTTTTGCCTATATCTGCTGATGGATCCTGGTTATTAAAATCTTTAAATGACATTGTCAGATTATGCAGAGCTTGAAAGCCTTCGCTTCCTTTCAAAATGTACATTAGGTAAATGGACACACTTAAAAATTTCTTTGCATTTAAAATGTATTACAATAGAACAGGTCATTGTCTAGCTACATATTATTCTACTTTGTCATTACAGGAACAAAACCTGGTATCTCCTAAAAGATCATTTCTATTGGTCTGTTCATCTTCAAATTTTGACCCGATGCGAAGCCATTTGGTGTTTTCATTTTGAAGGTAAATGAAATCGGAAAGCTGCTTGAATGTCGCTATCAGTACATCACCACATGTAAATTTTGTCGTGGTTGGCAAGATCATTTGTATGAAAGAAAATGAGATGCTCTGTATTTTCCCTCCTACACTTTAACACATAACAAGACATCCAAGTGAAATTTATCAATATCTGAGATGAATAAACAAATGTAAATTTAGTTATGGCTAGCAGGAAGAGTTGAATGACAAAAAATACTTCCTCTGTTCACATTTAGAACAAATCAGCATATATGAAGTAAAGAAAAACCAACCTGCTCTTCACTAAATGTACCTGGTTCTAGTGAGATTGCTATTGTAATATGAATAAGTATAGAATATCAGTCATTACACGCTTATTGCCTAAAGTAAGCAAACTGAAAGTCTGCAGTAATGTAGTAATCAGGTTAATAAAAATACCAGGCCCTTCTGCTGGCATTACTGTATGGTCATGTTCGGACATGCCCGTATGTGTGTATCTGTGTTTGATTGACACCACCAGGCTCCATTCGGCCCTTGCATTCTTTCGTTATTGCCTTCAAAATGTTGAAATGAGGGCCATTTGTCCAGTACTAGGTGTGAAAAGGCACACTTCTGTCTTTGTTTTGAGGCTTGATCTAAAGAAGGGATCGCATGGAAGTGTGAACACTATACCCCACCCCCACCCCCACAACGTCTCCTCCCCCTTTGCCCACACACACATATACACACACCTCGATCTTGCTCCTCCCACTGACACACTCCTTGTATACACTGCTCTCCCTCTGCTTTCGCAGCGTCAGTCTCACCACACTGCTGAACCGACACAGCTTGGATTACAGCTAAAGGGAATATTACACGCCTAGACCGGCGGAGACACATTCACTTACTGAGGAGACATACACACACCCAGGGTCAACATGGGGAGTAGCATGTCATGTGTCCCTCAACACAACTTCAGGTTCTCCAGCAAGAGTTTCATACGCAGGAACAGGTACGTTGAAAAGTCAGGAACCGCTGTATACACCTGTAACAACTGCCTCAGGGCCAATTTAGACATTAAAATGTACACAAAAGAGCAACTGTCAGATTTTTGTATTGTGTTCAGATGTATTTTACACTGTGGAACAAACTGGTCAGATTACATTAAGAATTGAAATTGGACTGTAAAGAGGTGTAAAGTTGAGTGGATCTGCTCTAAACTTGATACATTATATAGTTATTTAGCCCTGTTTATTTATTTATTTATTTATATTAATTATTCTGATATTTATTTTAGTTGATCTGTTCAGTACAATGTACAGTTTGATAAAGGTCCTTTCACTGGCTCTGGTAAAAGAGATGTAGAGAGATCTTTTAAAAGTGAATAATGTAAAAGTTCTGTATCATTTAAAGCCTTTTGCTCCTAGAACGGTACATCCCAGTCAAGAACTTTTGACAAAACTTACGTTGTGCATTGAATTATTCAGTAAATATTTAGGTTCTTTAGCTAATTCAGTGGGTCTTCTCTGTGATGGAAAACTTCTTGTATTCAGTTCTGTAGAGAATCCTTAAAAACCGGTACTACTCAGCACCTATATGGTTCCGCTGCTGTGTGTGTATTGTAATACCAGAATGCTATTAGGATAAACATTCATTCAGTAAAATGCTGCTTATTTGCATAATGCTGAAGTCTGTGATTCTCATTAGCACAGTGGAAGGATCAGTTCACAGGCAGACTCATTCTTACATGTGCTGATTGCGTTCAAAGCTGGCTGCTCTCCTGCTTCCAGTTTACCCTTCAGAGAGCTTTGCCACATGATACTTCAGTGGATTGTTTCATTGGAAATGCACTTGTCAGATAATAAAGTTGTGTTTATGTATTTAAATCAGACAAGATTCTGCAAAGTTGGGTTTAAGGGTGACTCTGGAGGGGAGGTCAGTGGGTGCACAAAGCTAGAAGCCGTAAAAAGCTATTGTGCTTTTATTAAACGCAGGTCAACATGGCTGATCCTGTTAGAGAATCGTTGGCGTATCAGGTTTTCCAGGGTTTGAAAAATGATCTATTAGGTGGTTAGACTGTTTTAAACCAAAACAAGGGGTAGAAGCCCAAGGCCCTTGTCACCCTTTCTTTCCCATCACACACACACAGTAGCAGGTGAATTACTAGTTGGTCAAGAACAATGATGTCACTGTTCGTGTTTCCTGTCCATTACTGAGTGGGATTCACACAGTAAGCAAGCACAGAAAGCTAATGTTATAATCCAAATGGCTGTTACTATCCAGGCTTTTTTTGTTAACACCTATAGCTGTTAGGTGTTTTCATCCCTCGAGTAAATTCTCTAGATGCCAAACTTATTCATCATGAGGTTTCTTTAAAGAATTCCACAGATACTTTCAATAACTCTGTGCATGAACAACCTCAGTGTTATGCTAATTCCATTCAAAAGAGAAACAAGTCTACGGCCTGACTTCCTCTCTTATGAATGTGCAGGAAAAGACTTCGTTGCAGAGATTCGACACTAATGATTACAAATGGGGTCGTGGGTGACAAAGGATGACATTTGAACCTTATTTCGCTATCTATGCCCTGTGTGGAAACATAAGCTCCATTGTTCTCTCAGCCTAAATGGTGTTCGAGCTGGCATGTACAATGCATTGACCAGTACGAGCTAGTGGAGGTGTTGAGAGATTGAGAAAAGACATACAATGGAACTGTAAAGACTTTTGTGTGGGACACTGACCTACAGATAGAGTCATAAGAAGACAAAAGTTATAAATGACTGACCAGGATCCGTCTGGGTCACTGCGGTTTCACCCTATGATCCTTTATTGATCTCTTGAATCCTCAAATCACAAGCCAAGAATAGTTATCAAGTGAATATGCCTGACTAACATCCAGCTCTGTCTTGTTCCTTCTGAGCAGCAGTCGTCTGTTCCGGAAAAAAAACCCACAGGAGGGTCAGGAGAAGTCCAACAGCATCATCAACATCCTCTGCACCGTCACCCCAAGAAAGGTGAGAAAATTCCTTCACTAAACATGAACCAAAATTTGACACTTCTTGTAAAAAAAGAAGATCAAATAACAGGAAAAAGTCAAACAGCTCTTGCATAACTCACTAAATGTTTGTTTTAATGTTATCACTGCAGCAGCAATGACATAAATTAGATAATATTATGCTAGCTCGATCATTTTCTACACCAGGGGTGGGCAGCTCCAGTCTTGGAGTATATGCTGCCCAGCACAGTTTAGTGAATTCCCTCCTCAAGCACAACTGCTTCAACTTACCTGTTATTTACCAGGTTCAGTAAGTGTGTTTGAGGAGGGGAACTAGCAAACTGGACACCAACTCCAGGGTTGGAGTTGCCCACCCTGGTATTCTACACTGTAAACTTCAAATGTTTTGGTTTAACACTTTTGGAACACGTCATGGAGTTTACTTGAGGTTTACTTTTAAGAAAAAACACAGAAAATCTGTACAATCAAATTAATAACAGTGTTAAAGAGGAGAAAACTTTTGTTGGTTCTCAAATAGGGAAACAGTTCAAAAGTGCAACAGAATTTAAAGCCTGAATATTAGGATCTACAGCATATGTTTGTAGGTTTTTTAGAGCCACCACCTGAAGTAGCTTGTTTGTATAATATTATAAACTATTTTTCCATATATTTATTAAACATGATAAAATACGCTGTATAATACATACAGAAAAGCTCACATTGCTTTTGATCACAGGAAATGTCACCTAAAGACCTTCAGGCTATAGAGAATATCAAATGGGACCCTCCATTTCCCTATGATCCAGCCAGTGGCTGGAAGAAGAGCAGCATCAACGTGAAGAACTATGGCAGGATGATCCACAGCTCCAAAGTGCGCTTCCGATTTGTCCACTGCCAGGTGAGCAACACCTGTTCACATCACATCATACACACCAACCACTCCATACTACGCACATATCTACCTAGCAATAGGAGAAATAAAAACAAACTCATAAATCCTTATGGTAGTCACCATCGTTAAAGGGATCATTAGGGTGGTCTAAGCAATCATGACTTACTCTTCCGTCACTTACTCATCCCCCAACAAACAAGCGGAGAGTACAGGATGTCTCTCTACAACCTTGTGAATGAAACCTGGCGGTTGGTGTATTACGTGTTAGTGAAGATTAATTGATGTGGCTCAGTGTAGGACCTCCAGCCATGTCAGAACATGCAGGATTGTGAAACATGTCAGTGTTGCAGAGCTTGGAGCTTACTAAACTCCAGGCACCAAGGCTGAGATCAGCCTGCTGATAGAGCGCTGAAGCGTGGGAACCTCCTGTATCTGTTGGATTCCTAATGCCATGCAACCATAAGCTAAACATGAAAAAACTGGATAGAATAAGTACAAGGAACAGAAAAGGCCCAGATGAATTCATAGCACAAAGCCAACATGAAGAGAAGGAAGGAACTATTACCTAACAGTTTTTTTTTGTTGTTGTTGCTTTAAAGGCAGCCAGCATGACTTGGGCGAAGTGCAGACCTGCACTATCAGATGAAAGGAAATGACTTGTCCTCAGTAAATCACTGTCAGGGCCTTCAGAATAGAAATGTTACTGTTGCTGTATCAGGAAGAACAGCACCACTCCCTTCTGGATGAATTATTCACATTGACACATAATTTACAAAATATCATTCCACAATTAATATCATGGAGTGTCAACAAGAAAACCAAGCTTAGCCTGTAATTTCATTGTAATTGCCCTTTCGTGGTTTGGTGGTGTATATTACGGAGCAATAGTAACAAGGCTGATGGCTGATAAACTAGAGTCTTGTGTAACAAGCATTATAGTATATGTATCTTTTATCTGGAGTTTTGTGGGGCTTCTGGCCTTTTGATGAACTTCTGAAGGTTTTATTGCATGAAATCCTTTAGAATAATCTTTTAATCCAGAAAAATATGATATTTTATTATGGTAAAGAACATAATAACATGTTTAACCAGTATTGCTTCAGCAAGATCTCTGCGATTGTGTAGATAACTGAAAGATTATGTACCTTTTTTGTAGGATGTACATGACTGCTACTTGGACCTGTTCCAAACACACCTTCATTTCGTCTCTAACAACACCACAGGACTTACCTATCAGGTAAGAACATCTTCTTTTACGTTGTACTTCTGTCATAAACTGTATTAGGATTTTTTAAAATAACTGATCAGCAATTACAGCCTCATATACTACTTCTAACTCTTCAAGTCATTTTAAAAATGAGAAAGATAAGATATTTAAACTTGTATTACATAACAATCATGTAAAATCTCATCTCTCCATGCCAGCAACATGGTTTTGAAGAAATAAACAGACTTGCAATAATATCTGCATGCTGTCCCTTCAATGCAGCCGCTGACATTAATCATTTCCTTTTATTATGTCTGCTTTGTCTAAAACCATGTGTCAAATGTAAGTGCTGCCATGTTTATTGCTCCCAGAGGGAGATGCGTAACTATGAGTATCCATGAATGACTTAACCCTGTGGCCTAAATACCAGAAATGAAAAAAAGCCACACTTACCCAAAAAATGCAACACTAAACAAACATTAATGACTTGTTTCATTGCAGGGCACTCTTCCGCTAAAAGAGCTCACTCTTTCCAAGGTGCAAAACAGAAACAGCTTCGGAGATCCCCAGGAGTTTGCATTTCAAATAAATGGTAAGTGGTAAATTCTTCGACTTCTACTAAATATACGCACAGCCTGCTGTTACAGATTACTATTGGATACCGGTTCTGGTGGTTTCTGAGATTTGCCAAAGAAAGTCTTATATAAAAGTGCCACTTCCTGAAAATGTTTTGAGTCTACCTTGTGGTTCACTTCCGGCCCAGATCTCAGATCGGAAAGGCCTGGTCTTACACTATTTACAACCACTTCCCATGTTCAGACATTCCAGTGATTCAAAAGTACTACCTCCCTCCCCCTGCCCTCTTTTCAATCCTAAGACTAACTAGAGGACTTTCCATTTGCTGGTGTCAGACCAGGGTGAAACTGCCTTTCAAAGCCCCCCTTGTTATACGACAGGTGCGCCTGAACTCGTTCAGCTGTTGGCCTAAGAAAGTTTGTTCAATGGTACTTTCGCTGTCATGGTTAAGCTACTCTTCATTCCAGTCTAGTCATGCTGCAAAGACCCCACTTCTTGTTAATGTTTGCCTACATATTGTTTGTGAGAACCGTCTTGGAAGTCACAGTGGTTCACCACTTCTAATATGGTCGGATGAGTCTTAGAAAGAGATTTTTTTAAATGGCTTTCCTGGCCTATAAACTCAATGGTATCCACAAATATGAAGCCAGGAACCTCAAAGGGTGAATGAACATGACCAGGATATGAGTCAAATGAGAGGCTGGACATGATGCAAATATCTCTACAGAAAAGATATTTCCCCCTGTCCAGATGACTAAGCCAAATGTTATGACACAGAGCAGGAAATATATATATTTTTTTGCCAAAATGTGTTTAAAGAAATATGACTCACCACTTCATATTTTTTATCAAAGTGATATCTGCAGCAGACTCCCGCAGATTCCCATCTACTAGTACTGTGAGTGCAAGGTCAAAAGGGGTCAGCTGTGAGAATATTTACAGTTGGCCTCACACCATATTGGCTTTCGCTGTGTTCTCATCCCTGTGAGAGGATTTGACCATGCCCAGTTTCCATCCCAAGGTGAAAACAAAACCTGAACAATAAAGCTAAGTAAGCTCTGACTGGAAATGACAAAGCGGAGCTGTGCAGGGAGGCTGATAACTAAGTGATATGTGCTGGTATGTGGGAAAGATAAAGGAGGTAGATTCCAGGTCTGGCACATTCTCAGGAATTCTGTAGGTGTGTCTGCTTCTCTTCACTCATGAGGTATGCAATAATGTTAAGAGTGTTTGAGAGATACATGCGTTATCAGTGCTCAGACAAATGCATGTTAAAAATATATATGAAGGAACCGAGGGGAACGCAGTCTGTATTAAACCCTTACAAATATTGCCAGTTACATGCAACCTATGCTACCTAATGTAATTAACATAGTTACAATAAATACCTTTGCAATTCAATATCAACTGTATCAATCATTTTTGTTTCAGCGTCTGACTGAAAAAAGAAAATGCCATAAACAATGTCTTTCCCTAAAACAGGACAGTGTTGAAGGATTTGTTAAATTATAAGGAAAACTTTGAAAGACTGAACTTTATAACTGCGTTTAAGAACCTGCTAGTGACAGTGAAGGGTCTGCACTACCCTAATGGCCTTTTGGCCCAACCTCTGACCCTATGTTTTTTACCTTTGTAGGTGTCAGCTTGAACCCTATTATCGTCTATTGCTCAAGCCAGGAGGATATGGACAACTGGTTTGGCCTCCTAAAGGAACACATAGAGGCCAACGGCGGCACTGCAATTGCAACAGAGATGTACAGCAGAATTAAGGTATGTAATGTAATCAGCGCCCATCAGCACAATCCATACCTGAGAAGCAATAATGATCCGTTTAACAGCAGGAAGTGAGCAGTAAAGCAGGGCTGTGTGTAATTTAGGTCAGTGTTATTGTCTTTTCATGCGGATTGCACAGAGGAGTGGCTGGCATTGTGGTCACCTTGAACACAGAATAAAAGAAATTATTTGCAGCCAGTGCCGACATGCAGCCCCTTTTGCAATGAGTGAGGTCACTCAACATAACAGTTTCACAACAGTCAGCCTTGTTGAACAACAGTCATATTGTCCTATAATTAGGAGAATAGTGGTATTAAGTAGTGTATGGGGTTTTTCCCTCTGATCTAAAATCTAAGCAAGCCAGAAAGTGCTGGTGCATTTAACTCCCCTTTTAAGGCGTGCGAAGGGAAAGCTATTCTATTATATATATTTTTATATATATTTATATTTTTGGTCAGTTTTATTAATTTTTTTCTCCTTTTTTTTCAGATAAAAATTTTTTATGTAATATTTTGTTTGTCATATGTTCATTCTTGCTTGTTATAGTTTCTTGGTTTTTATTTCTGTATTTCATGTGTGAAAAGTGCTTTACAAATAAGGCTAAATTGACAGGCGATATCTCTTATTGTGTGTACTTTTATAAGGTCCACAAAATAGAGCAATCTACAGAGGGAAAAGAGGAGCTGAGGAACTCCATCAGTAAAGAGCCCATCTATGAGTGGGAGGGGTCACAGCGAGAGAGCTTGGGTCCAATCACTTATGTCACTAAAGTCAGGCTACAGCATTTGCCCTGCGAGGTAAGTGATGACAAAATAAAATATGATGTAATATACCAATGTTGACTGCAATAAATATTTTTTCTTACCAAGTACTTTGTACTTTGTTAAAAGTAGGCTACAGTTGCACATAGACTGTTTATAGGCCTAATTTTGGTACGGTGCATTTTAACCCCCTTAATTTATTCCCCAAAATGTTTCACAAAAATGTTCACTGGCAATCTGTTCCAAGTATGGAAGTGTACAGTACACAAAATGTATCAACATTTGACCCAATTTTTACATGTACTTCACCATTGCACAAGTGCGGATTACTTCAGCTTTCTGCCAGTGCTGAGAGCTGTCTGCTGCTTTTGCTGGGGGAGCAACTGACATTACCTTACTTACCCTTGAAAAACTGTGAAAGAGGATCAGCCTACCCTCAGGGTCTCAGAAACAAGTCTAGAACCCTCATTTGTTTGCAGCTTTCCAGGATCAGCAGGTTTCGCTAGTGCTGTCAGAAGAAGTGCTGTAATGAAATGCAACCAAACCCACAAACATTTTTTCCCACAGGCAAGGGTGAGAATTTAGACAGGTCTCTCATTTTTAAGGATAACGTACACACGTGTGTGTCTTTGTGTCGACTGGGTGTGTAAACCAGTTGCTTTGCTCACGTAGAGCCTTGACTCACCTCACAGCTGTTTGGCTGACACACCCAAAGTGATATACCAAACAATGACACAAAGCCACTCTCCGAGCAAGCAGTCCGTTATCACTGTCCCGTGACAGAGGAAGCACTTGTGAGCACAGTTCACATTAAGTTGAAAATATGTGTGCACCCTAGAGTGCAGAGTGGAAGACATGACTGTCGTGCAACAGTTTGGCTTTAATGCCTTTTAGATATCCTTACTTTGGACGAATGGTTTGCTGCTGGAAGCTCCTGTAGGATAAGGGCACTGTTTTATATTTAGCAGTGTTCTCCTTATTTCATATTATCAGTTGTTAGCTTATGCATATTTGCCTCGAGTTTAGGTTATTAATATCAAAGAATGTTCAAAAAAGGGAAAGAAAAAACACCTCTAGGATAATGCTAACTTCCCCCATTCTTAGTAATTGTAGTAATGTGTTAGCACTAAGCTAATGGCATTGGAAATGAACATTTTTGGCTATGGTTAAGTAAACATGGACACACCTTAAGTTTGCAAAAGATACTTTTGAGTCCTGGCAAATGCTAACCTCTAACAGAAACCTCCTGTTTAGGCTGCCCCTCATATTCTCAGTCAGTGACTTTCCAAATGCCCTGAGTGAAAGTATCTCTCATCCAATTTGTCCCACCTATTGGAAATCAATATGCAATTGACTGTTTCCAGTGTCACTTCCTAATTATTGATTATAGATTCCTTTAACATAGATACCACAAAGACAAAGATCTGATTAGATCATTTTCTGTTCATTTCAATGACTTAATCATATTTTTTCCAACCATAACTAGAACAGAAGTAAGTACTGCAGTACTAATTGTGTTGAAAAACATTAGAGGCATATATTTTTTAGCTTCCTGAAATTTTCTCTAAAGACCTAGAAAGCCTGCGTTTTCCCTCTTATATATTACTTAAATTCTCTCCATTCTCTCCATAGGAGCAGTATGACAGACTGCTGGTGATGTACCCTACTAATCTTATTATACTGTCTGAGGAGAGTGATGGCCTCTTCTACAAGGTAAATCAAACACCTCATATGTTATAGGTCATATATAACCATTACCAACACCATTCAACAAGTGTTCAGCCAGCCTAAAACCATTCATACTGTAATTTTAATTACAGGGAAAACTTCCTCTGAACATGATAACAGTCACCACCCCGTGCCAGGACATCAAGCCCAACACATTTATGATTGAAGGTAGGTTAATCATCATGCAACTTCCTTTGTTTTATTGATCATGTCTGTTAATCAGTATGTTTATATCAACCTTATACCATAAGCACCAGACCACATTGTGAGGTGGTTTCCGGGACATGATTTAAGCCTGATCTTGGGATAAACTGCAATGCTCAGGGTTTTTATCATTAAAGATCCTATCCTCGCTTAACCTAGGGAACCAGCCTTATGTATGTATTCGCAGAGATGATCTGGTACTAAATGTCATCCTTGTCATTGTCCTTGGTAGGAAAGCTGATCAACCCCATCGTTGTGTCATGCCCAAACACAAGTGAGTTCCGCGAGTGGATCCAACACTTCAAATCTGCAGACATCCCAATCCTCAGCCCACCTCCTCCAGTATATGACATCATCTACACTCCGACTCAGAGAGAGGTAAGCCCTCTCCCTACTGACTTCTTGACTACAAGTCAGCATGACTCAGTGCCATAACGCACATAAGAGGTGTGGCATGCTGCTGGTGGAAGACATTTGCCCTGTTCAGTTGTGTAGACAGAAGAACCACACCTGGCCCATGGTGACCAGGACCTGTAACACCTTTGTTGGAACCCTTATGTCTTTAGCTATGCAATTTTGAAGACATGTGTCTTGGGCATTGTTTAAACTAGCCTTTAGAGCTAGCTGTTAGCTATTGGCATAGCTATTGCTAGGAAACAAGCAAATTACACTGTTCCTTTTATATTCATTAAAGATAATTTTTGGATAATTTTCTTGCACCTTTCTCACCAGGCTCCACAGATAGATGTCAGATGGAGCAATGGTAGCCGTGGGGGCGCCAACTCACTACAGCAGTCTCAGAGTGGACGTGCATCTCGTGAGCTGCAGTTGCCCCGAAGTGATGACAACCCCTTTTCCCCTGGTTACACTGAGCCCCTCTGTGTAAGTGCATGTCCCAGATCCTTATACTCATTAACTTTATGCTTCCCATTATAGTGTTTGTACAGCTGCCCAATGTTATTATAACTCACAGAGTCTTGCTAAGTGAACTGTTGTCAAGCTCCCACTGTATATGTCGGATGGTGATCATTTTGTTTGAGTTATGGCCAGCTGAGACCCAGAGCAGGCACTGATTGCTTCCCAAATTTAAGTGTTTTTAAACAGGGCTGAATGAATAATCAAATGTTATTTTCAATTACGATTTAGACTTCCAGTGATTATAGAAAACAAGCTATTTGTTATAACATGATTATTGTAATATAATATTATTATTGTTGTGATGCTCTTATTTTGTCTTGTGTTACCCATGGATTTTGCTGGGTTTTTTTAGATTCTTAGGTTCTTCAGAGCTGACCATGGCTATTCTAGGTGATGCTTGTGGTTGTTCAGTTAAACTATGTTGAAGGTTCATGAAAATTCACTGTTAAAAAATAAAATTAATTAATTAATTAATTAATTAATGCCTGATATTTCTAAGTCAATGAGTAATTGTGATAAATAATCATGATTTCAGTACTGACCAAAATAACTGTGATTACGATCATTGGCATAACTGAGCAGCCCATGTGTACAGTTTATATACTAATTAAGTCCAAATACAGTATTGGCCTATATAATGATATAGATCAGTATGAAATGGAATACATATGTTCATTTGTTGTCCTGATATTCACAGAGGTCTGTTTAGTAAAAATGTGTTTCGTGGGTCTATTTACTTTTAAACAGTATAAAAACACATAATCTATGTGTAAATACTGCCCACCTTACTTCCCATTAATCAAAATTTACTGCTTTCCAACATACTTCTGATGCAGAGGTTTGGAGGGTGGTTGGCATTGCTTATCTGGCTAACTGTAAGTGTTTATTTTGGAGGAGCAGTAGCTAGCCATGAGTTGGAACAGTTTCTGTGGTCGTGGAGCTATTAATTATTAACCCAGCTTCTAGCCTATGCTACTCCTCTTACCATGTAAAAGAATCTTCTTGTTTGCAGCTGAACAGATTGATCTTACGTTGTTTCACCGTATGCCTCAGCCTAGAATGGCTTTATGTTGTGTTGTTTTGGAGTGCAAAAAAAAATTCTGAATAAATAAATAAAATAAAATAAAAAATACACCCGAAAGACATCCTATGAGCACTCTCAGATGTTTTCTGTTATTAGAAACATTCCATTATTGGATTCACCCACGCAGCACTGCATAACTCAGCAGATGGCCCGAATGGTGAATGGCTTTGAAGTTGCTATCACATGCTGCCGGTGCCAGGACATTCTATCTCCCTCCCAGCCTCTGATTCAGAAGCACCGAGCCCAATTAATTTACCAGTGACAGGACACTGTGCCCAGAGGGAGCTGAGGGTGTAGTGATCATAGCATACTCACTACTGATAACAGTGCAGCTCCTTTAGAGCTCCGTTAAGAGCTGAAATACTCGCTTATTCTCTCTCATATTACTGCTCCGATTATCCAGTTATTAGTGCTTGGTTATTTTTGCATCTATTTTTCTCAACAGTGTCAATAATATTTTGCTATAATTTCATTGAAATAATTATATAAATATATTTACATTTTTAAAGCCTTATAAAATACATGTCTCCCCCATTGGTTTGCACAGCTACTGTTTATTTGCTAAATTTAATATGGAAAATTGGAGAAAAAACATAAAATGTAACCTGTGCAAAATTTTAGGCAAGTATATATATATTTATAATCTGATGGGACAGGGATGTTCAAACTTTTACACATTACATTTACATTTCTGTAATACACAACTGCACAGCAGTAACTTTATCAAAAAGAAAACTCCTGGAGAATAACTGTGGCTTCTAAGGGTAAAGCAGGTGTATGTGGATTGTGTGCCTCACTAATTTGCTCTTGTCCTTTTTTGTGTATGCAGTACATCTCCAGCAGACCCACCTCCACTGACACGCAGTATTCAGTGCGACTGGGCAGTAGGAGTAACAGCATGTCCTCTCAGACCAGGCCTGCAGTAGACCACATGTCCATGCGCTACTCATCCCCTCAGCGTTCCTCAATCCTTTCCAGCAATGAGCACGTGTCTCCAATTTACACCACTCCCTACAGCGCAATGCACCATAACACACCTGCACAGCGCATCGAGAAAGCCCCACTAATCAAGGTAACAATTTACACTGTTGTCAAACAACAATAAGCCCACAGTTTACAGCCTCCTTTTTTATTGGAACAGAAAGATGCTGACGGTTGTCTTTTCTCTGCTGATATCATGTATTAATGCATGTGCTCTTATCACGTCTTGCCTTTGTTTAGTCTAACAGCTGGAGCACCCCACAAAATTCCATAAAGTACCAGCTCGCCGTTCCACACCGGCACTCAGAAATGCTAGGCTCCCGCAAGCCTCTTTCACCCCTATATGATGACCCCACCACCCCTGGGATGTACCCCCTGGAGGAGGGATCAGCAAAGGCATCGGTAAGTGGGTCAGGACATCAGATCCGCTCTCTCACTTTACACTGTGGCTCAGTGTGACCCAGCACGTGGAGAACAGGGGTGCTGAACTGACCTGTCTAAACCTCGGAAAGTCCCAAGGGCCGTGATTACTAATTGAGTGATCCAGATGCATAATGGACGACTCTTCTGCTTTCATACTTAATGAAAGAAGTGCTATTAATCTTAAGACTCAGAAAGTGTTGCATATTATTCAGTAGCTAATACAAAACTAGTCTGGAGTTTTGAGAGTAAGGACCTGAAGCATGGACCCATACATAGCCCATTGGGGTTTAAGGCCCAGAAAGTTATGTTGAAGGTAATTACAATAAAAGAAAAATTCTTACAAGAAGTTATGATTTCATGTGTCAATGTGTTAGCTTAAAGGTCTTAAAATATAAAAAATCTTTCCCTTAAAAAATGCATTTGATGTACGTGTTATAAAAATGTAAATACAGCTCAGTCCCACACAGTACATACATGGAAACTAAGCTGGAAACAACATAATTTTTTAAATGGTTGTGATGTCACAAAACCAATCCATTAACATTTACATGTTCAATCTACAGAAAGTCAGTCAAATGATTAATGTTAAATGGTTATGTAAAATGATTTAACCACCATTCTAAATGCAAAAAAATAAATGTGAAAAATGTAGCATATGGGTCCTTTAATGCCCAAATAAAATTAAGACTAGTTTCCTAAGTGGTCTAACACATCTTTACAGTACTGTTTATTCTAATACCATATAATCAAGAGTTTAATTGAAGCTGTGTATTTTCCATCCTCAGCAACATTCATCACGGGCCTCCATGGAACAGCATTGCCCTCCGCTCCTCCCAGCTTCATTCCGCCTATGCACCCCTCCTTTGGGTCGCAAGAACAGGGGCATCCAGCCCCAAGAGCCTGAGAGGGACAACTCAGAGTGGGCACTGGAGCAGCGTGTCCGGGCTGTGTCCAGACTGAAGCTGCTGACTGCTCCCATTGCAGCACCACAGCACAACAGCATAGTGCAGGTAACCCATGACACTTAAGAGATTTCAGTGGAAAAAGACACAATGGAAAATGTAGAGCACCTGCCAGGAGCGCATAGCTTTAAATTAATCCATGCCAATGAACAGACTTGCCCGTTCTGGGTTTAACCAGAATTAAGGCAACGTTGCTGAATGAATGTGTCCTCTCTTGTCCTTCACAGAAAACTTTCCCAGGCTTGTCTGCTGCAGAGACACGGACCTTACCCTACAGTCACTCACCAGGTGAGAATCCGTGGCATGTGAAAACTATATGGCTTCCACAGTATCACAGTGACATTCAAATACACAGCTGGTACTAGATATTTTAGGACAGGTTGTGGGACTCTTGAACAGGCTACATTTTCAGCTTTGCACTAAGTGCAAAAAGTAATCTAAATTAACAGTATTTGCCACAAGCATTAACCCCTTGAACCATAGGTGCCCATTTATGGGCCTACACATTAGGGCCATTTGGTTTTGGTTGTGGCTTTTAGCTGCGCATGCCAGACAACACTGTATAGCTGATCTTGTTCCACAGCTGTGGTATGCTAACGTCATTAGCTCTCAGGTTTAGAGACAGTGCCATAGGAAAAAGTCTGAGGGTGACAATGTCCTAGGCATAGATAGCACAGTTCAAGAAGACACAGAGCTCAAAAGATGCAGTCATAACAGCACACAAACACAGGACAGTGGCTAGTCTGTCTGTCAGTCTGGGCCTTTAAAACTCCAAAAGTGTCTGTGTGTGTGTTTGTAATGGAGCTCAGCACAGCAACAGTCCAGATGACATCTCTGCAGGTGGCACATTAGTGGAAGCCCAGTGAAAGGACAGTACAACCAGTGAGAGTGATTTAAAGAGCACAGCCTGGATGTCCTGCAGGCCATCAGTCAAGCGAACCCACTCATTAGCTGTAGGATTTCTCTATAGTGCAGTAGTGGTGGATGTAGTGCTTAGCATTTAGCTTTCGCAACAGTAGGATATAGCTCATAAACTTAGGGAAAACAAGAAATTCTTGTTCCTTTTTTTTGTTTTAAAGTTTATGATGCTTATAACTAAGGATGTATTATTTAGCACTGAACATATTGTAGGGGGAACCAGGGAGTGTTGTAACACTTCTAGACTATAGAACTTGTTTGTGCTATACCTTTCATCATCTATACATCTATACAAGACACCAACATTAATCTGTAATAAATTATAATAGTGTAGGAGTCTACTGCCTACTTATAATGAGCAAATTTGTGTGAAATACTAAGAGGTCCATTGTTACCTGCTGGTTGTAACAATAGGTGGTGTATGAAATAATTAATTGAGCTGCATTTGTACATGTCGTTTTTTATTTCCCCTTACTATAAAAAGAGTAAAGACACTATTAAACATCAACAAATCACTGCTGTATTTTAAACACAACACTATATATATATATGTGTGGGCTAAGGTCAAACAGAAGGAAGCTGCAAAGGATGTTGGACAAAGTCCATTTTTTTAGTTTGTTGGTGCATGTTGATGCACAAAATGTGTACAAATTATTCTTTGGTCAGCCGCCATCTCTCCCTAGGTTAGATTTTTTAAGCAAGTACGTCAGAAGCTAGCATAACATAAATGTGCATAATAGCATGATAAATTATTATTTAGTCAAGCTTTCTCTTTGTCTTTTTGCTTTTTACTTTTTTTCCCTTTCTTTCTTTCCTCTTTTCTTCTTTTTAAATCCTTTCATTCAAAAAAATTGTATTTATGTTTTAAAAGTTTCCTTCTTTAATATATATATATATATTCTTTCTTTTGTTTGTTTTTACTGACAATTGTGTGTTTTCTTTCTTTTTGCGTGTGTGTAAAGCAATTTGAGCTCCATTTTAAATGTATGAAAGGTGCTATAATAATTAATTTTTTAAAATTATACTTATTTTATCTGTTAAACTGTCATTAATATTTGTGGCAATCCAACAATAATCCAGATATTTTTCTTTACATTAAAATCAGATTTTATTACATAAACATGTCACTGTTTCACACAAGGTCTTCAATCTTCTCTTGTCAACCTGTCAAGGGGGTGGTGGGTGTGTACAGTAATGATACCCTTCCTGCATTTCACACATGCCCAGTTAATAGTTTTGAACAATTTTCAGACACAGCCTAATGTATCCTTCAGTCATATCAACCAGAGCAAAGCTGTGATTAGCAACAGGTTGGGAGTGAATAGAGAAGTGCACTAGTTGCTGTCTGAAAATAGTCTATACAGTTATCTGAAGAGCTGCCAGCACTATTTATTTGATCTTGGCTGCCCAGTTTGCTCTAACGTCATAACACTGATTGCAATCTGGGGAATGTCCGTTCTGCAGTGTCTTTAACTTCCACACTTGCTGTGTGCAAGAATGTGTTGGCTGCATTTGTTCCTCTGTGTTAAAGGGTGCGGTCAGCTATACCTCTCACTCTGCAGGTTTTAAAGAGTCCAGGTTAGCTGTCATGCTGATCTGTGACATTTACACACTTCACATTTCTGACATACTTGGGGGCTGTATTTCTATGTATTTCCTGTGCACAGAATTTAAGGTTTTTGTCCTCTTTCACCTTCACAGATGACAACTCTTACCTCAAGCCCGTGGAACCGGACGACCAGGAAATAGACTATGACAACATTTGGGAGTATGACTGCAGTAACGGGATGATTCAAGGACTGCCAGGAATTTCACCACACCGGACACAGCCTGACTTCGCCGCTCGAGGCCTCAGCGCTATGGCAACACAGCAGAGATGGTCATAAAGAGGAACAATGGGCTTCCACCCGTCTGGACTTGTGCACATAGCAGGCTAATCTGCGCCTTACCTCACTCTCGCTCTCTCTCTGTCTCTCTCTCTCTCTCTCTCTCTCTCTCTCTCTCTCTCTCGCTCTCTTTCTCTCTCTCTCCCTGTCTAGCTCTCTCTATCTCTTTCTCTTAAACACACACACATACTGGTGAGCCATTGAGAAGGGGCTTTACAGGAGGCCCACTTTCCCCACTGTATCTGAATGACTGCCCAGGGGAAATGTACATGGACTGGGAGGCATAGGCACTGGAGCACGAAGCTCAGTCCTTTCCACCACACAAGTCCCTGTACATCTTTGAAATGTCAGTTGCTTTTAATTCAGTTTTTCTTTTTTCCATAGAGATTATTATTATTATTATTATATATATTATTATTATATATTATTTTTATTAAGGTGTTTTAGTAAATGTGCATATTTTATTTATTACTAAATATTTGAAGCCTTAAATAATCTTTGTGTTCCTACTGTTCATATAAATAGGAAAATATAACACAAAGGATTTGCAGACACTGCTATTCATGCAGTAATTTTGCTAGTGGTACCATTTGGGCTTAGACACCTGTATAAAAAGCTGTTGAATAATGGAGGGCTCTTTTTTGACACAAGAACTTGTACATAATGTAAATAATTATTTTTATTGACTCTCTAAAAATTGTCTCTTTGCACTGTTTTTGTACTTTTACCTGTTTCACATTTTTTATTATTTATATGCTGCATATTCATTTGTATATGGAGGTGAATGATGTTGACAAGATACCCATTCCAGCAACACAACACAATTTTACAGTTATTTACAGTTTGCAAAAAATCACTGTCTGTACACAGGTTTGGCTTAGAACATGACATATGCACGAGCTCTGCAGTAACACATGAACGTTTGCTTTATTGCTTCAGTTTGGTGTGGTGATATTCAACGCTGAAAATAAAATAAAAAACTTTATTCTCGTTGTCTGTTGATCAAACGAGTGGTCAGTAGTGGCCTAGTGGTTAGGACCTTGCCCTTGTGAACAGAAGTCCCAAGGTACCATCCCACTGTACTGTTCCACATGTGTACATGTAATGAGTCAAATGCAGAGGTCAGAGTTTTTGGTGCACTCTGTGTGATTCGAGTGTTAAATGTGTAAAGGGATAGTTTAGTTCACCTTCATCCCACATCTGAAAATGTCTTATCCACAAAAACCTGTGCACTGGTGACCACGGACACACCGATCAGTTACAATTAAAAAGCACTGACAGATGAGGTGAATAGCATTATCTCAATACAATGGCAACTGTTAAGTGATATGCAAAATCTGGTCCCTATTAAAGAATAAAACATTTTGCCCCCAATATATACTATTCCTCTAAAGGCCCTTGTGTCAGTGCTGGCACTTCAAACCGTCCTAACCCCCCTGGGTGGAATATATTCAGCAGAAAGTGAACAGTCAGTTGAAGTGTTAGAAGCCACTTTGACAACTAGCCCTACCAAAGAACTACTGTAGCATAAAAAGTGAATGCTGATTCTGATGCACCACAGTCGGAGCTGATCTGTTAGCACGAGGGAGAAGTGAAAGTGACAATTTGTCATTGTGAACACACTCAAGCACCACAACAAAATGTGACCTCTGCATTTAACCCATCACACGTGGAGCACCGGACAAATATCAACAGCACCCAGGGAGCAGTGTAGTGAGCTTAAGAGTACCTCAGTGGTGCCAGGGACAGGCCTCAAACCTGCTTCAGGTCCCAAAGACAGTGGCTGTTTGGTAAATATGGGATTAGCACAGCAGAGAGCTTTCTACCGCCACCTAGTGGGAACACCAGGATACCAGGACTGTGAGATTTTACCTCTGATAAGTAAAACTACGTAACAGAGTTTTGCTATTTTACTTTGGTTCCTGGGTACAAAGCAGGGATGGCCCGTGGCATAGGTGATATATCCGGTTATATAGGTCCACGTCTACATGCAGATAAGGCCCGCCCCCTCCGCCAGAATTGGCTAATGCTCAGACAGAGAAGCAGCTAGCCGAAAGCCGAACGGTGAGCTACTTGTAATTAAGAACTACTACCCAATCCAAGTGCAGTTAAAGGGACAGTGCTAACCAGTCCTAGTGTAGGAGGCGGGATTTGTCGGGATACGTGTGGAAAAGAGAGAAAGTAATCTCTCATCAGCTATCTTATTTTAGCAGAAATATTATTTATTGTTGTAGCCCAGGGTTAAATCATAACCCTAGACCTTTAACAGCTGATGTATTTATGTGTGAGATCAGCCATAATGAACATTGTGTATGAAAATGTATTATCTATCATCATTTAGTACGCTGAGTTTGTGTAGAACTTACACTCTATAGGTTTTCATAGACTAACATACTATTAGTCAATTACTTTCTCCTATCAAAGGGTCATCTGAAAAAAAATGGGGGGAGTGGGGAGATTCTTGCAGCATGTAAAACTTTGGGGGCTCCACGTTTTATAAAAGTTAAAGTAACATTATATCCAAAAAAGTCCCTTTCTTTTTCTTTGAAGAGATGAATATGATGTTCCCTTTTGTGGCATAGTGGGAGTTTTTTATTACAATACTGGTGAGTTACTGTTTTATGTAAATCTTCTCATTAATTTGAACGTAGTAGGTGTTTACGTTGTGATTTGTGGCTGCAGCTTCTACAATATATTCACTGGAACCCATTGTCTCCCATGGTCTCCCATTTCTTGAGAGGTTTCAGTTGTTTTAGTGGTGTATTACTTGAGTGAATAAGCCATTTTAAAATCCTCTCAGGCTTATTCGGTGGGAACCATACTCAAAGGCACAGATTTACCTGGAACACCTTTTTCCCTGTGTGGTGAGAAAAGGGGCTGCACTATTTATTGAAAATTTTTCAGTTCTAAAGTTCTAAACATTAAACGTTTTATTTTATAATTATTATTACTATCATCCTATATACGGGCAAATAACAGGTTTTTGGTGGCTCAGTTAGCAATTAATAGCCTTAAATGCCCCTTCTCGCAATGTGATATTTAGCACACAATCCTCTTACTCCCTCTGGTGGCCACAAAGGAACATTGCAGTCATACATGCTAAGCAAAAAGGAAGGCAAAACATTTGAAATATTCCTTTATTTCATTGAAATAAGACTACATCTCTCATTAAAAAGAAGGCAGGAGAGAGAGAGAGAGAGAGAGAGAGAGAGAGAGAGAGAGAAAGAGAGAGAATAGCAATACAGACATTCTAGCTTACTGTTAAAGTAAGTATGGTCTGAAAAAAATGCCACTAAAACACCAACATATTATAAATGGCTGAGCTCCTAGTTATACCTCATATTGCACAGCTGTTGTTGCTTCAAGCAAATTAATTCTCACAATATCAATGACATTAAACATGGGGACATGTGTGTTATTTATGTTTTAGTGATGCACCATATTGCCATATTTTGCTAGAAGCAATGTTTTTTGTTTGGACCCATATTTGTCCCAACCTTCTGCTGAACATTACAGAGCCTCGCTTTTACCTTTTAGTACAGGAAGGTGCTTCTTGACACCCCTTCTGTGCTCCTATTAGTGCACTTTTCTGAAAATCTCTTTAACACATGCTCATAGCCTCCATCTGAACCCACTTTGATACCATCAGACACATACATTCATAAGAGGAAGGATTTTGGTCATTTTACTATCTAACTCCGTGGTTTTGATATGCATGTTTAAAATTACAATGTCAAATGCCCCTTACCTACACACATACAAATACATCCACCTAAAGATGTAAGCATACAACTGGAAGAAACACCCATAAATAAGCAATGAACAATAAATACAGGTGGTAACAAATAAATGACATCATATATGCAGTTATTAATATTCACATCATATGAATTTTCTGCTAGTGCATAGCTTGGTGACTGAAAGGGTATCTGACCCGGCAGCTCAGTGGGGTTTACGCAGGCTCAATCTGATGCAGTGGAGTTTTCCTAGTTGCCTCATCCCTCATGTATCTCCTGAGGTATCGGATGGCGGACAGTGCACTTATATTCGCCAGCAGAGCTGAATAATGAAGCAATGGAAATCAGTTAGTGGCATATTTAATTTACTTGTCCAGCATTTAGAATGACTTCTATTGTGCTCTATATGTAAATGTATGTAGGAGCCTTCACTTTCAGTTTCAAAGCAGCTGTTATCGCTGATGTATCACAGATGTATCTCAGAAGTTAACATTATGATAAAGCAGGTGTGTCTGAACATTTTGGGGGCAGGACAAAGTACAATGTTTGTGGTGGGCTGTTGACTGAAAACAACAGTGTATATATATATATTCACTGATTGGTGAATATGGAATTAGTACAGTAGAGTAGCGAGAAGCTTTCTACTGTCATCTGGTGGTAAAACTAGGATACTACAGCTGTGAGCATTTAAACAAAGCATTAAACAAAATATTTATATATGCACTTTGGGTAGCTCTGTGAAATAGAGTACAAAAATGCTTGGTGGTAAATTACCAGCTTTCCACATATCTGCTCCTTGAGGGTTGGCAGACTTCAGGACCCATGAGGCAAAGGCAATGCAAACCAAACACATGTCTGCTTGCTTCAGTGGCATTAGTGCAGCATCCACTCCTAAAAAAACAGGCACGAAGAGTATGTTTAGTGAAACTGGAATGAAGAATTTTGGTGCAACTTTTTCTTGTTGTGAGATGTGAGTAGACGGTAACTTCCAATATTTAGAGCATAGACACTAAAAGGCCTCAGTCACCACCTTGGTTAGTCTAGAAAAATTCAGATATACAGCAAGCCAGTATTTCATGACCTGAGTTGTCATGAACTAAAGCTCTATCTATTTTTATGTGCAGTTCAAAGTAAAACATGCGAAAGCTTCCTGGCGCATGGTATGTTTGAAAGGCCAGCCAGCAGAGTGCTCACATACAGCCATTTCCCTGGCGTCAACACACACCGCCTGACACTACGTGCTCAGAGTCATCTACTACTGACAGCTGCTACTACAGTATTCAACCAAGGCCACCCAAACAGCCAAATGATACAGGAAAAGAATTGGATTAAAGTCTTTAATTGTAAGCTGCAAAGTGCACATCTATGACTGAAGCTGATGAAATGGACAATGAGCCTAAAAGAGTGGCTCAACTGTGTGTATTCTACTACTTAATACTTGCAAATAAAGACAGTGGGAACTCAAGGTTAATATGAGGTTGATTTAATATAATAATACTAATCTGTGCAATAGGCCTCGAGATAGTGGTAGTAAAAATGAAAACGCACAGGAACACTGTGCACACGGTGTGTCATGTGAACAGAAAGGTATCACAACTCCAGAGTGCTCATACTGCTATCCATCATCATATATGTCTGATGGTAAAAATAGCTGAAAACTTACTTGGATCAGCAACAGCTGTCTGCATCTCATTGCGTATGTTCGGCTGGTCTGCCAGCTGTCTGAAGATGCGGTTCTCCAGGCTGAGTAGAAGCGGGTCTGGGAATGGCTTTTCATCAGCGCCCAGGGCATTTATGGGCTGAATACCTCCCCAAAATGTCCTCTTGTTGTTTTTTACAGGGGTCAGAGCCAAGGAGTTGGACTTCTCAGGAGGGGCAGTGAAGCCTGCTCGACGAACCCTTCTAAAAGAAAGAGGGTTATTTTTCAAGAAGCTCCAGCCATCGTCTGTTTTTGGGCAATGTTGCTCAGGAGTGTCATATCGCGTGACCACCTGTATGACTGTGTGATCGTGCTCTTCGTCCTCATCAGAGGTGATGGGTGAATCATCTGGAAAGAAATAATCATACACCTCGGGAAACTGAAGGTTCCTGTTTCCTGAACGTGAGCAAGAGAAAATGGGTACCAGCTCATCCTTGCTGCTGCTTGTCTCTTCTGCAACTGGATAAAATAAACTTGAAGCCTCAAAATCTGAGAAGAAATGGTCATATGTCTCAGGAACAGAAGTTCCTGTTTCATCAAGATAGGAAGTTACATTGTCAACTGCAGAGACACAGCGATCAGGTTCATCCCCACCAAACAGATACTGAATAATCTCAGAGAAAGTGATGCCAGTGCTCACAACCTCCTCATCATCATCTGAGGAACACACTGGGGACGAAGCATCCACGCGGTCAAACGGATCTACATAGTCATCCTCAACTTCTGTTTTAATAGATTGTGTTGAGTGAACAGAGTGGATGGAGAGCAGAGAGGCATTTCTCAGCATCTTTCTAAGGGGTTGAGTTTCAAGAGTTTGTAGATTCTGGACGCTAATGTTTTTGCACATCTTTCTAAAGCACTGCTGAGCATTATCACTGTAGAGAGGTGGAAGAAGGGCTGTTTCAGAACTTAGCATGAACACATCCTCCATTCCAGTCCCTGTTCCAGATGGATCTGGATCACTCTCCCACATCATATCTCCTGAGTTTGCAGATTCTCGTGATTCCTCATCTAATTTTCCTGCCTCCTGAGTCTGGAGTTGTGCAAGCTCTTCCTCAAAGTCAGATATGTATGACATATCTCCACTGGAACGGTCTGGCTTAGAGTCGTCCAAGTGTGTGAAGTATCCTGAATCTGCTGCATCTGAGATGTCTGCAATACCACTGTCCTCTGACTGGAGCAGAACACCAGGGTGCTGAGCTTGACCAACCAGACGAAGTCGCAATATGTCATTTATTGTCAGTTTTTCCATTTCATTCCAGAAAGAGGATATAGCATATACAGGACTTGGGGACTGACTTACAGCATCTACAGTTTCTAATTTTTTGGCCCCATCTGTTGACTCAGGAAAGGTGAATGACATACCTTCCATTATCTTATTAGGTGACAACTCATTGTCCTTGCGTGGAACTTGAGGTGGTGTGCAGTGCACTTTCTCATCACCAGTGGTAATAATATTAGATGACACTTGCTCTGCTCCATCTATTAACTGAGGAACAGGAGAAGCCATACTTTGCAAAACTGCATTAGGTGAATACTCAAGGTCTTTGGGTGGAACTTGAGGTGGTGGTATATAATGCACTTTCCCTTTCTCTTTTTCACCAGTTGTTATATCAGATGAGGGTTGCTCTGCTCCATCAATCGACTGAGGAATTTGAGAAGCCATACTCTGCAATACTGCACTCTGTAAATGCTCAAGGTCTTTGCGTGGAACCCTAGGTGGAATATTGTGCACATTTCCTTCCTCTTCTACAGCGGTAGTAAAAATATTAGATGAAAGTTGCTCTGCTCCATCCATTGACTGAGGAATTGGAGAAGCCATACTCTGGAATACTGCACTAGGTGAATGCCCATTGTCTTTGGGTGAAACCTGAGGTGCTATACTGTGCACTTTGCCTTTCTCTTCTTCACCAGTTGTAATATCAAATGACTGTTGCTCTGCTTTATCCATTGATTGAGGAATTTCAAAAGTCATAGTCTGCAACACTGCACTAGGTAAATATTCAAGGTCTTTGGCTGGAACTTGAGGTGGTATATTGTGCACTTTCCCTTCCTCTTCACCATCAGTGGTAGTAGTATTAAATGTGGGTTGCTCTGCTTCACCCCATGACTGAGGAATTGAAAAAGCTATACTTTGCAATACTGCAGTAGGTGAATACTCAAGGACTTTGGGTGGAAATGGAGATGGTATATTGTGCACTTTGTCTTTCTCTTCATCACCAGTGATATTAGATGTGGGTTGCTCTGCTCCATCCATTGACTGGGGAATTTGAGAAGCCATACTCTGCAACACTGCACTAGGTGAATGCTCATTGTCTTTGGGTGGAACCTGAGGTGGTATACAGTGCACTTTCTCATTCTCTTCTTCACCAGCTATAATAATATTGGATGAGGGTTGCTCTGCTTCATCCACTGACTGAGGAACTTGGAGAGCTATACTCTGCAATACTGCACTCGGTAAATATTCAGGGTCTTTATGTGGACCCTGAGGTGGAGTATTGTGCACATTTCCTTCCTCTTCTACACCAGTGGTTATATTAGATGAGATTTTCTCTGCTCCATCCATTGACTGATGAGTTGGAGAAGCCATACTCTGCAAGACTGCACTAGATAAATATTCAATGTCTTTGGGTGGATCCTGAGGTGGAATATTGTGCCCATTTCCTTCCTCTTCTACAGCAGTGGTAATAATATTAGATGAAGGTTGCTCTGCTCCATCCATTGACTGAGGAATTGGAGAAGCCATACTCTGGAATACTGCACTAGGTGAATGCTTATTGTCTTTGGGTGAAACCTGAGGTGGTATACTGTGCACTTTCCCTTTCTCTTCTTCACCAGTTGTAATATCAAATGACTGTTGCTCTGCTTTATCCATTGATTGAGGAATTTCAAAAGTGATAATCTGCAACACTGCACTAGATAAATATTCAAGGTCTTTGGCTGGAACTTGAGGTGGTATATTGTGCACATTTCTTTCCTCTTCTATACCATTGGTAATAATATTCGATGACGGTTGCTGTGTTCCATCCAGTGACTGAGGAACTGGAGAAGCCATACTTTGCAATACTGCAGTAGGTGAATACTCAAGATCTTTGGTTGGAAACTGAGGTGGTTTGAAGTGCAATATCCCTTCCTCTTCATCACCAGCAGTAATAATTTTAGATGACGGGTGCTGCAATGGCTGCAGTATTGCACTAGGTATATACTCAAGGTCTTTGGGTGGAAACAGAGGTGGTTTGCAGTGCAATTTCCCTTTCTCCTCATCATCAGTGGTAATAATAGATGAAGTGTGCTTTGCTTCATCTATTGACCGAGTAATCAAAGAAGCCATAGTCTGCAACACTGCACTAGGTGAATGCTCATTGTCTTTGGGTGGAACCTGAGATGGTGTACAGTGCACTTTCCCTTTCTCATCACCAGTGGTAATAATATTATATGACACTTGCTCTGCTCCATCTATTAACTGAGGAACAGGAGAAGCCATACTTTGCAAAACTGCATTAGGTGAATACTCAAGGTCTTTGGGTGGAACTTGAGGTGGTATACAATGCACTTTCCCTTTCTCTTTTTCACCAGTTGTTATATTAGATGAAGGTTGCTCTGCTCCATCCATTGACTGAGGAATTGGAGAAGCCGTACTCTGGAATACTGCACTAGGTGAATGCCCATTGTCTTTGGGTGAAACCTGAGGTGGTATACTATGCACTTTCCCTTTCTCTTCTTCACCAGTTGTAATATCAAATGACTGTTGCTCTGCTTTATCCATTGATTGAGGAATTTCAAAAGTCATAGTCTGCAACACTGCACTAGGTAAATATTCAAGGTCTTTGGCTGGAACTTGAGGTGGCATATTGTGCACTTTCCCTTCCTCATCACCAGTGGTAAAAATATTGGATGAGGGTTGCTTTGCTCCATCCATTGACCGAGGAGTAGGAGTAGCATCATCGTCTTTCAGTGGATAGAGCATTTCACGTTTCTCTTCGTCACTACTATTACCGACATGACGAGATGAGATGTACTCTGATTTTGAGTCCCCTCCAAGCTGACTCTCTGAGCCAGTGATCTGTATGATGGGCTGAAATGTTTTGCACTGCTCTCTGGCGGATAGACCTTCATTTTTGTCAGCAGAAGACAGGATTTCTACAATTTTTTGGCAATTATCTGGCAACTCTTGATTTTCAGTAGGTAAATTAGGCAGTACAATTTGGACTTTACCTTTTTCCTCTTCACTAGTGGTAATAATGTTAGATAAAGTGTTCTCTGGACCATCCATTGACTTGGGATTAGAATATGCTGGACCCTCTATCTTTATACTAGACGATGAGGTAATGCCTTCTGTCCAATCTTCACTTGGTGTATGCCGGGAAAGTCTGCCGTTTTTAGTTTCTAGATTTTTGGCTCCTTCCACTGACTCAGAAATAGTAGATGCCACACTTTGCATTACTGCATTAGATGACAACTCATGATCTTTCGAAGAACAGTTTGGGGGTGCAACCTGGAACACTTCAAAGTTGTTTTCTTTACCAGTTGTAGTAATATTAAATGTTTGATTTTCTTTTAGTTCACTCTCTAGGTTAATGATCTGTATCAAAGGCTGACATATACTGGATTGCCCTTTGAGGGACAACCCTTTATTTCTGTCTTCAGGGATAGGAGGTAAAATGTCTACTTCTTTTAATTGTATAATTTTCTTACATTCAGGTAAACTTGTGTCATTTAACCCTATGTTTAATGAGATTTCTTCTGTCCAGTCTTCACTTAGTTGAGGGGAAGGAAGTTTGCCATTCACAGACTTATTTGATATGAGAGCCTGTTCTGATTCCTTCTTCTTAGCTTCTGGTTTTGTACCACCACTTGGACACTGGGTTGCTTGCATTTGTGTATTATGAACATTGATCTGAAAACTTACTTGAGCTTCCCCTGTGTTTACAGGACCAGACTGTGTCACTAACTTTGAATTAAATGTCTCTGAGAGAGTTTCCTTATCTAGAAAATCATGAGTATTTTTATTTGCCACACAAGTCAAATTTGGTTTCTTTTCAGCATTATTGTAGATTTCAAAGGGGGGCATCTCCTGTGCTTTCTCTGTAAATGCCACACAGGAAATGTTAGCTGATGCGGAGGTCTTCCTTTGACACACTGCATCAGATCGATCCCATTGAAATTCTGGCAAGGGCATGATTTCTTTGAATTTCTCTTGACTCTGGGCATGAAGATTGTAGGATGTCTGTGAACAGAATGTAGGGTCTGATGGCAGATGCCCTGTTGATGGTAAATTTGTACAATTCACTTGTGAATTGCCTGTTTGATGTAATACTGAAGATGTAAAGTCCATTTTCACATCTTTACTGATCAGTGACAGAAGATTTTCAGCATTTCCAGTTTTTCTAGTAGTCTGTGATACTATCTCTACTTCATTACCAGTGGTAATTGATGCTGGCAAGGCTTTAGGAGCTAGAAGTGCAGCTGTATCGTCTGAAGGCCAGTTACTGTTTAGCTGTAAATGAATTCCCACATTATCTCCATTAGTGGGTGCTGACGTGGTGTCATTGCTTTTAGGCATTAAGGGCCCTGTCCTTTCACCTGGCACACCAGTTTCACCAGATGTGACTGTTCTGGCAAATTGCCCAGTTGATGGTTCCCCAGTGAGATCACGCTTCTCATGCATGAACTCTGGTGTTCTTTTGTTTTGTGCAGCATTTATTGTGCAAGGAGATTCAAGAGTTTCTTGACAAGCTGATGAATTGGGGTATATCACAGTGGGCTCCACTACATTTCCTATGGGACACTGTGGATGCAGTAGGAACTTCTCTAAAATGCTATCTATCTTAGCAGGTGGTGATAACATGTGTGGTGCACTGGCTATTAAAGAATGAGTTCCTGAGGTACAGTCTGAAGATGGACACATCTGTCTGTCCATTTCTTTTCTTCGCACAAATAAGTCATTGTCGGACTCACTCTGTTTGGCTTGGAATTGGACCTCATGTCCATGGTCTGCTTCCATCGGTTCAATTCTCTTTTTCTTTCTTCTCTTTCTCCTTGGGGTAATGGAGGAGCTTTGACCCTGACTTTCCAGCAATTCTTTCGAATCAGAATCACTCACTGTCACTAGCTGAGAGTTTGCATTCCTCTCTGAACTTGTCAGAGTTTTACCATTGACTAGAGTATAGCATGGAATCTTTCCTGTGCTTGATTTCAGCCTAAACCCCCTGCATGGGTCACACTGCACCTCTTTTATCACATCCCAAGATGATTTCTCTTCTCTATTAACCAGCTCTGGGTCAGGATGGGTAGGTGCATGTGTTACTATTCTGAATTCATTTGATATAGGCTTAGTACTCAGTGTAAAAGCAGAGGACTCATCCTTTTGCATAGATTCCTTTCTCTGTATGACCTGATCTCTTTTTGGTCGAGATTGTACAAACACAGCTGTCTCTTTAGCACTCTTTACTTTAACAGAATCCTCTAAACGGCCAGTCATTTCACTTCCCACATCTGAGCAACGCTTTTGCATTGAAGACTCTTCACTGGCTGATACACTTTTAAACCGCTCAAAGAACACATTGACGGCCTCCATGTGTAAGTCTTCTTCACTGCCAGAGAGAACTTGCATTGGGCTGCTCAAACCATATCTGCTCAGGTAAAGATCCACAGGGGACTCCTCACGTTCAATGGTCTGAAACTCTGACACTGGAACTCTGCTTTCCATGTTTGTCTGTGCTCTGCGGCTTGCAATTTCATCCATGTCACTCATTCCTGAGTCCTCCATGCCTGCTAACTCAGGTGGCAGCAGGTTGCACTCTTCACATTCTAGAAAGAATGACTCCCAGTCTTTCTCTGAGATGTGCACACTATAATCAAAATCATCCATTGGGGAGCACCAGTAATGGCAACAAAACTAAAAAAAAAACAGATCAACATATATGAATGCACAATGCAATGTATAGCCAACGTAATGTGCCATACAGAGAGGGAGTTCAGATGCAGCAATTTTATTTATATAATTACTCTCATGACCTGTTTACCGCCTTCTTTAACCATTTGTAAATCACAACTTTTCTTTAAATTGTATGAACATGTTATGATCAATAGACCAACAGAAATTGTCCAAAAATACTTTTTAATAAAATCTCGACACATCATTCAAGGTAACAATTTTTATTCACAACGGCTTAATTTAACAAATTATCTATAAAATTCACATTAATTTGCCTCAAACCTGTTCCGGACTTTAAACTACCACCTTAGTCCTAACCCTTACTCTGTTTAATCTTAACCCTAAGCCTGTTAATAACAGACTGTTGACAATTTAAATATTTGTATATAACCAAATAGGACTAACAAAGTATCTAAAGGAAGTAAAATCTGATAATATAATAAAATCATATATATTAACATCATGTTTACAGATGCTAATTGTAGCTTAGCAGATATGCAGTAGAGCAAAGTGAATTTCTAGATGTGAGTGTACTTGCTTTGCCACTCCATCAAGAATATGTTCAGAAATTGTATGATTAGTACACTTCACTGACACAAACTGTGTCTACTGGATGTTCAGGATGCACCATTTAACCAATACACACTGCAATTACCCGACAATTCAGTGCTTAGAGGGAAGTAGCATTTACACTAAAAATGAACATGAATAACACAAGAGAATTTAAGTTGGATGATTTCATATAAAGAACAAGCATATAAACATATATAATAAATACAATAACAAATGTTTGAAATTGTAAGTTTTATTTGATATAATTGTCTTGCATGATTTATTTAAATTGCAAATATTTAAGGAAAACTCTTATTTCACTGTTAACTGGAAACAAAGGTTCTTGAACTACCCAGTGGACAACTCTCCCTCTGGTTAGTTCATAAACTGGACTGCAGGGCTCAGATTAACAAAATTAATATGATTAGGACTTTCACTGAGATTTCATCTCTGAAGTGCATTTCTGTACTGCATGTAACATGCAGGGGTATAATCTTACCTGTTCAGCAGTGTGCTGTGCTGTGCTGTACTGCCTTAGCTGCCAGTGCAGGTCTGTTCTGTGTGCTTACTGAGAAGGACACTGAGTGTCCTTTGAAGGCCGTCCTCATGCGGAAGAGTGGTGCACCACTCAGGCCCTGTGATCTGTTATAAATAGAGACGTGTTTCTGATCACGTAATACACGCAAAGCTCCTCTCTCAGAGCCCCCTCCACAGGCCCTCCAACAGTGGCGTACCATTTCGACACCTTAAATAGACCCCTGCTTGGCAAGGTGCTAACAGCATGGATTTGTTTTTAATACTAAAAAAACGATTAGATGAGGATAAAATGAACAGTGATGAGAGTTATGAGGCTTTTGAGAAAAAATACAAAAACGGCATTCTAAATAATTAACTGAAAGTTAACTCATTAACAGTTAACTTATGTTGTTATTGGTGCTTTGACATGTCAGTGAAAGCTTCTGGCGCATTTGGGCGTGATAAATGCAAGGCATTGTGTTACTTTCTTGGCAGTAAAAGGATTCCAGCAGCTGGGAACGTACTGGTAAGAACAGTAAGACTCTTACGTTAGAGGGTCAGCCAAGGTGTGTGTGTGTGTGTGTGTGTGTGTGTGTGTGTGTGTGTGTGTGTGTGTGTGTGTGTGTGTGTGTGTGTGT
>JBBPDA010000132.1:26599370-26627387 GCA_037974385.1 Arnoldichthys spilopterus
CTTCTCTTCATCTTCACTACTGATGTGTAACTTTACGCTGCTACACTCTTCTGCTCCTGTGTCACTGTTTACACCACACTCCTGCATCTCTGCACCTCCTGCTGCTTTACACCTGTGCTCTGGTTTACAGGCAGCTCACCAATCGGCTTTCGGGAAGCCAACATTAGCCAATCCCGGTGGAGGGGGAGGGCCATATCTGAATGTATGTGAGGAAGCAGAGCTCTTGTTGAACCAAAAGAAAAACCTTTAACCAATGTTCGCCCCCCCCCAATGTTGCCAAAAATTGCTAAAATAAATAAAGCTACAGCTTCACATTCATGAGCATTTTTGGAATTTTCTGACATTTGTTTATTTTGCTGCTAACTCTCTTAAACGGGCTAATAAATGCATAAGTATTTGTATATGCATAAGTAGTGTGTTCAGACCTTTGCCGTGTTAGAGGAGTCGGGACAGTTTCTGGAGACTGGGCAGTGGTGGAGTGGGGGTTAGGGGGTTTCCCCGGTAACCTGAAGGTCCCAGGTTCAAATCCCAAGACCACCACCGAGGTTCCTGTGAGCCTGTCCCCAAGCACTGCTCCCCGGGCGCTGCCCACCGCTCCCCCGCGGATGGGTGAAATGCAGAGGGCACATGGGGTCGTGGTTACTGGGATGATTCCCGTCTCTGATGATGCTCAGGTCCTGCGTCTCCTGGTGTAAGTGTCCCACAGCGGTGGTGGGACGGGCCTGATCGCTCTGGGGACACAGCTGTTCCCAAACCAGGAGGCGATGAGGAGCTGTGCTCACGACTGAAACATGACCTGAAGTTGAAATGGAAAAGACGAACGAGAGTAAAAAATAAAAAGTGGGAGAAAAACCTTCAGAGGCCGCGGGGCTGCACTGCAGGGGACGTGATGCTGCCTCAGCTTTAGAGCCTTTACAGCCTCTGTCAGGTGAGACGCTTCCAGAAAGAGAATGAAACACCTCTGCTGAAGAGCGGTGAGGACCGGCCTCTCTCTCCTCTCAGCTGCAGGATTTGGAGCGGGACGCTGGGGAGAAACCCTCAGTGTGGGAGAAGACCAGGAGCCACGACAGGACTGCGGAATGGAGGGATGAATACAGAGGGAGAGAAGCAGGAGGTACTGAAGTACTGAAGGCTGAAATTAACTAGAACTTTGAGTTACATCATATGTTTATTAATAATAATAATAATAACAACAATAATAACAACAATAATAACAATAACAAAAATATTAATAATAATAATCACAATAATAATAATAATAATACTAAAAACAACAATAATAACAATAATAACAACAACAATAATAATATTATTATTATTAATAATAATAATAATAATAATCACAATAATAATCATAATAATCATTAAAATAATAATAATAATAATAATAATAATAATAATAATAATAATAATTATTATTATTATTAGTAGTAGTAGTAGTAGTAGTATTTAACAATATGTAATTTATTGTTAAGCATGCTTTTGGCACATACTGCAGTTAACTACTTTACCACCAGGTGGCAAACAAAGCCCACTTCAGAAGGTAGCTCAGCTTCTGATTGACTGAAAAATGTCTATTAACCATGACTGAATTTTTCCTTTTCCTTACTTTAAGAAACAATGTAGTTACAGCCAAAACATTCAGTGTTATTGGTGAATGGTTCTGACTCAGACATGGCTGTAGGCCAATATTTCCCAGTGGGCAGCGACTCATTCAACACAGGGAAAGGGACTCTCCCCTCCTCCAGCTTTGGAGGGGATGCTTAGGGAAGGGCCTCAGACCACAGCCTTCCTGCTGTCCTTCATGACTCATTCTCTGACCAAAGGTCATATGTGTACGGGAATAGGATGAGGATGAGCGTTATTTTTAGTCAAATTTCCCTCTTGGTTGATTCCCCTATAGAATAGGGGAGTACAGAGTCTGAATGAATGTGTTAGAGTATCATTAGTCATTTAGATAATTTTAACCAGTTAACTAACACTCTCTCTCCCTCACTCACTCGCTGACTGTGTTTGTCTCTCTGTCCCTTTGAAAACATCACTGGTATCCTGCCTTGTGGTAATTTTGCATTTTGCATAGACAAATTTTACCCAAAAAATGATTAGTTTGAGAGACTTTTTAACCCAATAGTCAACAAACAGCCTCAAAGAATTAGTTAAGCATCTGAAAATTAACCAATTTAAATGTCATTTATAGTTATTATTAGGGGTGAGGGATATGGCAAAAATATCTTTTCACAATATTTTGAGAAAATTCCCTGATATGCGATATGTTACTATGGTATGTATTAAGGTGAAATAAAGGAAAAAGAGCCAACAATGCCTTTTTTTTCCTAAAAAAATCTAATTATGAATTACCGATAAATATCATCATATTGCCCAGCTCTACTTATAACACAGTTTAATGAGTCTGGGTTCGGCACAAGGCAGGATATGGTGTATAAAATCCTTCCAGCCTTGTGTCCAGGGGGACAAAAAAATGCATCCAGAGCATCCTCCCATCCTCCCATCCTCTCTCAAAGCCTGTCTGTTTGCACTCAGTTAAACATACAAGGTTCAACCAGACCATGCATTCTCCACTGCTGGAAGTGCTGGTTAATGGCTGATCTGGTGACAAAGACATGACAGACACTCTGCCACACACAGAGTGATGCCTCAGGTCACTCAGGTTATCAGTGCCAGTAAAACAATGGGAAGTATAAGAGGATGGCCGAGGCCCAGGACTGCTCTGCCACTGACACGCTCCATGCCTACAGACCCAAACAAACCAAAGGTGGAAACAGCAATGGCATCGCTCTGCCCATCACTCAGCACTGCTGATAACAAGGGCAGGCCTGTCACCACTCATTCATTTAACCACGCCATGAATAGACAGAGACGTGACCTCTGACCTCTCAGGTCGTCAGCTATTACTCCTCACTGCCCAATCAGCTCTGGACGGCTCCTGCAATGTGGCAGAAACAGAACCCTCAATAAAGGAGAAATGCAAATGAGTGTTTGCTGGGTCAAAGAAGTGGCTAATAGAAACAAGTATTGTCAAGCTCAGACCCCTAATCACTAATCACTGCCCTACCAGTGTGCATTTAAAGTGAGCGAGGCGAAGTATATCACTGTTCAAACTTTTTTACTTTTTAATTTTTGAGCATGACCGCTTCCCTTTACTTTGTAGATTTAATGACACCTGGTGCAAAATAAATGATCCAATGAAAATCCGCTTACATCAGCATGCATTAATGTAAAGAATGTTTTTTTCAATTTCTAAAGCTTTTATGACAGCGCTCAAACATACTCCTTTGCAAGAAAAAGACATTTAATAGCAACGTTTTGGCAATTTTTCACAGTTATTTTAACTTTTAGCTTTTCTTTTTGGTTATTCTGAAAAGTTGTGTTCTTTCTTAGTACTTTGGTATCCATGATAACCACAATTATATGTTATATTTTAAATGCCCACAGTTGTTCTTTGCAAAGCTGTTTGATGTCTTTCCGGGATCAAACAGTCTTTGTTACTGTGTCTTCATCAATATGCATGAAGAAGCAAACACATGACCTTTACACACCCACATAGACACGACTGTTATCTTCAAATACTGGCAATTTGTGACTTCAGAAACACAAGTAACAGATCCTTAAGTCTTTTCTTTACCTCCCCTGTTCCATTTCCTGGGTGTACAATATGATGAAAAACACATTCAACATCAACTATCACTTTAGTATCCCACAGAGGGGAGCCATCAGGGCCATATTAGGCCTTTAGAGGACTTAAAAATACATGGCTGCAATTTTTTGTCAATTTTTGTTCAGCAAGTTTTACACAACAACACAGCAATTACTACTTTAATTTTATTATTAAGTTTTAAAGGGATACATTCATTAAATACCCACTGATAAATTGTCCAATTATTTAGATTTTCTTTGATTTAGATTTGGTATCTATGTACAAGGGCTGTACAATATATTGTCTTTACATCATTATACTGATATTGCAGAAGGCTACAATATGCAAATGAGCCTCTAACCAACCTCAGAACTTCTTAGAACTTACATGACAAGGGGTGGGGCTGAACTGTTGTACCCTAAATAATGGGGATGTAAACGCTTTGGCTTCATGATATCACAAAATCTATTAATTATTAGTTTCCATAAACTGTGAAGCTTTAACAATACTCACACACTTTAAGTTCTTTTCATGAGAGAAACGTGATATGGACCCTTAAACATATACCAGTATATTTAGAAATTGAAAAAGGAATCAACCAGTCATGCTTTGATTTCGGACTGCATGGATTAATTTTGTAAGGGTATAAGTCATGGTTTTCCATTGGTATCATGCAGTCTTCACAGCGAGTGTCTATTTGATCGTATGTAATGAATTAAGATCACAAGCGTGGAGGCAGATGACCTGTGAAAAATACAGTTAAGTGTAATAAATGTCCTTGCTTCTGGGTTGAGGAAGAATGACTGTTCTTTTTTTAATGACCAGTTATTGTTGAATATAGACACTGAGCTAAATGTCAGTCCAGTCGAAGTTATTGCGGTTGACTAAAACTTAAAAAAAACATAAAAAGAAAACTGCATAAATACTAGGTCTAAGAAGAAAACTTTTGAAGACCAATCAATTATATCAAAACAGACCATAAAAATGGTGAATTACATATAATAACCATGTATATTTCTGCCTTTCCGTCACATGTGCTCTAACGTCACTAAAGAGATTCAGTGGGAGCAAACAAACAAAGACAAAGTACTGTATCACAGCATAGTGCCAGCTGGACACGTGCCTGACTAACCTAGGTTAACCTTCAGCCTATTGCTGCTAACCTGAGGCAGCTTTTTTGGGATATCTGTTGAGCAAGAAAACTCAGTATGATGAAACGAGCTCAGGAAATTCATATAGATGTATTGCAGAGCAAGTGCAAAAACCTCAAAATAGAGTAATAATGTTTTTTCCTTACATACCGCAATGCATTTCCTCGTAAAACATGCAGTCATAAAGGGAAACGTGATAGTGGTTAATATTATATCCCCCACCCGCTGGTGCATGTCATTGTGTCCAAAAATCAGAAAATTTTTAAGGTTGGCAGATGTAGTCTAAGACTTCATTGTTCAAAAGTCAATAGTCACCCAAATTATTTTGCCTGTTTCCCAGTCTGCTCAAACCACATCCAGCTCTTGATTAAAGTGGCTCAGAGTTGTGGGTGTGCTTTAGAACACAGAATCACTTGCTTTGAGCTATAAAAGTGAACAAAAAAATATCTTTGCTACATCTGGAATAAAAGGAAAATATGAACATGTCAGTGTCAGGTTGACTTACTGTTATTGCTGGTATTGTTTTATGGATAGAGTCCTAAAGCATGCACAGAAAAACACTGTTTTATCAGTGCTGTGATTGTAAAACAGTACATTCAGTCTAATCAAACTGAAGCCATTCTATTCAACAGCAGAAGGCCTGCAACTATATGCAGCTGTAACAGAAAGTTGGCTGACTTAAAAAGCATGTGGGTGGTAAGGATTACACCAGAATTAATTCTTTCTCAGAAGCTTCTTTGTCTGGATGGGTGTGTAGAATCAACAGCATTCTATGAAATTACACCATGGCAGATTCCTAACTATGTTTGCCTTCTGGTGCTTTCAGATGACTACAGTCTGCTGCCTGGGTTTTAGTTCCCTGTACCATCTCCTTTCTCTTATGAACGCCTCAGCAACCTTTAAAGAACCCAGTATTTTAGATGACAGCTAGTCTGCTGTTTAACTCTTATTTTAAATTTAAAAACTGCTTTGGTTTCAAACACATAAGGCCCTTTAATACACTCAGCCAGTTCTCTACTCTACTTAGCTACTACTCCATCTATGCACACGCAGCAGCCTCTTGATGGTTAAACCTAACACTCAGACTTGGCTGGGCGTGTTGCGGGGCCACACTGCAGCATTCACATACTCCTGGCCTGTTTCCCTGCGGGCCGCACAGTGCAAGCAGGCGAATGGAACACTGAGGCATTACTGCTGAAGGGAGTGTTTGAGCTTCTTTGAGCTTGCCGCTGAGGGAGTGTGGTGGGAATGACATAAGGGCTGGAGAAGCAAGCGGGATCAGACACTAAATCTCCAAGCACCCACTCTTTTACCACAAACACACCCTGTGCAGCCGGACGGGAACGTGTCTGGACGCACTCACGTTGGGTTCCTCTAAGATTAACATTTAGTTTATGCAGATTGTCTGCAATAAATCATGAGAGGCCATGTGTTACCAGGGTTTAGGGGTTTAGGGGTTTTGTTATGTACAATGTGAAGGGGTTTTGCATGGCCTAGGGTGGCTTATTACAAACTTCAATATGATAGAGTACACTTCTGTTTACTTCATTGCTGATAATAATCACCAAAACACTTTTTGAGTCAAGTTATGTCATTTGTTAACTTTAGACTATAGATACAAAGCCACATAATAATCTAAAATGGGTCTATAAACAACGCAACAGTTTTTAATAACTTGCAATAGTGAGAAATGAAGAGTTTATTTCATGTGTGCAGCCATATACTTTGGAGCTTAAAACATGGCATCAGATTTTAGAACCAGCACTATCTGTTTTACTGGAAGACAAACCAGAATGAAGGACTCAGATAATCTATCAAGATCTATGACCTAGAAGACAAGAAGCCCTACCACAGTCTGATCTAGTAAATAAAAGTAAAGGGATGAAATATGATAATGATAATAAGAGTCTATAAGTGTTGTATTTTTTAAATACGTGAACAATAAGCACAAATGTTAAGAATGGAGAAAGCTGAGTTCCCTCACTGTGCCAGAACGGTACTTTCCCTGGACTTCCCCCTGCATCACAGCCAGATTTCAGGACGAGGCTCGAGTCAGTTCCAGTTTGCATGCTCTAAAGGATGCCTATTACTTAGAGCCTGGGTTTGCCCACACTTCTTTGAATCATATGACAGTCTTTCATTTGTATAGAACTCAATCTAATTTCTCTTGTCTTAAATCAGAGGTTTCTAAACATGCATGTTGTAGTGTTTTTGCCTGCACTTACACACCGACTTCAACTCAAAAAAATTCTTAGAAGTCATCCTTTTAACCAGTGTAACAAAAGCATGGTGTACAAATAGTTACTTCTTGTTTGTAGGTCAAGTAACTTGTAGGTAAAGCTATCAAATGGTTTAGTATAGAGATGTGAACAGTGAATTCAAACAAACATGAAATGAAAATAAAAATGGTAATTTATGACCATGAAAATGAATCAGTGGAGTCAAATCAGCTTATGCTACAGTAACAGTAGTTTATGGATGAAAGGAAGGATAAAAAAAATGAACAAAATTAAAGGAAAAGGTTAACAAACGTTAGGACAAAAAGACTAAAAAGTAATGAACTGATAAGTAGAACAAGGTGTTTTAAAACAGGGAAAACACAAAACATGCAGGGCAAGGACCCTCTGGGGCCTGGATTGGGAAAAAAACTGGAGCACATAATGACAAGTAGGGGAGATATTTATTTATTTTAAAGGATAGACCACCACCAATTCTTATCTTACTGCTCAGCTTCCAGCCCCTGTAGACCACAGGCATTTCCTCCACAGAGTCCTGTTTGTGTCCCTTCAATTTTGAAACCAAAAAAACACTGGCTAATCAGTCACTAGTGATATCACTGTCCACAGCTCAGTAAACTTTCTGTCCTACCAACTAGTATGAACCAATTGCTGGGTCAGTCACTCAAACTGTTATACATTAACACTCTAAATTGGGTGCTTTCTCTAGGAATCCCTGATCGATTCTTTCTCTTTATTGCATTTCTTGTCACTGTAAAAGAGGCCCTGGAGTGGTGCTGGTGTTGGGTCCTGTCATTGAATGGCGCATTCTTGTTCTGATGCTTTCAAATTCCATCGAGCTCAACGAGCTCGACAAGATGGCAGATAAAATGTGGAGGTGAAAGCAACTAAATTAACACAACCACTGAGTCAATGCTTTCTTTTCTACATGGAGAGCGTGGGAGAATTTGCATTGAGGCAGCACTATTCTAAAGACAATAACGGCAGATTCCTGACAAGTGTTGCTGGCCGAGTCCTGCTCTAGAGGAGCATGCTCTGCTGAGGGCTAATGGCCCTTATCGACATGACGACAGCGTTTGAGCCGAGGACTCCTACCAATAGTGACTGGATGGAGCTTATTTGCCTGAATGTTGCCTCAACAGAGGGTAATAAGTAGTTGCAACTGATGTATTAGCCCATTTAATGAGGCATGACAAAAGGGGGAAAGTTGGAGGTCAGACATGCTTGAAGGTCTTTTCAGTCCCTTCATGGAGGCAAACATACCAGAGGCCAACTACACAAGGGCCGCAATGAACACTGACATATTTCGAAACGTGACCTGTAACTTTTCAAGGCTATCGCGCTGATGTGTGCAGACTTATGATTGCGAATGAGAGCCAACATGGCCTCCTAAGCTGCTAATCTGTGGTGTAGATTGCCAACACAAGACAAGAACTTTTTTTAGGCTTCCCTGCTGGAACTCCTAGCACCACTCTCCCACGGTTCGATGTAGAGCAGCCATGGCTTTGAAGTGATATTTACTCTCTCATTCATTGCACGGGAGCAAAGAAAGGAAAAAAAAGAAGGGCGAGAAAGAAAGAAACACCTGCCAGACAGCAAACAGCTCCCAAGCACCACAGCTCTTTAACTCAGATCCTTATGATGTCATTGCCACCCCATGAGGCATGGCATATTCTAAGCTACCGGATGGTGATCCGCCGGGTGGTCAGGAAAGGCCACTCTCGGTGTAAACCCAGCCAAAGCACGTCTGCTTTTTCAGCCACAATAATGCCACACCACCCTATGGATTTCTTTCTTTCAGAGTTACACAGCGAAAGTAAAGATAATACTTGTTAAAATATTTTATCTGTTCTATGTTATGCAGTTTCTGTACTGTATCTTCAAAAAGGTAACTTCATACATTCCTAACTTAACATGGAAGTTATTTTACAAGATTTTACTAAAGAAGTCATTTTGGACCATCTGGTCCATTTTCTATGAAATTTTAACACGTTAAGGTCAGCTGATGTTTTCAGAAAATGCAAACCATTATACATTCTGCAGACATCTTACAGTTGACTCATGTTACAGACGTAGGTGAATGCAGTGTTAAGAGTCTTGCCCAAGAACTTATTGTCGTAGTGTAGTCTGCTCACCACAACAAGGAATCAAACCCCAGCCTGCTTCATGGAGCTATAAGATATACAGATAGATGACAAATTGAATGTAAAAATGAACAAATGTGTGGAAAACATAATGAGCACAGATAATTGCCACACAGTGGGTGTACTGCATGATACAGTTAAACAGTTAACATCTTATCATGCTCTGTGGAAAATGTCTAAGTGACTTTAAAAGGGGGGTCATTATTGAGGTGCAAAATAAAATAGGGTAAATAGGGTGAGAGCTGCAGTGCAAAACCCCCTCATTACAAAGACAAATGCCCATTTGAGAGTTCAATAGTGCAAAAACCTCAGACTCATCTACAGAAATGTGGATCAGCGTTATGGCATCAAATTTGCCCTTCATCATATTATCCTCAAGTGGGAGAGTGCATGTGTGGCATATCCCAAGAATGGGTAATGACCCTACAGTAAGGGAGTCCACTGGCTATATTATGCTAATTACCCCTTAGAGAAAATGATCATGGCAATTTAATTAAAGTTATTCAGACTTTTAACCTTTATCATATGATAAAAATGTTCAATCCGGATGAGTGGCCCCTTCCATTTCAGTTCAGTTCAGTTTTATTCATCATACATATGTTAACATTGTTCAATAAAGCAATGAAATATATTAAGAAGAACCAGTAAACTTCACAGTAAACTCAGCAATATGAGCTGAGCTATATTATGAATATAAAAAAAATATGTAGACATATGCCATGATAATAATGTCCCCATCCACAGGGTATGAAAGGTCACTGAATAGTTTAAAGAGTATTACAATAATGTAAATTAAAAGCTATAGGCCTTGCAGTCACCAGATCTCTTTATCACTGTCAAAAAACAAAACAAGGTCATATTGTTTGAAAGATCCACTATCAGTGACTTGTAGCAACTATGTCAAAGCACAATGAGGGGGTCAACATTTTTGTTAGACATTTTATATTGGTTTTTGCTTCCATTTTTACCCGTGTGTAGGTCACAATATGGAAATCAGGGCAGACAATTACCTCTTGTATTTTTTTGTACTATGTAAATCACATAATGCATGTATTACATACTGGTCATGCAGTGAACTGCATTCATTTTCAGTCTCTGTCATCACATTTGAGTCATTTCATTTGATGCCAAGGAAAGACAGAAATGTACTGATAGAAAAGTAAACAAATATAAATCATGATAAAATCACAAATGAGGTTTCAATGTTTATAATTTTACCTTTCTCCACTTATTCCCACTGAGCAATGAGCAAGAATTAATAAAGCAAATGTAAGTACCAGCATTTCAGGGCCTATATGAGATATGAGGGTAATAGGATCGAACAATAATGTTTATTATAATATTATTATAATATAATATATTATTATTATTATTATTATTATTATTATTATTATTATAGTCATATGCGCACGCTTAGCAAATAAATATTGTTTTGCTAATTTTATAAATAAAAATAGATGTACACATCTCAGTTTAACATACTAGAAAAAATACACAGAAAACCAGAACTGGTGCCAAAACATTTGCATATGGCAGTATTAGTACTGTATTTTTGTGCCTCTGAAAGGCATGCACACAAAAACTCATGCCCTATTGTGTGAAGTGGATATCGAGAGGGAGTCGGGGTTAGAGTAAAACTCTTTACACCCCACCATGCTTGGTTCAGTTTTAATCAAACTACAGAGAGAACAGCATGCTGGGAAGTTGTCTCCCCCAACAAATGCCTGGGATAACATGAGTCCACATCAGCACAGTTTCATGGGAAAAGCTCTCAGCTTCTGTGCTTTTCCCTAAACTCCCACTGTGGGTAATATCAGCACAGAGTCAGGGCAGGTCAGGGTCTCCACTACATTATAAGGGCAGTGCTGCCTGACTGCATTAAAATCGTTTAATACTTACTGTTGGGGTGTGGTTGCTGAGGTGAAGCAGTTGGAGGGGCTGTATTTGGTGTGGGGGGGGGGCTGAATTCTCTGTGGACTCCATTTGATTAAAACACCCCCTCATGGGTGTGACCGCTGTTGCCTCTCGAATGGAGCATAGAGCCGGATATTCTTATTACTCATCATCATTCTCCACAGCTGCTCTCACAATAGGCCTCACTGTTCCAAGCTTTGCGCGTGAACACGGCCGCGTGGGGTGACGTCTGCTTGAGACTGTGAAGCATGCTGCCTCTCAGTGCTAGCTTGTGGCTCAGAGACATCAGGATGGAGCTAAAACTGTGAGAATTTATCGGCCCTGCTCAATGGATGAGCAGAAATGTAACTGCTGTTGGGCAACATCATGGCTGAAATGAATGGGTCACTTATTAATGACACAGAATGGCTCCCTTTCTTAATCCGGATAGAGAATGGGACACTTAGCATGTCAGCTGTAATATTCGCCTTTGGCTGGTTGCAGGCTGAGAAGGCCTTTTTTGTTAGCTTGTTTAAAGACTGGTTCCAAATATAAACCCACTGTATATTGAAGCAGTGGTTCAGACAGTTTTGCCCCCGCCTCATATGTAGTCATTCAACCAAGACAAAATTGGTGTCCGATAACTGCTTCTTTACTTTTGCTACAAGGGTAAGGTAGCTAACAGGCATTGGCAACTTATAGCCACTACTTCAGCATAATGAAAACTGCATAGCTCAATCATTACTCATTTGGTTATAAATATGTACAAGAGTTCAGATCATATTCATGTTCCAAGAAAGCTGCTACTTGTGTTTTTAGGGTTTTTAAGCCTTCAGTCAGGGTTGTAAATTGGCACGCATGGAAAAACAGCAAAGAGCAAAGCAAGCAAACGACACTCTCAAGAGGGCACACACACACACACACACACACACAGAGAATGCCTGTTTTATCAGTGCCAGTACAAACAGCAATGAACTAGTAGTATAGAGTGGCGTTTTAGGTAACTTTACCATTAGTTTGGTTAATGAAATAGTACTTATATATCATATTCCCAAACAGAGACAAAGCTGTGCATTTGTGTTTATTCTTAAAATAACACTCAGAGCTCTATAAATGCTATGACAGCAAGCTCTAAATTAAAAATAACGTATAGGTTGCTACCTCATTTTAGCTTAATTCACTGGTTAATATATATTTATTATCTTTTAAGTAGCATTTTTGCTAGCATTATGAGATTTGTGAGATGATTGCACCAAGTCAAAGGTTGTAAAGTCTCCACCTCTGGTGAGGTGCAAACACCAATAGCCCACCCTTGCTGTGGAAGTATATGCATGCTTAGTAACCAGAACAACCAGACATAGCGAGTCTTGTCATATCTCCTGCCTGCACTCAGACTACAATGTAAATTGTTCTTAATCACTCGTAACATTGAGCATTACTAACAATTTATTTCTATCTCTCTTATTCTCTCATTCTGCTGTCTGGACCTGCTTGACCAATCCTGATATCATATTTCTGGTTGAAGTTTTTATGGCTTTTAACCCACTCACTCCCACTGAGGAGAGCCCATATGGACAGCCCAATGCTCCATAGAACTGATTGAAAGTAATCACAGCACCACCTGTACACAAGGAACTGCTGCTGCCTTTTTAAACCGAGATTATAATGATTAGAATTAATTTTTTTTGTTTGTTTTGCTATCTGTTTTCAATCAGAGGATGGGTTCCCCTTCTGAGCCTTGGTTTCTTCCTACAGCTTACAGAGTTTTCCTTGCCTCTGTGGCCTTTGGCTTGCTCATTAGGGTTCTGTAAAGTTGCTTTGTGACAATGTCAGTTGTAAAAAGTGCTATAGAAATAAAATTGAATTGAATTACAAAGTATTTGTGCAGTTTTTGTCTGACTTTACCAGTAATGTTTTTAAAACATTAATGTTGCTTAAGTTTTTGGTTTATAGGTTTATCTGCTGTCAAAAAGAAGTGCTTGGTCTTGTATGGTTGGAAATAACTGTTCAGGGGGGTTGCCAAGATTGTCTTGTGGAAGTGGAAAGACTTTCGTGTTTTCTTCGGTTGAACTTAAAACCAGTTTGCCCAAAGCTTGTAAGACTTTTCATTTATATATTCCTTACTTTAATATGTAGCAGTCTTCCAAAATACTGTCAGCTCCTGCTATAGAAAGCTATTCCCTTTCACAGGTGCATGAAGCATAGGTGTGCTGGCTGTGGTGACTGCATTTGTTGCAGTGAACTGATGAAAAGCAGTTCTGACCTTAGCTGCTGCTAGACCTTCTTCATCAGCTTGGTGTGCCTGGGCAGTTAGACAAACAGTTTGCACAATGCTAACCTCACAACCTCCATTGCTTGTCATGTTAGCTTTTTAGCTCATCAAACATTTTCTGGCCTATGAACTATATCTGAGGTAAGGGATAAATTGTTGATTTTTCACCAAAAAAATGCTTTTAATCGTAGGTTTTTATGTTAATTGAGAAAATGGTCTTGAGATCTGATTTATCATTGACGGCTCTTGATATGTCCTCCCTGCTGGGCCACTCCTCTCCAATGTGCTCCTGCTGCTTTGGGTTTACTCTGAGCTGCCCTCCCTCTCAGCTGTGGAGGCTCTGTAGCTCCACAGGTGAGAGGCCCCTGAGGCACTAGTGCAAACAAACACATGGCACTCTCACCTCTCAGTCCGGCCCCCTGTTAACATTGGCCTGCTGAAACGGCTGCTGGCTGCGTATGTTAATGCGGTTTAACTGATGGCCTCAAGGCTCTCTGCTTGCTCTCTCAGCATGACCCCAGTGTCACCTCGCTGCCATCCACTCTGACACTAACTCGCCATGAGCATCTTCAATGCATACAGTATGTGCTTTTATCTGAGGCCTTGCTAAATGAATAGGCCACATTGTCCATTTCATTGAACAAAGATCTGCCTCTTTTGTTTTCTTCTCTGTTGGTGTCTTTCGAGGGTGAAAGAGAGTGAAGCATTGGTGCGTGGGTTCATACGTGTGTATGGTTAAAGGCAGGGCAATGTAGACAGACACTTCCACGCACACCGCACTTCCCCGCTGGCTCCATTCCTCCAGTCTAAGGCTATTTTAGACATTATTGACATCTCACCCAGCTGTGCCACTAGGATTCTGCTAAATACCGACCCAGAGCCACAGGTTACAAGTCCAAATCCCGCTCATTAGAACCTTAATTGATTGTAATGTGGCCTTTGAGAAGCACAACTCACTATGGGGTTGTTCTCCACAAGCGAGTGCCCCCACAGTCCCTTTCCTGTTGTCTGTGCTGCACACCAGCAGGGTCTGAAGCCAGGCCACAATCGACCCTCTCAGACAGAATCATTAAAGCAGGGGAATGGCGACAAGCCTTTCATACTGCCTGCTTCTGTGGAGCAGCTTGAGCCCAGGACAGTGGCCACTCTGCCGACCTGGTGGGAGAGCCCCATCCTGGGCTGGGTATTGTTGGCCGCTCCCCTTGACTTGCTGCCTGCTGCTCCGGGTGCATTGGCTTGGTTTGTATGCCAAGGTCCTGGACTAAAGCCTGCCTCGCAGGGGTGCTGGGTCAATATTGGTTTTGAGAGCATGTGGAAAAATGTCAAAATGTTAAGTTGTATTCACTTCCCCCAGTGCTGTTTGTTTCTACAGTGAAAGGCCTAGTGGGCCATTAGTGTAAACAGCACTTTGTCTTACGGCTCGGTCTCCAGTAGGAGGTGGCAGAACAAAACAGAGATTAAAGCCTTGCCTAAAAATGGCAAAACCACAGGAATCATGGAGACCTTAAAATGACAAAAAAGAGAAAGATAAAGAAAACAGGTTGCGGTTATCTCCCTTCTACAAAACCCCAGTATGTTTATAATGTCTCGTTGAAACTTGGAGGAAAATGTTGCTGTGTTGTCAATTGTCAAATATTCTAAACTTTCAATGATACATCAAAAATACAGCCAATCAAAACAGACCAAGTTACCAGAGCAAGATGAAGTTCTTGTTATAATTTACACTTATTTTTGATATTTTGATCTTGTTGAGCGTTTGAAGGCAAAAACCATGCTAAGATAAACCAGTGTGACAAGACTGAACATTAAAATGGAAAATGTGTGTTTCTAAAACAACACATGCTGAAGAAACAAACCAGCAGACCCTTTTATTACCGTGAAAATTAGAGTCAATCATTCAACTTTCTAGTGAAAATGGAGGCCATTGTTAGAAAGCATCTGTTTTACTGCTGTACACCCCCACTGACGCTGTAGCATGTCCTTTCTCCTGGAAGGCCTGGGGGAATGCTCCACTCTCCCTTCAGTGACTTCAATTAACATTCAACAGTAAAGTAGCCCCCCCTTTCCCCTTCCCCGCTCACTCAGTCTGCTTTCACCATTGCCCTGCCATTTATTGGCCAGGTAGCTTTTGTGTTGCAACTATGAGACATTTCCTGTAAAGGAGAGAAGGAGGTGCATTTTGATGAGCCTCAGAGTGAAATTCATGCTGGAGGCCAAAAGAAGCTACGGAGGAAACCTGGGATGTGTGTTGCGAGTCTGTTTTGAACTTTTTTAGGAATGCTGTAGCTACAGTCTCTACAATTATGATGGCATTGCTTACAGTGTCTAAGCAGCTATCTACATTCGTCACAACCTAAATAGCTTGAAAGAAATGCATTTCTAATAAATCACATATGGTTTATTTGATACAGATGTAGCCCAGCATTACATTACATTACATTGTTAATGATCAGAGCTGTGGAAAAAAGGTTGGTGATGGCCAGATACTGAATATACTTTTGGAAAACTATTCAGAAAAGCATTCTGTTACAATACATAATAAGTAACATATGCATAATATATTTAGAATGTTTTTTATAATGCATTGTGGAAAAACTGCTGTTTTACTTTTTACCTAATTTTTACTGAAAATTGTGCCTGGAAATGATTGTCAGGTTTCACTTAGGCCCTCTGTGGCACTTGTCACATGCACATTCATGTCTTTTATGTCACGTGAGTTGCTATAAAACCTCCTAACAGACGCAGTGCAGAGCCACACCATCCATGCACATCAGCACTAAGCCTGTCACTCATGAATGTGCCCAATAGTGAGGAGATTGTTTAGCTTGACCATGCCTTGAAAAAGCTCAGAGCTGAGATAAATAACAGATGACTGAGACCAAAAACTGGCTCATCGGATTGATTTATCAGTCTGTTCAGGCTTTAGCAGGGAAATCAGTGGTTGAAGAGAAGTTGTTTGGTGAGTTCCTCTTTATAGTTCACATAACAAGTGTGTATAGTATGAGCTGCAGTGCGGATTTAAACATAGTTAATAAAAGAACATGAGTTTATTTTAAAGCAATATGTGTTATTTCGTAGGTAAGTATTCGAAAACATATTCCCCTAAAAATTTAAATATTAGCTATTCTTTATATTGAGTTTATACAAAATGTACTGAATACAGGTACTTGATTTCTATATTCAGAACATGCGCCTTCTTTAACTAACATTTAACATATTTTAAGGCATTTGTGTGTCCAGTTGAGCTCAGTAAATTTTTTTTTTACCAATTTAAGACAACTTGAAATTTTGTTTGCAACAAAAGTCAGTGTTGTTCATTAGCACAGAATTTTTGAAACTTTATATTTATATTTTAATTGGGCCTGGGCACCTGTAGGAATTCTCCACGAGTGTCTGGCTCACATCCCTCTTTGGTCCTGGATGCTCTGGTAATGTATAATGCCTCAGAAAGAACAAGAATAAACACAGTAAATGTACCAAAGCTTATTACAATCAAACAGTGCTTGTTTATATAAAGAATAAAAAAGGGGTTTGTCATATAGATCAGGAACTGTTCGGCTTTGGCATATGTTTTAGTCAGTTTTACAGGAAATAATAACTACATGTTATAAAACATCTTTATATTGAGGCATTGTATTTGGTCAAAAAGGAAAATGAATCCTGTGTCTGCAGCCAATATTAGCTTCGGTGCAAACAGGCTGTAAACGTCTGTGCCCAAGACAATATAACAGCTGACGACAAGCACTATAAAGTGAATTCCTTTGCCTGTGTGGCTCCTCTGCCAAAAGACAATATGGCAAGTGTACACCCATACTCTGGAATTAAGGGTAATCAAAAGGTGCCTTAAACTAAGATAACATTTGCTGACTACGTGCCCCATGGCCGCTAATGGTCTACTTAGCATGCCGTCACACTGTGTTTAATCATCATGGCCTCTGCCACACATTGTTGTTATTTGTCTCACCTAGCTTAGAGCGAGGCCGCCAGAGATTAGGCTTCCCACACTTAGGGCGTCAGCCAAGCGCCTCCAGCCGACACCTCTGTATAAACCAAGCAGTGAAACGGGCCTATGATGTTTGCTCAGCCCTGCCACTTCACGAGCAAATAACATTTACATGGGCAGTGGCTACGCTGAGGTCATGTCAGCAGAGCATGCTCCTCTCAGACTGTGTGTGTGGGCTGCAAAAAGCACATTTGCAACTTGGTTGGGGAGGGGGCCCTTTAAATGAGAGGTGATGGAAAAGACCAGTGCAGTAAGTGGGAACATTTGCAAAAGCCTAGTTCTTGGAGCAAGAAAATATATATAAATATATATATGTTAGGATACATAAAGAACTGAATAACCACATTACATTATACCGTGATTTAAGTACGCTCTGAAAAAATCGAGGTGTTTTTTTTTGAGTGTTCCCATAGGAAAGTCATTTGAGTGTGTGGTTCTGTAAAGAAACATGACTGAAAGGTTCTGTATGGATCTCAGATATGTTATTGCTCCAAAGTTGCCTTTATTTTGGAGCGTGTTGGCCTGTTTATAACCCATAAGACTTGTGGTATTGCTTCCACTAAAAGCAGCCGTTCTTGAGGTATGTTTATCCCAACCTAAACCACCCAAAACAATAGTCTTTACAAATAATTTGTGGCTTATCTATTTTGTGGTTTGCTTGATACAGATCAAGCTCAGTCTTGCTCTAAACTATATGATTAAAGGTGCTACAACTCTTTTCAGACTTGTACCTAGTTTAATTATGCATTTATAACATGAAGTGAAGTTGTAACATCTCGTGTCTATGAGTACACTCTTTGCAAAAATGACTCCATGTAAGTACCAAAAAGAGTTTCTTTGACTGGTAACAATAACAGAACTCTTTGTATATAGGCCTTTTTGAACATGTTCTTGAATAACCTTTTAGTCGGGTTCTATATAGAACTGTGATCTCTATAACAACATTTATAGTTGCATAGTAACTTTGTCTTTAGAATTTCTGAAGAACCATTTTTAAGGTGCAGGTTCAATATTTGTTTCATGCATGGGCAGCCTTGATGCATGTGCTGTCTAATAAACTCTTGTGGATGTTCTTGTTTTTTCACTCTGGATGTCAAGCTGGAAAAGCACACACGTTCGGGACAGTGCAGTGAGCTATATCCTGGCCATGTTAAATCCCCAGAGTAACCAGCCTGACTGGATCCAGTCCACTCTTGTTGAAAGAAACTAGGCTTGACCTGACAAATCTCTTGTTCTTATTCACCTTGCGAACGACAGGCTGTGAAGACTCTAACCTGAACTCGTGTGTGGTCAACATTTCAAAGGCAAGAACACCCAGCCACTCGTCAGACTGGATTTTGACTCACGTCATTTATGGCTTTATGAAAGAACATCAAAGAGCAGAACCTGCATGGGAAAAATGACTTCAGCACAAGTAGTTTCTGTCAAAATTAGCATGGGCCACTCTATCTGCACAGGTTAACACTTAGAAGCTGTGAGTTATTATTTGGTTTATGTGAATGCAATGGGTTAAGCAGTGAAAAAAAGAGAACAAAACAGCATAAATGTAAAAGGTAGGGTAATGTTTTAAATCTTCGCAAATGTTTAATTGATTCTCACCTTCTGTTTAACATTCAACTAAATATCTTTTAAATGCAACTGAACTTTGATTTTATTGTTTAAGTCTATTAAAGGTATCCGTAAAAAACTAAAACCTACTCTTAACCTTAACTTTACAGCAAAATTTAAACTAATCCTAAAACTAACCTTTAGCATAATGCTGTTGATAATTTTTTTTCTTATTATTTTTAAATTTAATTTGATTTAATTTAGTTTTACTAAAAAGTTTCTTAAAAACTAGTGTCTATATATAATCTATAGGGAACTCTCAAAATAAAGTTTGACCAATATCTCCCATTCTACTAACACCAATGTCAGCTACTGAACTTTCAGAATCTGCACTTTCTAGAGAATATCAGTGAGCAAAGAACTAAGAACTGAATGAAATTAAATGAAATACTCATTTTGTCAGCAAGGTTTGTCATGGTTAAGAAAGGATCTTAAAGTGAATTTTTTTGTTAAGCTTCGTTTTGATAAACAAACTTTTGAACCATGCTAAAGTAAAGAAATGCAGCTCTGGGGTGAAACAACCTTCTACTGTTCACCCACTGAATGGTGACAAAAAACAGCTCCAGGTGGCCAAGTCATCATAAGGGTTTGTCTCCTCCATAAAGAAGAGGTCTAGGAACAAACACACAAGTTAGTCACCAAACTCTGTCCCTGCTGACCAGGGTGGGAAACCAGAGCACCTCTGAATGGAGAGTGTCTGGTCGCACAGTTCTGTCCCCCGAGAGCGGCCGAAAGGATCAATTCAGCCAATACAGATCTGTTCTCTGGCCTCCAACAAGCAGCCCTCCTCTCAATCTCACGGCTCCCTGTCCAGACTCATTTACATGTTGTTATTGTCAACTGCCTGCAACGTAATCTGACTACTTCCAAGGCACACACAAAAACAACATGAGTCACAAGGCCTGTAGCCCATTGTGAGAGCCTATTTCCCATGAACCATGCACAAAAAGGTGAGAGAGGAAGGCCAGGAGAAAGCGGAACCAACCCGAAGGGCCAGCTGCTGTTTTGGAGGACCGGAGAACCAAAGGCTGCTCTGTTGCCACTACTGCTGAACCTAGTTCTTCTGCCATAGCTGTAGAGGAGCATTACAGTGCTTGCATCACTTACAAAGCCGGTCTTATAGAATTTGCTAGTGTTCTGTAGCATACAGTGTACTCCAACAGCTCTGAAGGGCCTAATGCACCAATACCAGTGCACTCAGTTTGCCTCTACCATGCATGGTTATTCACTTGGATTCATGTTCAAAGTAAAGGTACTTTCAGTTAGTAGAGTATCTTTATACTACGAAGAGGAACTTGTCCCATTCAGTTTACACAATTGTTGTTCTTTAAAGCGCTTGCCTACTGGAAGGATTTTTATGGAACCTAAGGTGGTTCTTCTGTGACACTGCTCCAAAAAATCCTTTTGAGGGGCTTTATTTTTCAGCAGTACTGGATAAGTAACAGTAAAAACGTACTTTTTCTAGTAAAAAAAAAAAGTGTAAGATAATTACAGATATATTATATTTTTGTGATCCCATTACAGAATTTCCATTGCTTGTATTTCTCATATGCGTCTAAAGGACTATTTAGCCAGTCTGCGTGGGGAATATGCAATTTCATCACTGCTTGTATGTTTTTATCTTAACCATCTACCTTTGTGTCTTAAGTGAATGCAATATTGCATTTGCAGTATCATTAGCTTTTAAATATACAGTCAATAATCAGCATCGCTGCATAAAAAAATCATTAAAAATTTTCCATATCATTTGACAGAATTTTTTTTACAAACATGGCAATTCACATGGGAATAATGTAACTTGGGGTTATTACTACAGTTTGTTTTATAGTAGATGGAATGTCTTCACTGACAATGAGACTAAAATTACTGATAAAACCAATCATTATTGCATTATTCCACCACCTCATGTAAAAACAGTCTGGTCTGAATAGCTAAAAATCTTAATTATATACATTCCTTTAATTAGTCCCCTATGCAAATGTATCTGTGTATTTATGTGCTTTCCATACCTGTGCTACCTTCCACAGCTGATTGTGTGTTTTATTTATGAATGTGAGCAGGACACCTCCATGTATAATCTAATGAAAACTTACATCTAAACAATGTAATGTGAAAGTGATGGATTAAGCCAACAATTGATTTGTTTCTACAGGATGGTTTTATAGAATAATTTTCACTTCTAACCCAGAAACTAAATTATTCTTATTGTATATTGTATATCAGAGTACAGGCAGTTATAGTAACACATTTTATAATAATGTATGGTGTTCAGCTTTTTCTTTGTATAGTAAAGTACTTAAATGACTTAAAATTGCACTTCATTTATACAGGTGTAATCAGTAAAATAATGTTATTTCAATTTGAGAGAATAAGTCTATTGTACTGGAAGACCTCAACGCTGGTTAAATAGTGTGGTGGCATCCCTGGTGTTCTGAGAACAGTCCACCACCCAACAGTATTAGATCCAACAGTAGATGTCTTTTTCCACTGATGGGCAGGGCTGATGAATGGTGCTGCAGCTGATGGGCTACAGGTGAGCTATACTGATAGTAAACTGATAATAAGACTGAAAGAACACAGGTTGCACCTCTGTCATTGTGTAAACAGGAGTACCTCATTTATCTATACCTTAACAAAGCTTAGGTAAATGCACAAAGACCTTCATGTTAAGACTTCTCCATAGTGTTTACACCATTTTCTTCAGTTTCAAGAGAAGTGTATGTTCCTGCAACAAACAAAACCATCACAAATACATCACCAGTCTTTAGTCTCTAAAGTCTGATGGCATGCTGTGTGAAACAAAGTGGATGAAGGCATTGACATGGAAAAAGCAGTTGGGTTTTGTGCAGATCAAACCACAGAAAATAACAACCATGACAAAATGCATATCTGAGGCAGGAAGAAGCTGAGGAAACCAACGGAGGTCTTTAAAACTAGAGACCAGCTCAGAAAAAGGACAAAGCCCAGAGCTTTTAGGATCACCATAATGTTCAAGTGGAGCAATGGGCCTTTCTTGGTGTGTATAGAGGAGCAAGCTGAAATGAGGGACTTAAGGAAAAGCAAGCAGTAAAATGAAGGGGAGTGATTTTCACACTTAAGTGTTATGTTGCTTAGTCAGTGTCTTCCATCCCTATTCAAAGATGACAACATACTGAGATGTTAAACACACCACTGAACCCAAAAATGCTCCCAATGAGCAACGCTCTGGCTCAATTTCAGATGTTTTGCGCAATACAAAACCCCTAAAATCCCTCAAACAGTCCTTACAGTGATATTTAGCACTGAAACACTGCAGGCACGTCAAGAAAACCACAAATCAAAAAATGCACAGGGATCCAGAAAGAGAGAGACTCTTTCAATAAAAGAGTAGTTGTTACGTAAAAGGGGGTCTTACCCTTTGCCAGGGGGGCAATAAGAAAGCAGTAATTACTTGATCATTGTTAATCAAACAAACAATGGTCCAGGGTCTCCTGACCATCCACATGATTATCAACTCGCACATTATTTGTAGAGAAACACAAGATTGCTGAGTGTTAAAAAGCAATGTGCTTTATGACCTTAGGGGGGCAGTATTGGATCTAGATGAATAAATCTGTATGATTCGAAAGATAAAGGAAAACCACAAAGCATTTTTATTCTTTTTTCCTGGTTTGTGTTAAACAGTCAAAGGTGCAATATGATAAATACATGAAATTTGATTAAAACAAAAATGACAAAATGTCTTAAGATAATGAACAGAATTTACACTATACTAACCTGAAAGTGAAAGTGAAAAAGAAAAAGAGGAAAAAACAACAATAGAGAATAAAAAAATTATAAAGAAAAAAATCTATTAAACTAATAAAATAATAGTGCATCCTCCTATCTGCTGTAGAAGCAAGTGTCTGGTGCACAGGTGCTATCTTGCCGGCGCAGATAGAGTTAACAACAATGAAACCACTCAGATGGGAATAAAAGAAGGAGGAAAAGTTCCCACACTTTGGCTCTGTTTTGTTTTTTCTCTTCCCTTTCTCTCTTTTCTGAATAGTGCCACGATAGGGCGATGCAAAGCCGTATGCCATGAATGAATGAAAAAAAAATGAGTGTGGGGGGGCAGTAGGAAGGGGGGGTGGGGAGAAGAAAGAGTAAAATGAACACACTTGACTTCTGTAACTCACCTGGTGGTGAGAGGTTTTGTTTTGCATTCATTAGGCAGGCAGGTCGCTGGCCCCTCCCTGAGAAACCTGTGTGAGTTTCCCAGGTAAAGGCTGTGTAAAGGAACGCAGCAGAGAGACATAGAGAGAAAGAGAGAGGGAGAGTGAGAGAGAGAGAAAGAGAGGGGAGGAGAGTTCCCACCACCTTCGCCTGCCGTTCTCACAGCAGCCCATTGGTCAGATGTTGCCTCATCGCTGTAACCTGACCCTCACGAGCCGTGCAGGCAGGTGTCTGGAGCCTAGAGACAAGAGTAATAGTGCATAGACATGAGCAGTGTGTGAGTGTGTGTCTCTGTGTGTGTGTATGTGTGTGTGAGAAAACGTGTTTGTGTAGTGGTGGTTAGAGGTTCTTCCTTTAACTATATGTCCAAAGCACTTTTTACCCAGTTCCACTTTAATTACTATTCTGTGACTCACATCCCTTACTTTAACCTTTAGCACTTTATTTTACACCAAAAGTGTAAAAAAATAAACACTTTCTCACATACTTCAGCTCCTATTACACTGATAGGTGCTGGATGTACTAAAACATTGTGTAACCCTTTAGTGAAGGGCAGCTTTAACATATTCTACATAACACCTAAGATAAGCCTTTTTATGACAGTCTGCATAAACCTGGGTCAACAATTGGCTTATTCCAATAAACGCCAGTTGTCATAAAGGCTGTTTTTATGTGTTTTTGTCAGTCACCTTGGTAAGTGTTATGACCACTGATCCATGTGGAAATAAGCATTTCTATAGGTTTGTGTTAGTTGTCCTGAAAGGCTTATTTAGGTGTTGTGTAGCCTTGTGAATGTCCCTTTCAGTAAGATGTTATTAGAACGTCCTCTGCAAAATCCTGCATTTATTATTCAGTTTATTCTTTTTAAGTCGTATTATTTAGTCGTTATTTTGAATTATTTTAAATATATGTTGAAACGAATGCTTTTTGAACATAAAAAAAGTGGAGCTTTTGCAGCATTTGCAATAATTCCATATAGATTTTGCTAAATGTAGGTGAACTGAATAGCACACTTGTTCTGATAAAATATGTATCATTTTTGTTGCAATAATGTGCAGTTTTGAAGTAAATTGAACGCAGTTAGTTTCAGAGAGGACACAACTAAAATACTGGCCAACATATAGACCCTTAGGGGTTAACCTCACCTCACCTGAGAAAGGTATCCTTGACTTAAATTCTTATAAGCAGTAAATTGCATTTTCTTTTCACCATAAAACAAACACAGCGTGCCCTAAGGTCACACTGAAGAATCTTTTCCATTAGGTTCACTGCCGCACGAGCCTGTTCGACTGAGCTGCTGGTTATGACGACAACAAGAGCGTCTCTGACCTGCTCTCTGAGTCGTGCGCCAATCACTGAGGCTGCCGTCACCATGCTCCAGGCCACCAGATACCGCACTAGTGGCTTCCTGCTTTGGGTTTCGACTAGACATGATTCTCATGCTTGGCACACACTCACACAAAGCTGCACCTGGGGATTGCACTCGTCTTGCTCAATTATATGAAGCAATGAACAAATATTTAACCGTTTGAAGGCTCAGTTTAAACAATGGTTATTGACTGTACTTGGTACTTGTCTGTATCTTCCAGGCTTAGATAAGATTTTCTGTCTTTACAATCTATGCCTACTTTATTATACTTTCACATGGTATAGTCAAGTAAAATAAAAAATAATAAACAAATAAAAAGTAATAAAAAATATGTTTGATATTGCAGATAAACTTTGCAAAAGTTGAAAAAATGTCACTTCCATGTCTGTACAGCCAATATGCTGAAACTAAGCTTCAAAGGTGGTCAATTTTGAATGAACTGTTTTTGTGACATCACAAAAACCAACACATTTACATACATCCACCTATGTAAGCTTTAAAGTTGATGTTTTATTATAGCAGTTTAGCCTTGGCACAAATTTAGATGTTATGTAGAGCTTATTGCTGCATTTTGAACAAATGCACATCAGCCAATGAGAATTGAGATCATTTATTTGATATCAGTTTTAAAGGCACAGTAACAGAAACAGGCTGTTTAAGGGGTTTGGAGATTTTCATGTAAAATTAATTTAAATGGTTTTGTTGCATAAACCACACATAAGTGTGGATGACATGGGGCAGAGGATGAGGGGAGGGCGTAAACAATCATTTTACATAGCTTATCAGTTGCAACTTAAATAACTAAAAGACTTTCATTGTCAAAAATAATAGATTAGATTTATACAGAGTTTGGGGCTCTCTAGACCAGAATTAACATTTGAAAACATGCACAGACACATAAAGACTTTTAATCTCTCTGTTTTCTCTCCCACACGCACGTAAAAAGGGGAGGGATTGTGGGCGCTTGGTGCTGTAGAGTGTTTGTTGGCGTCTGAAGAGCTCTATCACCATTCACTGTCACCCACGGTGTGTCCCTGCCACACCCATGTGACTACACACCCCACACAGAGCACAATGCACAGGGCTATTAATGTAATGACAGGGAGCAGACGCCGGGTGCATTCAGCTCCCGGATAACAACTCTATAGCATGAGCTCAGCTGGGGCACCAGCATTGTTGTTGGAGTGGCTTAAAAATGGTTAGATGTATCGTTGAACAGTGAGCACTTGAGTGTGTCCTTGATCGCTGAGAGGGTGTTGGGTATAGTTCTAGTTCTAGCGAATAATTACATTTTTAACAGTCCAGATTTGCCCATAAACAGTTAAGGTGGCTCCGATCAGATCCCCAGTACTGGTATCAGGCAGAAACCAACAGACAAATCTGGACTTTACATCAGTTTAGGAAGAAAGAACTAATTCAGGCAACATATCAACTGTAACATATCAGCCAAAAATGTCACAGAACTGTTTGTGCCATAAAATATAGCAGGGTTTAGGAAGGCCTGGAGGCAAGAATGGTGATGTCCTTGCTTTGTGACAAATACCTGGCTGGTAAAGTGTTACAGAATGTCAGTAGAGAATTTAGGCTGGAGTTAAAATTTGCCATATAAGGTAAGTTTTAGAACACTATGCTAGGCAGAGTTTGCTATCATGCTAATGTTGATTAGCATGAGAAATATGAGTGAATGTGTTCATATCCATATTTTGGCCAAATTCTACAATAGACCTTGGCTTCTGGAGAAATCAGCAGATTTGATTAAATACAATGGCAAAAACCCACCCCCACATTTTAGACCTGTTTTCAAAGTCAGTCCTTTAAAACACATGAACAAGCACTGCATGATTCCTTTCACTTCCCTCAGTTGTCGCCATCATGGAAAAGCTACATTGATGTTCAGTTTTCTTGCTGTATCCAACCTCATTCTGGTCAGAGCTTTCTTAATTTCTGTCTTAATTTTGTGACTGAAAACTGCTAAAGGCAGTTTCTCCGCCATTGTGTAACTGACTCACTAGCTTTTACCTAATGTGTCATCATGACCAGCCTTGTAGAAGACTGGTGGTCACATGCAATGATCAAGGGAGCAGAGCTTGTGCAAGTATGCAGGCATGTAGTCCTTTTATTTGGAACAATGATTGGATATATTTTTTGCAGCCCTGTCACTGCCACAGATTTTTTTCTGTTTGTTGTCAGAGCACTTAATGTATTAATTGCTATTGGAATATAACAAGATTTGAGGAAATATAAGAAAAATGCTTTGCTTTGTTGATTTTTGCTAACTTTCTGTAAAATTTGTCCAACCACATGACAGTTGCTATAGAGGAATAACATACTTTATATTTCAGTGTCATAATCGTGACTAGCAAAGTAAGTAAAAGTGACTTATTTGTCATTGTTAACACACAGTGCCACACAAAGTGCACCACAACAAAATGTGACCTCTGCATTTAACCCATTACACGAGCACACTTGGAACAGCACCCATTGCCCAGTGTTACGCATAGTGCTCTAGGACACAACAGCAATGCATAGTATGCACCTAGCAGAGCAGCAATACAAATTAACACATCCAGAGCAAATTCAGTGCTTTTCAACCTTAAAAAAATGACATTTGACAGTTTATTTCCATTCAAATTGAAGCATTTCTGTTTCAAAAAATTTGTAAAACAATTTTGCAACTCTACATCTTGGTACATTTGAACTGGGAGCTAGAAGAGATTGTACAACAATGAGACTGAAGATTTATTAAAATATTAAGAATACATTAATATATCTAAATATATAAATATATACATTTATATATAAATATATAAATAATGTATCTGAACTGATTTCTCTTTTTGTCCTCTGAAGCACATTAAAGAAAGTTCTTTAAGAAATGTATTGGACTCTGTGTGTGAATGTGTGCTGTGCTGAGGGCTGTGTGCATGTATGTGTGTGTGTGTGTGTGTGTGTGTGTGTGTGTGGGCGCCCCAGGCTTCCTCATCAGATTGTTAAAGCGTGTCAGTGTGGGAGGGAGGCAGCAAGCCTGTGTGCTTCTGGGAGCAGGCATGCATGTGCGTACAAGTGTGTGTGTGTGTGTGTGTGTGTGTGTGTGTGTGTGTGTGTGTGTCTGTGTGTGTGTGTGTGTGTGTGTGCGTGTCTGTGTGTGTGTGGCAGCTTGCGTACGTGTGTGTGCAAGCTGCTGACGGGACCTGTCACTATCAGGCCCACACATCTCTGGCACAGGCTGTGTTGACAGTGTGCCTGAGGGGGAAGGATCCGGCAGAGGTTGAGCAGAGCAGAGCTTTCCCACGCTGCTGCTGGCCTGCCGCTGCATTCCACGCCTGCCAGCGCTCTCTAAATGTTTGGACAGCCTTGAACAAATAACACACCTTGAAAGGCACAAGTACGGGCTCTCTTTACTTCTCTTTCTCTCTCTCTCTTTCTCTCTCTCTCTCTCTCTCTCTCTCTCTCTCTCTCCCTCTCTCTTTCTCTCTTTCTCTCTCTCTCTC
>JBBPDA010000132.1:26627487-26639100 GCA_037974385.1 Arnoldichthys spilopterus
TCTCTCTCTCTCTCTCTCTCTCTCTCTCTCTCTCTCTCTCTCTCTCTCTCTCTCTCTCTCACTCTCTCTTTCTCTCTTTCTCTCTCTCTCTCTCTCTCTCTCTCTCTCTCTTACCTATACCCACACTCTCGCTCCTTCACACCATGCTCTAGCCTTCGCTCTGCCCACCTCCTGACCGCAAGTGCTGACTTCAGTCCCTCTTAAAATGCGTCTGTCAAAGATACGACGTGCAAGCACGAGACTGACGCATGGGCGCATGTACCCAAGGACAGCAGCCAGAGAGGAACACACACACACACACACACACACACTCAATTACACCCACACTTACACATACGTGCAGGGACTTTCAGAAGGGACACATTTTCGCTGTCTGCGAACTGAACCCATGATCTTGGTGTTATAACACATAGAGATAAGCTTATAAAACACACACACACAATACTGTCATATTGGACTTTTTCTATTGCTATGCTTTTATCATAACATTTTGACACATTGTAAACAGCAGCTAGCATTTTTAAATTAGATCAAAAATCCTGAAACTACAAAACCTGTGTATATGTCTGGGTGTACACATGACCCCCCATGTGCATACATGTTCTGACGTTGCATGAAAACAAACCTGTGTGTACATGCACATTTGTTTTCGTTGTATGTCAAGCCATGGGGTCATGTATTTGTCTCAATGTATTCTACATATATCACTGATAGAACAAAGCCTAATATGTCCAAAATGTTAATTTAAAAAAGGTGTCTCAGCTCATTTCATGCCCTTTCTATTACATTCAACAATACTGTTCATGTAAAGGGTAGCTACCATTATATTATAATATAATAATAATAATAGCGATAATAGGTCACATATGTAATAATGTGTCCTATAGACATGTATATCTCTTTGTTTTATAAGACTGTTCGAACCCTCATCCTAAACCCAAGCCTAACCATAATCCTAGACCCAAGCCCAACCCTGACCCCATTAAACAAAAAGAGATCGCTGTACATTTTCAGTAAAAAAATATAATAAAACATAGTTTTTTAAAATCAAAATACACATACATTTTACAAACCACAATTCCAGAAAGGTTGGAATCAAATCAATTGTAGTGTTTTTGCAATTGGAAATTTTGTTCATTCTTGCTTGATGTAAGACTTCAGCTGCTCAACAGTCTGTGAATGATGTTGTCTCACCATATTTATGGCTGAACTAGTTTGAAGTAGTGCCATAGACAAAAAAATTCCCATCCACAGACATGTTTTGGCTGAATATAATTGTGTTGTGTGTGGAGTGTTGGCCTTTCCTTCGCCTCAAGTCAATCCACATTTCTCTTGCTTCTAACCAACATCAGAGTGCATTTGAACATTACAGCTACAACCAAAAACAAGATTCACACTTTCATAATGAGGAAAGTTTATATTATTGTTTAGTGTATATTTTGGTGTCAATCTACTACCCTGGAGATTTCACATCCAACACACCTGTGTCTAATATTAAGATACCTTTGAAGATATTCGTTACCTGGATTGTTCGATCAGTGTTGGGGCTAAACTCTGGATCCACAGGACCAGAATTGAGCACATATTTTCTATAGCACTATGCTGTATAAACCAGGGCTGCATACAGTACACCTCTCTTTGCACTGCGGAGAGAAAAGAAAACGAGAGAGGGTGTGAGTGAGAGAGGGATAGAGACATGAAGGGAGGTAGGGAGAGAGGGAGGGAGGCCTGGGCAGGCCTCTAATGAGGTTTTTCTGCTGAGCAGTGCTGCAGCTGTGCAGCCATTTGGGTGTCGCCTAGTCATTTCTAACGATTTCCAGCCCGGGTTTAGGAAAAAAAGAGTTTTTATAGATTATTCTTGCCAAAGAGATGTTGAAACCATGGCTCACCTTCTTTCTGCTATTTCTTTTCTTTTTTTTTAGACACCACCAGACTGTGGCGCTATAGAGATCTAACCACAGAGGATCTGAAACCTCCCATTCCCACGCTACTGTAACCACAAATTTCAGTTCATTCAGACAAGAAATAGGAGCTGGGTTTAAGAGGCACCATGGCTCTTTCATAACCCCTGCTAGAACTTTGTAACTCGTACTTTATACATTCTTTTTTTATTGGTAGGACTATTTTAGTATAGCTCCATCACAATGCCTTTCTAGTGGATGTGGGTAGTAATGTCAAAAAATACTCACGTTGTTTGTTTTTTGTTTGTTTATTGGTTGGTTAAACATAACTGATTGTAAGACCCTCCACAGTTCAGAATGTTCATGTATGAATTGTTTAAAAAAATAATTCAAAAAAATAATTATTTATTTATTTATTTATTTATTTATTTAACTTTTTAATGGCCACACCAAGACAAAAAGCAATGAAAAAAAATATTCGCTTTTTATGATAATGTTTAATTTTCTATTCATCAATCTCATAATTTTTTTAAATATAGAATTTGATCAAACATTGAAGATTTTTCTTTATCATAAGACTTTGAATACATAAATTAGTAAAAATATAATAATCCTGTAAAACGTCTCAGAGAAATTCATAAAACCTCCTCAAATGTGTGTTAGTGCAACAGAACCACCTGCAACTATCAGCCTTTGTCCAGTGTGGAAACTCACTGGAAAAGGTCTACTAATTAAAGACCTTAAGACATTAAATCCAGTGTAATTTTTGACTGAGTTAAACCAAGTGGTATAGATGGAAGAGTCAGGTTAAGTTCAATGTATACGTTAATAAGATGTAAGGACTCAAATTGCACTCCACCAAACAAATGACCAGAACACTAAAGGGTTAACTAAAAAGCAAGCACCTACGTTCAACCCACCCCCAACCAATCACAACATATTCACAGGAGTAAAAACCCCCTGCTCATAATTTCTGCTAATGAGCAATAATGAGAGGCACTAACAATAACAGAAGGATCCAGATCAGTGTAAGTTCAGAACATTGGTTCATTTGAGTGAGCCTTTAATGCCTGCAGTATGAAGCTTTAAAAATCAACATGTTGCACTTTGCTTTCAGTGCTTTCTAATGACCTGTCAGAGTGGCCAGGCAAATGAGACAAAGTGCAGTGTGATCCAGGGTCTACACCCGGGGCAGGGAAAATGCAGCAGGCTGAAGCTGGGAGATGTTTGGGGGGTTGTTCCTCTGGGTCTGCGTCTCCGCTCCGGCCCAGCGTCAGCTGTCCTCCCGGAAACCTCAGTCCAGCTGCTGCCCATTACGGCTGGAATGCATCCTTGGGTCGGATGCCAGGAGTGTGCTAGCACATTAATAATGTGGTGCTGACCACCAGCCTGGGCCACTTGTGAGTTATTAACATAGCTCGCGCAGATCCTTCCCATGACACCCAGCACCACATATACACACCATACACCCACACACACAACCCCCCCACCACCATCATGCCTCCTGCCTGCAACAGCTGCCGGGCCTCATACTTCCCAGTAGATTTCAGCAGACAGATACAGGAGGTGTCAATGGTATGGATTTACCACAAATTGGACAGGGGGATTATTAATACAATTGTAAAAATTCTTCAACTAGAAATGTAATTTGTTTACAGCATTTTACTGTTGCCAAGCAACTATAGGATGCTGAAGGAGAACAACAATTTTAAATGACAAACATATAATGATGAACATACACTGACCAGCCATAACATTAACACCACTGAGAGGTAAGGTGAATAACATTGACTATCCTGTTATTTCATTACAGTGGCGACTGTCAGGGAGGTGGCATGTATTAGACAGCAAGTGAACAGTCAGTTCTTGAAGTTGATGTGCTGGAAGCATGACAAATCAGTCAGTGTTAGGATCGGAGACACTTTGACAAGTGTTCCGGGTATACAGTGGTTAGTACCTACCAGAAGTGATCCAAGGAAGGACAACTGGTGAATTGGTATCAGTGTCATGGGCACCCAAGGCTCACTGATGTATGTGGGAAAGAGTTGCCTGTCTGGTCCAATCCCACAGAAGAGCTACAGTGGTCTAAAAAGTGAATGCTGGTTCTGATAGAAAGGGGTTTCAGCAATATGAGGGGGATCTACTCAAGGTTATGTGGTTGGTGTTAATGTTACGGCTGATTGGCATATACAGGTAGATTTTGCAAACTATGACCTGCATTGACAATAACAGTGCCAAACTGTGCACCCCTTTTCCCACACTGCTGCAAATATCACATGGCTTGCCTATGTAGTGCACTACATGAAAATGAAAAGAATGGCTCTGGGACCAGCTCCAAATGTCTAGCTACCACAGTATCTCCATACTGTTAGCTTTGTGCTAATCCCATAAGGAGGCTAGGAAAATAGCATTATTGCCATTGTGGAAATTGGTCAAATACAGGCTCCAATGCTACAATGTGGCATTGAATACTGTTATGTGATGTCAATGTCACATTTTGACTGGATCTGGTTCTCAGCATAGACAAAATGTAAAAACTAGTTTGTATATGAAGTTTTTCACAATGGCTTCCAGGGTGTCTCAGCCAATTAGAAATTGAAACAGAACCTGAAATTAAAAGAGACTCTGTAGGGCTTTCAGGAAGTAGATTTGTAAGAACAGTGCATGAAATTACTACACAAAACAAACTGTACACAAACACAAGGCCAACAATAACACAAACGTGAATAGGAAGTAACAAACTTAAATAAAAACAAAACAGGATCTACGTAACTGACCAAAACAGACATAAGGTTTAAATACACAATCAGATAAACTACACATGTGACAGGGAGTGAACTACAGACCAGGCTCACAGGTGTGAGTACTAAGGACAAGGTGGGGCTAAAGCAGGGCAGTACAACAGTGCATAAACACAGACACATGGCTCCATAATATAAACAGAGACTCCTGACACAGATCTAGGGGAAAACAAATACACAAACACAAGTAGTCTAGGGCTGCTACCGTGGCCATCATCACACTGCTTACCTGTATTAAAATGACTGTAGCATGGAGGAAGGTGGAGCTAGACATTGTGGACTGATAAGCAGTTTGGATAACACTACGTAACAGAATTCTGTTTTCTTTTTTTTCCTGGATACAAAGTGTGTTTTTCCAACCCCTTATGTCTATCAATAGAAAAAGGCTGTTGCTCCACAAAAAACATTGCTTCTGTGATCAGGACAATGACATTTTAAAATGTATCTGTTTTCAAGAACATTCTCTATTCTCTTTAAATGGTAAATAGACTTCCAGATTATTCTGCAACTGTGAGAACTGTCTGGAACTTTCTAGAATTGTCCAGAGTTTTCAAAAACTTTCTGGAATCTTTTAAAATTTTCTAGATCTTTCTGGGACTGTCCAGGAAAGATACAATTTCACCTATGTTGTCACTGAAAAGATGGAATTTTGGGGGCAGTGGTCATAAAATCAAAGTTTGTGTTGAAAATAGTTGTTTTAACTTAGGATTTAGACATAAGCAGGCAAAAAATGTCCCACCCATGATGAATCTGAAATGGCATTAATTATACCATCCAGGAGTGCAGACAACTGCATAACTTTTCAGGTCACAGAAGTGTAACTTACAGTCTACCACTGTTCCAAAAAAAAAATGCTGAACTCCCTCTGTGCTGTCATGTTCTGTTACATTGCATTGTAACAGGCAATACACATGTTCAAACACACAGGAGCTGTAAAGTTATAGTTTGAGGAAAAATCAAATGTGCTTTATAACATATAGTTACATAAAAATGATCAAAAGTGAAAGTGACTATTTGTCATTGTGAACACACTCAAGCACCACAACGAAATGTGACCTCTGCATTTAACCCATCACATGTGCACATGTGGAGCAGTGGGCAGCTATCAACAGCCCCTGGGGAGCAGTGTAGCGGGACGGTACCTTTGCTCAAGGGTACTTCAGTGGTGCTGTTGTCAGGATTAACAACCTTCAGGTATCAAGGACAATGTCCTAACCACATAGAAGTAGCAACTACATTGAAGCCTAAGTTTTGCTTATGTTTTTATAGTGAAAGTGACTTATTTGTTATTGAGATAACACTCAATCACACAAAGTGCACCACGACAAAATGTGACCTCTGCATTTAACTCATCACTTGTGCAGCAGCGGTAAGCTACATAAAGCACTCAGGAAACAGCTTAGTGGGATAGTACCTTGCTCAAGGGCACCTCAGTGGTACATGGTTTGGGACTTGAACCTGCAACATTCGGTTGGGCAAGGGCCTAACCACTAGACCACCACTGCACAGATAACACTATTTCATTAAGTGTCAGAAACCACATAAGCAAGACTATTTGACCTTCTCTAACAACATGACATAATTCTTGGAGATGATATAGGCACGTAGCCTGCACAATACTAAATGGTGTTCATAAGTTTCCATTGCCTTGCGTCAGTAGCCTCTACAGGTGCTACAGACCCAGACTTCTGATACCAGACTTGCCTTGGCTGATAGATACATTTAGGATAAGGGGGCACTGTGCACATTTAATTTAAACTTAATTAGCTAACACATTGTGCAAAACCTTACTTAGCAAATGTCTTTACTCATTTATGCTAGCAATGACTGGCTCTTGACCAGGCAGGAGCCTGTGCAAAAAGGTAACACAATGTCTAATAAGCACTGACCACTACATAAATTTGTTCTGAGTGATGCTCCTAAGCAATGCCCCTGAGCAGCCTCTGCCAAAGAGCACCTGGGCAGGGCATGCCATTTAACCTAATGATACATTTAACAAAAAAATATAATCCAGCGGCCACTCAAAGACATTTTAAAGCTGCTTCCTAATTGCACAGAATGAAGAATCAAAATGCTCAGTGTAGTAATTGGGTTCTTTTCTTTGATGCTTCTATAGAAGCCATTGAACACAGCAATTGAGCCAAACAAAAGCCTGAGCTTTCACTGACCCAAAACTTTCACCCTAATTACTGCGACATGGTAAAGTACAGCTGTGTTCCCCCCTCCCACTCACAGCAGCATCTACACTTGCTATATGCTCCTAAATTGGGGGCTCTTCAAAGAATCCTTCCTCAGGCAGGCAGGAGCATAGCCTACACATAGTGTAATATCCAAGAGAGTGGGATTAGCAGAATAGTCAATAACTTCACAAAACACAGAAACATAAAAAGTGGTAACAGTGGTACAGGCTAAACAATGCCATCTCATGAAGTGGTCAGTTAATGGTCAGTCAAACAATTGAATTGTGATCCCTCCCTTACAGTAAAGAGGAAAAGGAATTCTGAGAAAATATGCCCTGCTGCAATGAAATGTTTGGTGGCAAATTGTCTCAGCACACAACCTGTGGACAGGAACATCTCTGCCATCCACCAAATCACACAAATTCACAGAACTGGGGAGCCCCCAGATGTCCACAAGCGGTTGGCTGAATAAAGGGAATAAAGGTGGTTTCCTTTCATTTTTTGTGGGTAGTGGTGGCCTAGTGGTTAGGACAGTGTCTTTGAGACCTGAAGGTCGCAGATTTGCTACTGAGCACTACTGAGGTTTCTTTGAGCAAGGTACCTTCCCACTACACTGCTTCCTGGGTGTTGTTGATAGCTGCCCACTGCTGCACATGTGATGGGTTAAATGCAGAGGCTGCATTTCGTTGTGGTGCTTAAGTGTGTTCACAATGACAAATAATCACTTTTGCTTCACTTTTTGACTGCAGTAAGAATCTCTATTAGAGATTATGTTGTATTTTGCATTAAAAAGTGTGAGCTTCTTTTCTATGACTTAATTTCTTCCCCTTTCTCTTTGTCCTGTTAAGGGATCATTTTTTTCTCCTTTCTATGTAAAGTGCCCTTGTGTTTGAGAAAGGTGCTATATAGAATAATAATAGTAATAATAATAATAATAAACCATCTTTGATTGAGTCCCCCGAACATAACCAACACCAGATCTACCACTGTCCATGATAACTAATGTACACTTTAAACTTTTAAAACAAATGTTTAATGTAACATGGTGTTGCTGACACAGCTTAACCAGTGCACGGTGATTCACTAAGACTACATTAGACATAAAGTAATGTTTGCAGAAGATTATAATATATACTGTCTACCAGTGTTGGGTGTAACATGAAACATAGTCATGTTGTGCAGTAATGTAATAACCTTTTTCTTGCATAAAACCTGAATAATCTTATCCATCCCTGTCTTTGTACATCAGTTTTATGCATGTCAGCTGTCTGTGACAGCTGATTTTGTGACATTGTGAAATGTGACCATGGCTGTGTCCAAAACTAAGTAGTATTCAGTATTCACTCTAGTATATTAGCAGTAATGTCCTGCTTTTATTAGGATAAACTAGTGCAAATAACTTATTTAGTACTTTTATTTTGCACAAACTCACACTTAGCTATGCATGCCTGCATACACACACGCACACACACACCCACCCACCCACACACACACACACACACACACATACATAAAAACTTCCACAGAGCCCAGATGAGCCACACGTGCATTGGCGGTGCGGTGTGTATGAATAGGGAAGCTCAGTTAAAAAGCATTTGAAGGCAGACAAGTGGAGCAAATGTGCTGGTGTGTGAAGGAGGCCGAGCGGCCTGGCTGAATGTGGCTCTGCCAAGCCCTCTCTCTGAGGCCACACTCGGCCCCTTTCAGAGCCGCTCCAATCGCCTCTAATCTCTGACCCCATCAATAAGATGTATTCAGACTCCATCAAACAGCCGAGCTGCTGTGCAGGGCGGGCAGGAACCGCTGGGGGAGAACCATGGGAAACACTCCTTTAATTGTCCCTCGACCTTTTTAAAGAATATTAAGCTGCATTAGTTGTCTATGAGCCTTTCTTCCCTGGCCTTTCTTCTGGAGAGGGGCTACAGCAGCCCACTCAGCCAACAGGCCATTAAACATGACAGGTCTTTGTGGATAGAGGGGAAACACAGCAGAAATGAGGCAGGGTCTGAGCGCATGAGGAGAGGGTGTTCTGGTTTACATCAGCACTCTCAGCACATACTGAGGAGAGCAGATCAGTTGGAGCTATATCCTCCCTATCTACTGCTGCTGCTTCTGGCGCAGCAACAATCAGGCCTGCTTCACCACTCACTGCCTTTAGCGTGAGAGCAAGACACCACAGAACATAATTACTGTAGAAATGCCAAAAGCTTTCAACAGCATTCCCTGTTGCAAATTAGTGTACAGTAAAGACTCTCCCATGAATATTTTTAGCAAGCTATCTTCCTTATTAAGGGAATTAAAGATATAAAAGGCATTTGTTCATATGCATTGTGCAATGCTTGTTTAAAGGACATAGATAAATAGCATCTACAAGTTCAGTCATTTTATTGGTAATTTGTTTTTTCAAACTAAAATTAGACAAATTTTACAAGAACTAAAAATGTAGTAAAAAAGTTATTAATTAATAGTTCATAAATATTAGAATGCATTAATAAAAAATGCCTTAACTTCTCAGTGTTTAAGGTGCCTTTCTTAGACAGCATGCAGAATGACATATATTTTACTATTTATTTGTATATATATGTTTTCTAAAGAAGATATTGATGCAGAAAGACAACAAAGGGGATTATTGACTACTGACGTGTGTGTGTGTGTGTGTGTATGTGTGTATGACAAAGTAATAAAACTTAATTAACCTTCAGTGTAAGTTAGCGTAAAAACATTTTATTCTAAATCATTTTGGACCATTTCCATTGGTCCATTTCTCCTTAAATTTGTAGGCCATATAAATACCACCTTGTTTTTTCAGATTATGTGCAAAACACCAAAATTGGAGATACAGCAACATCATGCAAGCATTATATACTATTCAAATGAATATAAACACTGATGCCGTAAAAACTAAAAAGAATTTCAAAAAAGTAATTCATATATTGTGAGATTGTAAGAAGTCCGATTGCAAATTTCGCCTCCAGCCATAGACATTGGTTAAATTCCACCAGCACCTGGTTCAGTTACACCCAGTGAGACAAAGCAGGTACTGAATTATTGTTGTAAATAATGCCAGGCATCTTCAAGAGGGTTTTGGTTAAACACATCAACTATCACTACTTATTGTAATAATACTACACTGTTTTCTCATCAAGTAAATATTTAATGCCCAGATAAACAGATTTTTAGGTTCCTAAAATCTTTGAAAAATATGTATAGTTTTTATCTATGATTATAATCTAAATCTGTTTGTAGACTTTTAGACTTTTTTATTATTCTTTTATGAGCATTCTGGGTAAAGTGAAAGCTCAGAGGTGCAGAGTTTTTAACAGACAACATTTAACATTCACTCTTTTAAGTGAAGATGAGCCGAAACACAATGAACAAAAATAAGTTATTTGAAAACATTTGAAACAAGTTTACCTAAAGTCAACTAACCCATGAGCATATGCCACTTACCGGCATTTTGTAAGGTTAACCATAATGATACACACATGATTTGCCGCTTTCTTCACTTCTTGAGAATTCTTTACTCTCAGCTTAACCCACTCTGTGAACTGTTGCATTCTTAGTAAATTATGCATCACCTCCTTTTCACAGATAATGTGTTAAAAAAGTCTGCCTTGACCTTGTGACACCGGGCTTAGAGATTGGGCATAAAGCTCTTATAGGGCCTAAAAATGGCATATGTTCTTTTGAATAGATGGCCCCATTAATCAACAGCCATTAAGCGCTAAATAGGCAGGTTCTGGAGGAGGGCAGGGCACATGGATAACGCCACAGGCCCTGGAGTTTATCTCAATGGTTCGTCAAGGCCAAGAGAGCACGGATTCATCACCTTGTCATTCCTTGGCCAACTGGAGAAAGAGAGAAGAGAGGAGGAGGAGAGGGAGAGAGGGATGCTGGAGATGGGCAGAAGGGGGGAAGGGTGTGGACATGAGCCTTTGGCAGGGCGGGGTGCGGTGCTTTTTTAAACGTCAACACAAAGACGTTGCTGTGCAATCAGTCCGGTGTAAAATCAGCGCTCTGTGCTGGCCACAATAGGGCACAAAGGCAGGGGGCTGGTGGCCCGGCCGGGAGCGCGCAGACACAGCTGTGAGCAGAGCCTCCACCGGCCGTCTCAATATGGGCCCACCTCACATCTGTAGCAGCCTGGCCGCAGCTTCCGCCGACCCGCTGCACAATGAGGCTCCTCAGCAAATCCTTTGTTGTGACTTTCAAGGCCCCTTTTAGCCAAAATCTTAAATATTTCATTAGGCCCCCTTCCTCCTCTGCTATTCTTTGCTTCCATTATATAGAGCGGAGCTGAGCTCCACTTCGAAACCCATCCCCCGAGGGACAACAAAAGATTCCACCAAATCTGTTTGAGTTCTGATGCACTCCTGTTGCTCCCCAAACACTGAGATGTTTAAGTTTCAAACTGTGCAGCAAAAGAAAGGAGCAAAACTTACTCTCTCATTGTTATCTGTGTTTACCTCAGCTGTTTACACCTCATACTAACGTGCCCCTTCAAGTTTTAACAGAGATTATTTTTTAATTTGAATAATCCAGACTTTGTATGGACGTCATGAACTGCCTGTTGCATTATCAAACTAAAAACATGGATTGTTTTTTTTTTTTATTAATACAATTCCCATTTAGATTTAATAGATCAATATATATAGTATATATATATATATATATATATATATATATATATGTGTGTGTGTGTGTGTGTGTGTGTGTGTGTGTGTGTGTGTG